>JAUTXW010001711.1:0-352254 GCA_030620095.1 Kuschelorhynchus macadamiae
CTAAAACGTGTAAGCCTACCCAAACCTGAGAAGGCATTTTTTTTGACTATTACAAATATTTTATTTGGCTGCTATTTTGTTCCGCCATCTTGAATTAGTACCATAATTTTACTAGTTGACCCCTATTCCACAATTAATTTCGGCATTTAATTTAAAATCAATCAATTAAGTAGTTTTTTAGGCATCTTGGATTCGTACCAAAATGTTACCAGTTGATTCCAACATAATACTTGATTTTTTTGGCAAAATTTGAGATAAATTGGATGAGTAGTTTTTAATAATAATTTTTTTAACATTTCACTGATCCGCCATTTTGTTTCGCCATATTGGATTTTTACCAAAATGTTACCAGGTCGCCCCCATATGACACTTAATTTTTGACCAAAATTTGAAATTAATCGGGTAAGTTTTTTAGCTACTCTGCGAACAGGCAGACCAACAGACAGACCGACGGATCGAGAAAACATGTTTTTCGTCATCTAGGGACCCTAAAACGTGACGAGTTAAAAATTTTGGAGAGTGATTTATTGACGATTACAATGCTTCCGTTTTACGAGTGAATTAAAAATCAAAAAATCTTAGTAGGCCAAGGTGGACACTTGAAATAACAAAAGTAGTTTATGTCAAAATAGCCAACGTATTTGCTGTATTTTTCCTCGATTTGCGTTACTTTAAACTTTTTAATAAGATTACGTTTCTCAACTATAAATGGAAAATTATGAATCCAGTACGACGAAAACTCAGAAGAAGCTTTGGAAATATATTTTAAGAGGTAATATTATAGATATTTATTTTTCTCATTCTAGTTAAATAATTAAAATATGATATCCTTGTAGATATCCAGAAAGAAGGCGACCGCATAAAAGAATTTTTTTAAGGATTCAATCAAATTTAATTTCACATGGCTCGTTTGTCAAACCTCGACCTAAAACCTGCAACAAGGAAAATCGCGATATTGACGAAGTGAATGTAATTACAACAAATTCTTGTCGAAAAATTAAAGACTCTGTCGGCGATGTTAAATCCAGAGTTCAAACAATTTTAAAAAAAGATAAGTTTAAACCATATAAATTTAATTTGGTACAAAACTTATATCCCGGTGCGCAGAACGCCGACTAGAGTATTGCAATCGGTATTTGGCAATGCTGGACATGGTCAATAATTTTTAGAGAACTGTTATATGGTCAGGCATAATAATAGGGTTTCTTCTCAGGAAAAGAATAATTTTATATTTCCAAATGAATGAAAGGCAAGGCAGGTTTGGGTTTAATGTTTCATGCTTCATTCTTGGAAGCAAAATCGTCTATAAAATGACTGCACCCTTACTGCAATTAAATACTGGACATAATTGTGTCTAAAATAACCGAAGATGTTCCTTTGGCGCCATTCAATGATCTGTATTGAATGGAATACCTTCTATTTCCTAATAGTATTACCAATACTTCGATAAAAACACATCTTTGAGATGACTCAAAAAACAAGGTCTTTAAGTTCGTCATACAATGCCAGATTATAGATACTAAAAACTACCGGAAGCATGTAAAAGCTTTTATTTACAAAATATTAAACTGAGAGGTAAGGAATAATAATAAACTTGAATATTTTCTTGAAAGCTTGAGGCTTTAATACAAGTGTGAAGACATCTCACGCTTCAAGCTTTTAACAAAATATTCATATTTTTTGTGTTAATTACAAAAAAACATACATTTCAGTTCAATAGTTTATAAAAAAAAACCTTTTTTAATTTTTTAAATTTTATTTTGTACTTTTTAGCATTATTTTTTACGCACCCTGTATAAGAAGTTCACAATTGGACACCATAATATTGTATTGCTATCAAGTTTATGTATGTATACCAAATCTCAGTCAGTTCTGACAATGGAAACTGTTTCGTACTTTTTAGCATTATTTTTTATTCACCCTGTATAAGAGACTCACGTTGGACACCATAATATTATATATTATAAGCAAGCCATATTTTTTATGGAATCGGGAATAGGCAACAATTTGTAAAGGCAAATGTTTCTGAGGTTTGGTCTTGCGACTTATCCTTTTTTTGTTATACATTAATGACATCAAACTAAAAATTACTGGAAAAATTTCTCTCTTTGCTGACGATACAAGCATAACACGGAGTAACTTTGATACAACGTCAAAATACAAGAGTTCTAACCACACTAAACCACAACTTGTTACGTTCTGGACGCGCGTTTCCCTAACCAAGTTAGCATCATCAGCAGATGATATAAACTAAAGTAACTTATCCTAACCGAGACTATTTATAAGTAAATGTGGTCACACTTGGTTGCACCCGACTGCACCGTTGTCAAGTAAATAATAGAGGGGACTATAGGGAATAGGCCCTCTGTCTTTATTTAGTGCTTTCTTACCACATTTAACTATTTCTATACTCTCAAATGCATCCAATAATCTATTATTAGATACATTTTTAATCAACTTAAGATTATTTATTCCTATTCGGTGATTGTTTTCCAAAGCATGTTGGGCAACGCTTGACTTTTCTGTTCTTCCGTATCTTAAATGTGCCATGTGTTCTTTAAAACGAATGTTTATGGAGCGTTTAATTTGCCCAACATATTTTAGATCGCAGTCATTACAGCTAATTTCATAGATGCCACTCCTCCCCCTTAAGTCGACTTTGTCTTTGGGGTTTCCAAGGAGATTTTTCAAACTATTCTCTGTTTTGTAGGCTACTCTAAAACCTACGTTTTTAAATACTTTTTCTAGACCTCTCGTATATCTGGGATCATATGGGATTACAATGAATTTATTGGAAGCCTCAGGTATTTGAAGAGTAGTGGCATCTTTTAACATTTTCTTATGCTTATGTCTATTTACTAGTTTATGTACAAAATTATCATTATATCCATTACTTTTAGCTATATTTTTAATCCGATTCATTTCATTGTTAAAACGTTCTTTACTTAGTAGAAAATTGACTGTGAGTTAAGAAATGGAATGCTGCCATTTTGTGTTGACGGCAATGAAATGAGTCGGATGGTATATATCTATCAGTATTAGTAAATTTCCTATAAATATCAAATTCTAATTTATCGTTATTTCTAATAACTAACGTGTCGAGAAAAGGTAATTGCCCATTGTTCTCCTTTTCGTACGTAAAATTAATGGAAGGATATTTATTGTTTAATGTTTCTAAGAAAGTGTCCAGTAGAGAGTGTTAGGACTTGATACAAAGTCTTTACATTTTAATGTTTCCAACGCCCTTGTTATGATTAAGGCTTGGTCCGATTCCAATCTGCTTTACTTCAATGTGGATAAAACGGTGGTCTTATCTTATAAGTAGACTTTACAACCACTTCAGCTACTTAATAGTAATATTAAATACGTTGAGTCGGTTAAATTCCTGAGTTTGAATATAAATAACAACTTAAAATGGTCTAAGCATATTACACCTTAACCAAAAAACTTTCTACCGCCTGCTTTGGCATTCGATCATATTCAAAAGAACTGGACGTGTCTTCTGCCAGAGTTACTTATATCTCTCTGTTCGAATCCCACCTTCGTTATGGCCTTCCCTTTTGGAGCTGTTATACCACCGAGCAATTTCTTAGTATTTTTAGGCTTCAAAAGAGAGCAATTCGCTATTTGTTTGGTCGGAATAATAGATATCAATGTCAATACTATTTCAAAAAACATGAAATGTTAACACTACCAGTATTATTTATTTTAGAAACCGTCTGTTTAATGAGAAAACATATAAACACTTTCCCGGAAAGGCCGCAACACGTATATCCTACCAGAAAACAAGAAATTTTCTGGGTGCCATGTTCCAGCTGCAAGCATAGAAATTGAAAACCATTTTATAGGGGAATGAACTGTCTGATAGTCCCTCAAAATTAATTATTTTGTTACGCGTTAGATTAAAGTTATACATTTTCTTTTTTTTAATACACTTAAATTGCTATATTAGTTCAGTACACTTTAAGTTTATCTTCACTTATTTTGCTTGTATATCGATAACAAAATAGAGTTTAAGGTAGCGTAATTTTAATTTCAATGTCATCGAATGTGTTCACCTCGTATATGTAGTGTTTGTTTCCTTATTATTAAGGTCACTTAGATTCATTAACCGCTTTACTTCAATGTTATGTCTTAACGAATGTTTCTTTTTTCGTAATGGTTTTATAGCTATCGTTACTTTTCGATTAATATTTCGTTTTATTGTTGGTTTTTTTTTTCCTTTTAAGGTAGATTTCGTTTTGTCTATAAAATTGTAACAATTTTCCTGCGGCAATAAAGCACAATTTTGTTTTTGTTGTTGTTGTTTATGTATGTATACCCAATCTCGTCAATTATTCCGATAACGGGAACATTTTTTACGTTTATATTATTTTGTACTTTTTTGCGTTTTTAAGCACCCTGTGTGACACTTCTGATTGGACACCATAATATTGTATTGTCAGTAAGATACATTCTGACAACAATATAGTAGCAGTAGTAGTAGTGATAGACGTCAATGTACAACAACAACAAAATAAGTCAAGTAAGCACCCATAATTTAATACGTGAAATGTATGGGAGCTGAACAATGTGAAACTTTACTGACAATAATTTCATCTGTTCGAACTATACGGATTCCTTTTATCAGTAACGTTCATTCTAAAATCAGAAATTGGTAATTTCAGGTGCCACGAATAGGAAAAGAAGGTTCCTAAAGCGGTAGGATCGATCTTCTTGAAATCAAGAATTAAAAAAATTCATAGAGATATAAAAAAATAATATTGATATTATTCAACATATGTTCCGAATATCAGCGTCGCCACTGTGTTGCTAAAATCAGCCATCTCAAATTAGCACAGCTTTATAAACGTACTACTATTAATAGCCTTTACCAACAACCTGTCCCTGAGAATATTCTGCAAAACGAAAGTACTTTACTATTCCATCAAACCGACCTGATATAAATCTCTTTGACAAGAATCCGAAACACACTTTTCTAAACGATATGGGCGTACTTAACTCCAATTATACTAGAAAATAAATATGAAGAATATAATGACTTCGCACTTGAAAGAGAAAAGATGTGGCGACAGGAAAGTGTAATCATTGTAGCAATAGCTTATCAAGAAACATAGATACTCTTCGCTTTTCCATTTACATTGTATATGAAATGCAGAGATAAAAAACCCTTAACATCTGCTAAATATTATAAAAATTCTTAACCTTCAATAGAACCTTTTTATTTCACCCAAAAAAGGAAGATATAAAACTATGTAATATACATAGCAAATCAGTCTCCACAGAAACAGTGGAAGCAAACATAAATTACACATCTCTCTATTTATCCCAAATAAACCATCCAGCAGGCAGATAGCCACTCACAATCGCACCAAGAATAAATAAACACTTAGTCAAAAACAAAAAAAACAATCGTACACTTGGCTAGAAGAAGGTTAGCTTCTTCTAGAAAGAGAAGGTTCCGGTAGCAACCAGAAGCTACAAGACATACATTTTCAAAAATCCGACCGCTACAAGACAACGGTTGTTAAACACACCAACATCGATACTTGAAAATACCTAAGACGATTTATATTGAGGTTGGTTATTTTTTCGATTATAAATTCTGTTTACAACAAAGGTATTTTCCGAGTCCTCTAACTTTCGGAAAATTCTTT
Source organism: Kuschelorhynchus macadamiae (assembly GCA_030620095.1). Classification (NCBI taxonomy): domain Eukaryota; kingdom Metazoa; phylum Arthropoda; class Insecta; order Coleoptera; family Curculionidae; genus Kuschelorhynchus; species Kuschelorhynchus macadamiae. The sequence continues at coordinate 5,658 of JAUTXW010001711.1, forward strand.
ATTTTGCTCTAACTTTTAAGTCTTTAGATCCTGCTGAAACAGATTCCTTCTCTCTTAATTTGGCCAACCAGAATGTCTTTACTTAGAATTCATAATCTATCTAGGCGCAAAAAAAATCTCAAGAAAAATTTTAAATACTCTCACTGTATTTTATTGACGGAAATAAACCTCCCATGACTGCATAACAACTAACATTCTATTCGCAATAAAGTCAATCACATTTTCTAGAAAAACAGTGAGGACCTAACAAGACGAAACACGGTCGGTCTGTATATCTAATAAAAAAACCTGAACAAATGAATGTAAAATTACCCCAATCATCTATTCGACCGTACTAGATTTAAAGGATGACAAGTTTAGCTGTGATTAAGGCCGGCGCTGTCATTCGCGGGCTTTGCTAGCCCAGCAGCAATTAGTTGGATCCTAACACGTTTAAACCATAAACGATCAGCCCAAAGTTTTAAATAAAGTATTCAATTAAATGGTTTTTATAATTAATTAGTAGATTTGAGTATAATAAACCGAGACATGTCTTGTATTTCCTGAAAAGTTGGCGTAAACCAAGGAAAGCAGATAATGTATGTACCTTTGTTGTTTTTTAAAACATTTTAAAATATTATTAATTACTGCAGATCCGACTATAAAATAGGAGGCTTGGGTATATATTGTCTTCTGTGTTAAAGATTTATAAATTATTATATGTAAAGAAAAAGACTATGTTTAAGAGTTAAAGTGCGGGACACGAAAGAAAACCGGGCGGTCCTTAAAATAAAAGTTCATAGTCTTAAGCAAGCGGAGAAGTAAAATCTGTGTACTCAAATAAATTTTATGTTATTTTATTTGTTTTAATAGTTTGTCGCTTCACCTATAAAGTGCGCCAGCTAAGCGGTACGGAAAATTAATCGAGGGTTTAGTAAATTTCGTACTGGTCCACTTGTAATTGGGATGTGCCTAGAGTCTCCACGCACTTGCCGCTAGAAGATTCTAGCTATTTACAGTGGCGCATATACATTTTAAGCATTTGTTTTCACTTCTATATAAATGTGTTGCGTTAATTTTGAATTATTATTTCGAAGTAACGAGCAAAAGAGGAAAAGCAATTCGAAGCGGTGCACGTGAAGTTATTGCGAGAACCCGATTATCATACAAAGATAAAATTGACGATGGTGATTTTTAAGTAATTTGACGAACAATAGAGGATTTTTATATAAACTTGAAGAAGGTTCCGACCTGCAAACCCCTACTTCGTGCTGAAAAGAACAAAATAGATTTTCCGTACGGGTATAAAACCTTAAATCGGCTTTTACGATCAAGTGGTTTTGTTTGGCACAAGAGCCAAAATAAACGAAAATTGCTCATTGAGAGACCAAATATTTTTCACTGGCGGGTGAAATATCTATCAACTGTAAGTCAATATAGGCAAGAAGGACGCAATATTGTGCATCTAGATGAAACTTGGGTAGATAATGATATGACAGTGAACAAATGCTGGCAAAGTGATAGTGTTACAGGTGTTGTTCAGAGAATCCGCTCTAGTAACCGCTTTATTATAGTTCATGCTGGTTCAGAAGCCGGATTTGTTCCAGGTGCTGCTTTAGTTTTTCGCTCGGGACTAACAACTGGAGACTATCATGGACAGATGCATAGAGATAATTTTAAAAAGTGGTTGCTCGAGAAGCTTCTACCTAACATTCCTCCCAAATCAATCGTGGTAATAGATAATGCATCTTATCATTCTCACGTAGAAGATAAAGTGCCAACTAAATACTCTACAAAAGCTCATATGATATCGTGGCTTAAATCTTGTATATGGTCCAACATGGAGAAAATATCAATTATATGAAGTAATATCAGCCAACAAGCCTAGAGAAAAAAGTATAAAATTGACGGTCTTTTACGTAACCTCGGTCATACACCTTTAAAGCTGCCTCCATACATGTGCGACCTCAATACTATTAAACTTGCATGGGCAGGAGTAAAACAATATATTCGAGAGCGCGACACCGGTGAACTTTCAATTAAAAATTTAAATAAAATAACATTAGAAGCGATTGACTCAATATCGGCTGAAAATTGGAAATCGTATGTTCTATTGAAGATAAATACTGGGAAGTAGATGGCAAAATTGAAACGGTTATTGATGATTTAGTTATCACACTGGGATCTTCAAGTAGTGACGACAGAAGCTCATCATTTTCAGAGGAAGACCACGATTAAGAAGGATTCGAACCAATCACAGCAGTCAACCTCAAAAATGGCTTAGTTTTTTTTTCATATATTTTGTAAAATTGTTCATAAAGTAGCTGTCAATAAACTGCTTCAAAATTATTAACTTTCTGTTCAATACCGGGTGTCAAAAAATATCTAATATTGCAATTAATATTTGAAAAACAACAGAACTCATGTTTTTCCAAAATTAACACATCAATGTAGTTATAGTAGAGGAGCCAGCACTGATTTCAGTGAAAAAGATTTATCAAGATTTTAACTTATGCAGTTCGACTTTGGGCTATTCGGGTATGCCAAAAGTGACCATTTGTCTCCGTCTCTCACATTACCTTGTACAGGGGGCGTCATTGTGGAGTACTATACAGGGCGTTTCCTAATTGCGTGCTAATGTTAAAGGGGGGTGATTCTTGGACCTTTTTAAGAAAAAAGTTTAATATGAACTTAAAAGTCTTAACTTCAGAGATACAGGGTTTTAAAAAAACATTTTTTTAAAATCCTAATTCTGATGCTATTATAGATAAATAACTGTGTGAAATTTGATACACGTCGTTTATGCATAAAAGAGCATTTTTTATTAACAATCAATTTTTGAAATTTCTACCAGTGACGGGAATATGTAATTAATCTGGGTAAATCCGTAGGCTCCTTAATGCATAGAAGACGTGTATCAAATTTCATGCAGTTATCTACAATAGCATCAGAAGTGGAATGAAAAAAAAATGTTTTCTTTTTAAACTTTACCATCCTGTATCTCAAAAGACTTTTAGGACACAAAAACACCCCCTTTAACATCAGCTCGCAATTAGGAAACGCCCTGTATAGTACTTCACAATGACGGCCCTTGTATAAGGTAATATGACAAACGGAGACAGACGGCCACTTTTGGCATACCCGAGTAGCCCAAAGTCGAAGTGCATAAATTAAAACTTTGATAAATCTCGTTTACTGGATCTGATGCTGACTGCAATTGTAAAATCTGGACTTGTAAATCGTGTATTATTATACTGGGTGGTCCAATAATAGTGGACGTAGGCAGTAGCCCGGGAACCGTTAATGACAGAACTCAAGAAAAAATATATTTATAATTAAATCGATCAAGAAAAATCAAAATTAAATTATTTTAAAATTCGAAAGTTCGCCGTTTATCCAACACAAAAGATATAGAATTACGGTACCCGAAAGAATACAAACAAATATAAATAACGGTTCATTACGCATAGTTACATTTTTCAATTATCTGAAGTGAGCATAATCAAAAAGGTGTGCCATATTATTTAAAGAACGACGGGACACCGCTGGCACTGGTTTAAAGAGATTTTTTGGCTGACCTTCCTAAACCGATTGACTCCGCCTGGTTTTCTTTCGTATCCTGCACTTTACTACTATTACAGGTTTTAAATTATCTGTTAATATCTAAAATTAGCATCCACAAACGCTAGGCTTTAGAAATACATATTATGTTTTTTTAACAGACCTCATACATTTCTAGAGATTTTAAATTAAGTTCCTTAATGAAATACTATGAAATAATGCTCATTTTAGAAAAATATGCAGGGATATGTATATAACAATTCCTAGCTAATTCACTAAGCCAATGAAAATTCTAAATTTTTAGACACGCCACCAGAATAGCCGCGGGGTTACTGAGATCATAAATAGGCGTTTTTATAGGCTTAATATTCTAGATTGATTTCAGACTCTGATAAAGCCATTGTAGAAATTATTAGGCTTTTAATTATCAATAATTTGGTTTGAAAAATGCGTAATTTGCTATAAATATTAAATTAATTATTTTCGCGGTTATCGTTTTGTAAATATAGTTTCGTTCATTTTAAATTATTTATATGTAACAATCGGTGTATAAATATATGTTATATCAATATTTTGTGGCTTTAAAGATTTATTTTACTGATACTTATGTTGTAATCAAATATCCAAGCACTGAAAGTGCATTATTAGGTGTTCTATGTGCGGTGCCTTTGTTTTTTTACTGGTAAATATTCTATTGCTTCAAAGATAAAGTTACAAATTTGAAAAAGTTTAGGGAATATAAATGTTACAGAATATATTTATAAAATTTTACCATTTATTTGTTCTTCAGTATCTTAAAAACTCCAATTCGTCTCACAAAACCTTTATTATAAATTTTGAGATCGCTATATATAGTATTACCAATATATTTTGCACTCTTAATGAACGTTTAGTTACCAGCATTTACATATAAAAAATGTCATTTTATTGTTTCATAAGCAATCCAAAGTACAACATTGCCTAGGAGGTGCAGCCTGAAAATCAAAGCTTTATTTTTCGCGAATGTCGTGGATTTGGCTAATATATAACTTTTTTATTTATAATTTTAGCCGAAAAAGTTATTCTTCATAAAAGGTTCTGCTTATCGAAAAAATAATACTGCTTTAAAAATAAATAAAATAATACTAATTTAAAAAGTTTAGTCACAGTATACATTTGTTACATATACTATCTTCATTTCCGCCATATTGTTCCATAATACGGGAATCCTACCAAATTATTTTTTATTTTCATTTTTTTAACTATCATTTTCTTTTTACCTATGCCACACTTGACTTTTGGGCATATTTTAAAATAAATTCAAAAAGTAGTTTTTACATTGATACGTACGGCCATTTTGTTACGTCATGTCGAATTTGTACCAGTTTCACATTTAATTTTTTAGTTGAACAAGATTTTTTTACGATTTTTTCAGTGGGGCGCTAAAACGTAAAGATGTGTACAATCTTAGAGAGTTATTTTTTCACGATAATAAACATTTTACTTGGCCGCCATTTTGTTCGGCCGTGTTGAATTAGTTCCACAATTTTACTAGTTGATCCCTGTACCACAGTTACGGCACACAATTTGAAACCATTAAGCATATTTTAAGCCGCCATTTTGTTCCGCCATGTTGGATTCGTACCAAAATGTTACCAATTGATTGCGACATAATACTTGATGTTTTTGCAAAATTTGAGATAAACTGGATAAGTAGATCTTTAATGATATTTTTTTTTAATATTTCACTAAGTCACCATATTGGATTTTTACCAAAATGTTACCAGGTCATCCCCATATGACCCTTAATTTTCGACCAAAGTTTGATGACAATCGGGTAAGTTTTTTTAGCTACGCAGCGAACAGACATACCGACAGACAGGCAGACAGACCGACGGAATTAAGAAAACATGTTTTTTCCCCCTCCCTGTATTTTAAGCAACCTATTTTGGCACTGCTTTGACAGACGTAAGTGAAAGTTACTCAACAAGGTATTTGTTGCCCTTAACAACAGGATGGAAGTCAACTTATATCCCTAGGGAAATAATCTAAAATTATTATAAGTAGCTATAATTTTTTATTTCATCAACATATTACAAAAATCCGGACAAAAATCCGGTGATATTAATTGAAATGAATATTAATGGTACAATTATTACAATTATTTACATTATTAACAAAATTTGGAAACACGTTTTCTCGTTTCTTCTCGATGTGTATTACATTTTCTGACTCCACAGATCCTTCATTTCTAACCAATGTTTCTGTCACTGTTGAAGCACTGCAAGAGACTTCTGGCTGGGTCTTATTGTATAAAATTTTATTCGCTACTTCCTTTTTATTATTGAGGCTCTCAGCTACGTAACTTTCCGCAATAGTAGCGGATTTCCATCCGCAATTGTAAGTATTTGCTAATAAAGTTGCCGACGTTCCTCTAAAAGAGTGTCCAGTATACATTTTGAAGTTCTCAAACTTTAGAAATTTCGCAATTTTACTTGGAATTGACAAAAACGTATTTTTTTCCCGACAGGCTGGTTTAAGCACTTTCCAGTTTGATATCTCATAAAGAAGTGCGGTTTAATATTCGTCATGTGGGATCTTGTATTGTAATAACTTATGAATAGGGCTTGAATAAGGTATCTCTTAGGGTGGTTCATTTGCTCTTCTGTCCAGGTTGTTGGATAAAGAAAGACGCTTACTAACAACACCTTCTATTGACTCTTACTATGACTACAACAGTACAGCCCAAGGGCCGGACCAACAAGGTCCGCCCTTGCCCTTACTACCACTCTCGTCTATAGCTAGTTACAATATCCCTGTATCTCGGACTGCATACAGTACATTGCCATTAGCACGATGCCTCGTCAGCGTGCTCATTTCGCAATTACATATTAAACAATTGCAATATACTAATAATAACAATCCGCTATACAGGGTGATACTTTTCCATACTACACCTTCCCCCTTTTTTGGGAAGAATGATTTAACTATCTGTTGAATCATTCTTATGATAACAACAATTTAATAACAGCTATACTTTAGGAAAAAAACTACTTAGACATTGAAACTTTATAAGTTAAAACGTGCATTTTAATTAATTCTAAAATATTTTGGAAAAACATTATGTAGCATTTAATAAATCTACAGAAATTTACAATGATATTTGGCAATGTAAAAATTTACACATCACATTAGCAAAAGTAACTTTGTACAAAGCTATCTTATGTGATGGTATTTTAATATATAATAATTTACTAGCTCATTAAGAAGTGTTAGAAATATTTTTATATAAAAAAAAACAAAAATATTTTCTGGAAAAATTGCTAAATTTTTAGGAATTAATTTCATATTTTACTTTAGTTTTTTTTTCATTATCTGTTAATTAATTAAATACTTATTTTTTCTTTTTTTTTTTTTTATGTATATCATATTAAGTGCATTTGTAATTGTTTAATGTTAGCTTATTTATTTATTTTCCGTATAATAAACGAAACAGTTGGTTGAGAATAAATTGAAAAAAAATCTTAATACTAGCCTATTATAAAAGTAATAGCAACTGTTGACTGAGCTCATGCAATTAGCATTCTAGCTAATGGCTTTCACTATGGCCACTTGTGAAAGACATCGCTGTTTGGATAGAGTTAGCTAAATGCTCATTTGAGTTATTTGGTTTTAGGATAGGTATATATTTTAACAGCTTTTTGCATAGTTTTGTCAACAAATTAATAAAATATAAATTTAAATAAATATAAAATGATATAAATTCAAATAGTCAATATCTTGCACATCAACATAGTCGTAACACTTTTTCGGACTTTATACACATAATAGGGCGTACGCTAATATAATATAATATTGTAAGTTTTATTTCCATTAAGTAAATTTTATTGTCTTATGACTTTATAAGTGATTAAACTCGACATGTATTGACATGGATTATATATATTTATTTATTAAGATTGTAACTGAAGACCTAGAAATAGTATATGTGTTGTTCAGACTCATATTATGACGTACTAATAGATTGAGATTATTATATGTATTATTAGATTGGGACCATCAGATGTTAATTTTTATTGCGTCATAGGTAGCTTCTTCAAAAAAAAAATTCTTATTATAAATATTTATTTTTATTTAGCTCATTTTAATTACTTTCTCCGACATTTTTACCATTTTTACTCCTTACCTTATACTTTAATTTCTTGTCTATTTTCCCACTTTACATATTTTGTATTTTGCATGCATTTTATCAATATAATTTCTATAATGTCGACATTTTCTAATAATATACAATTTATTCCGAAATTTTATTTTCTACTCATATTTCCTCTTTCCAGTTACCTCAACGATGTACCTAAGTCTTACGCCGATCGGTGATTCTGGTCGAAATATTACTCGTGAATTCACATTATATTTTATGGGTACCCTGTGGGATTTCTGCAATAGGCACTATTTTCATAATTATTTTCCATTTAATAGGCAACGCTTCCTTCCATCAGCCCATCTAGCTTAGATAATGGCGCATATAAACGCCTAACTTACCATTAATGAATAGGAACGTGCCCTTATTTCTTTTCTCAATACTTTCTGTGCAGACCAGCTAATATCTATACGCGGTAGGACTTTCATACATTTGAGGTTGATCACTTCCTTTCCTGTATGGTTCCTATCTTATTTAAGTATGATATTGACTGTTGCACATTCCAATTTAAATACTCATACATTCTCCAATCTTTCTAATTTTCTCTACCATTCCTAACTCCAACTTTGTGATCATCAGCCACCGATTAAGGCTAAAGCAATATTTGCTCTAAAAAATATCACCATTAATGATCTAAGTTTTCCTTTTCATTAGCGCTAGTATTTCTTTCATTCTCGTTAATACCCGGAGAAAACTTACTACTACCTACTGACTTATATCATTGTATAATAATAATAATACTGCTACTGTCTAAGCTTCGCAAATTTTAATAAAATAGGCTTTTCATTGCGAGAGAGTTACTATTTTTTTTTTTTTTTATAAATGTATCAGGGACTTTAATAAGGTTCAGCTAAAAATTTGATGCAATATAATTAATGTCTAAGTAAGTTATAACACAGGAGGTTATTTTTTTTTTCTTATTATTATAACGATGAAGTTAATACTCTAGCATACACACACCTTCTCTTACAAAAAAAATACATTATACTTCTAAATATAAATAATAATTAGATAATATTGTTATCCAAGATATTATTTTAAAGAAATAATTACGTACATTATTGCTTGAACTCAAAGTAATCCTAATAAATTTAAATAAATATGACCTAAAAGCTTATTCTGCATATTACATAATATACTGTTGAACTCTAGGTATCTTTATTCTTAGACAAGATTCCTTGTCTAAGTATTTAATGGTATTATATAGTAGTCAGTTTACCATGATAAGAAAAAGGAGTATATTATTTATTCGATATATGTTTATCAGAATCTTTAGGTTAAATTTATTGTTCGTGTATTTTTTAGTCAACAATCATAAATTAGAATGAAAAACTGCAGCAATAAATAAGCATATTAATTTTTGTTGCAATTGCAATGTTCCAATTTGAACGTACTAGATATTCTACGAAATATCATTGTCAGCATTATTACTAGGTCGCAGTCGGTCCTTGCATGTTTATTATAACAATTAGTTAATGAACTAATGATTTCAAAATTTTATACATGTGATAGAAGGAAATTATAAAAATTATTTAGCTATCCTGAAAGTTTATTAATGCTTATACTTTGAATTTTATTTAACTTTGTAATGTTAGTATTAAAATCATATTTTATCTGACATTTCAGGAAAGCGTGTATAATTTCCCTTGTCTTTAGCAAAATTTTATTTTGAAAAAAAAAATAGAAGAATGAACATAGGTCACATTAGAAAAAAATTAGCATAAAAGATATTAAGTTGCAAAAATTACCAAAATTAACGAGGTCGATACTTCATGATTTATAAAACTGAAAAAGTTTATTTCACAAGTGATTTTTTTTTTTTTTTTTTTTATCAAATTTAATTATCGAAATTACAATATAATTTTAGTCCAAGAAACGGTTAGATTTTATATTAAGTATGACAAGACAATTTTCATTTTTGTTATAATATATTGTAGCAGCTGTTTTTACGTACTTTCTTGATTCGATATTTATATTTAAAAGTTGAAGCTAAAGTTCAGGGAACACGGGACTCATGTTAAATCTATCCATGCTTCCAATTCAGCCAACCCTTATTAACATCAACCATACGTTTTAAGCCAGCCTAAAATTTCATACTATACTTCCAACAAATCGCTAGCTGGCCACTTTATTTTAATCTTTCCTGTTTACTTATACATACATGCATATTTACTATTTAATATAGTCAAAAAAATATCATTGTACCTACCCTATAAAATGATTGTGTAAAGCAGTTTTTCAATTATCAGGATTCTCTAAAAAATTATTTACTTATTTTGATTTTTTTTCATAAATTCAGTATAAAAATCATGATTTATCAATAAAACAAAAATAATCTGTTTAGCAGCCTCAAATTATTCCACCACAAAACAAAATTGATGGCTATTAAGAATGATACTATCAAAAATCAAATTAAAAGCAGTGTGTTTGTACGACTGTGTGTGTTTTAAAGTATTGAGTACTTAAATAAATTAGAAAATTAACTAATTTTTTTTTGAGATACTAAAAAAATAACTAAATTGTAGATATTCTTCAACAAAATGTTTTGTACTTAATCCATCCGAAATGCTCAGATTGTGTAAAATGTGTGACGTATTTACTCATTTAATAACGTTAGCAAAATTCAATATTAAAAATTACAACCCGTAGTGACTTTGCAGAACGATAATTTTCTTGTTTGAAATACTTTTTTGAAACACACAAAAGCATTTAAAGAATTTGAATATTATTTCCACTAAAAAGCGATACTTTAAGGGTTATGAAGCGAACAACGAACTTTGATATTGTGTTATATTAGTTTAAAAAAAGTCAATACAAAGAACTAATAATATTTTTTGTGAGGATCTCAATTTATCGCTTAATTTAATTCCTTAATGAATTCTAATATAAAACTGAGAAATTTATTGCTTTAGTATTTTTATGTTTGTTAAAATTAAACAGTTCAGTAAAATGACGCCACATCTTTTTAGAATGCATGGTTTTGGTAACAACAAAATAAGTAGGTTAGCATGAATTTGCTTTGTTAATCAAACTTTTAAAATGTTGTTTGCTTATTAGTCTCAATTGATCCGATTGATACATAAAAATATCATTCTCTAAGGTTTTAATGAATACTATTAATAATTATATTGGATACCTATAATAAATTAAAATTAATAAATAGCAAAACTCTCAGCCCAAGTCGTCTTGGCATAATATTACGAAGTTTAGAATAATATCTACGTCAATCAACATCTGATGTCCACTATGAGTATTTTTTTTTTTTAAATTTGTTTTTTCTTATTTTAATATATTACCTATTTTTAAATGTGCATCCTTTCCTTTTGCGAGAGATAAGAGATTAAAAAAAAAAATCATTATTAATTGACATTTGTTTCTAAGACGAGAATTCATTTGTTACGTAGGTAGTGCTTAACGGTTTTAATAATTTTGCTCCCTAAATTAATATACACTTACTTACAATTTTATACTAAATATCAACAAAATTTTATAAAAACACACCCTATTTAAATTAAAACGACATATTGTCCGATAATAATCTTAAATTCTATTCTAAAATGACTTATTGCCTGTTAATAATTCTATTACCTTAAGTTTATTGATAGTTCTAGTACCTTAAGCCTACAATTTATGTCTTTTATACACCAATTTTTCGTTCTTTCCAAACCCCATTTCCATATCTTATTTTCGTTCTCTCTTGAACCTAAAATAAAACCTAAAAAAAATGTCCTTCTGGTCCATCTGGTTTCTTGGATAATCATGTTCTTAATTTATACAGCTCTTTGACGCAGGATCTTTAAGGCAAGGATCGCCATGTAATAACTTATGAATAGGGCTTGAATAAGGTATCTCTTAGGGTGGTTCATTTGCTCTTCTGTCCAGGTTGTTGGATAAAGAAAGACGCTTACTAACAACACCTTCTATTGACTCTTACTATGACTACAACAGTACAGCCCAAGGGCCGGACCAACAAGGTCCGCCCTTGCCCTTACTACCACTCTCGTCTATAGCTAGTTACAATATCCCTGTGTCTCGGACTGCATACAGTACATTGCCATTAGCACGATGCCTCGTTAGCGTGCACATTTCGCAATTTCATATTAAACAATTGCAATATACTAATAATAACAATCCGCTATACAGGGTGATACTTTTCCATACTACAGTATCAATGTACTTTTGAATTATTTGAAATGACAAACCTGAGTGTCGTCACTTTTTGGCATTGTAAATGTACGTGAAATTCCATTTTTGGAATCAGGAATGTTCACAATTATGACTTCTTGACTTATTTTAACATTTTCCATTTTCATTTCGCAGAGTTCATTAGAACGGCACGCTCCAGCAAATTCCCATTACCATTACCACCTTCATCAATAAGTATATATTATAGGGGCTTCAAGCATGAACTTATTCACATCTTCCCTGTTAAACACATCCGATTTTTTGGGTCTATAACCATATTTTTTATTTTCAAAAATGCTCTACATTTTGGATACTTAGAAATATCTATATTTTCCTCTATAAAAAAGGTGGACTTCAACATCGAATACTCACACCATAAGCTTGATGGGGACTTCAATATAGCACTTTTTTCGTGAAAATATGGCAAAAACTAGGTTTCTGAGACTGCAGTAGCCGTCTTGCTTTGGCACTAATTCTTAAAGGATTTATATGCTGCTTCATGCCTTTTTTTCGACTTTTCCGCTTGTAGAGATAAACAAACAATATTCGCTGATTCTTCTATGTCTGAAACATCCATTTTGTCCACACAGAATCAGACAATTCGTCTTCCTCAAACTTTTCGCTATGAACTTGACGTTGTTGATAAAATAAATAGTGCTTATGTTGCTCTGGCAACGGATCACGGCTGCCTTCATAATTTAATGAGAATACTATCGAATGTAATGATAATGGAAATATAAAAATATATCCAGCATTTTGTTGTTATATATTATATGAGATGTAAGTTCATTAACCAGTCTCGAACTTTTGTGCCAGCCCTCGCTGTCGCTCGGGCGCAAATTTGTCCTCGACTGGTAAATGTTACTTACATTCCTTATAGTATAAATAACTATTTCGTCATCTAGGGACCTTGAAACGTGAAGATCTGAAAAATCTCGGAGGATGATTTTTTCACGATTACAATACTTCGCATTTACGAGGAAAGTAAAAACTGTCATTTTATATACGGGGTACGAAATAAATACAAAAATAAAAATTTGTTGTAAAACAAAAAATATTTGAAATTCCAACTTTTGAGACAATTAAATTAAACAGCCTGCAAATACAACTCAAAAAGCTTTTAGAAGTTTATTGGTAATATACTTAGTTTTTGAGAAAATTAATTATGTGACTGTAAAAAATGCGTCATTTTAACATATTCACCATTAAGTTTCTCAAGAACTAAGTTTATTATCAAAAAACCAATAAAAGCTTATAGACTTGCAGGGTATTTAAATTAGCTCAAAAGTTGAAATTTCATAATTCATTGCTTTGCAAACATCTATTTTTGAATTTATTTCGTACCCGGTGTATAAAATAATACTCTTATTAAGATTAATCGTATGAGCCAAAGTTTTTGTGAAGAATAATTTTTTTGCTTAAAATCGCATGTATAAAAAGTCCATATGTTGGCCAAATCCACGCTCGCGCTTAATTTTTGTGAATTTGAAAATTGAGATTATTTATCAAACATGCCCTGTTGTCGTTTCATTACATTAGTAGTTGAACTTTTTACAGGCAACATGAATTTAGTTTTACTTCTTGCTGGTCTTCTTTTGGGTCATTCAACAGGAGAAGTGGACATATCCTTTGAAGAAGAAATCGAACAAGATTCTTACGAATGGTTAACGAATGAAGAATGGGAACAATATAAGGTAGCCAATTCCTTTTCAGGCAGGAGTTTAAGATTAGTGTTAGATTATTTCCGGTAGAACTATTAACTTCAGTAGGGTTTTAACTCGTAAGTTGATATATATTCGTGTGGTTAATAATTTAATTTAACAATTTTTGGGATGGGTTAATGGTATTTTCGGTAAACAATTCGTATTTTTACAGTTAAAACTGGCCACGTAAAAGCGACACTCCGGGTAAAGGACCATTTATCATTTTTTTTATTTACTCTTTATTGATAATTATTTTGTAGTTATTTTTTGTTACTTTTTTATAATGTGTTGCTTTTCATGCCAAAATCTGCCATTCTCCTCATTTGCCATTCCGCGCAGGTGCAAATAAGAATTTTTGACAATTTTTCATATATAATTTTAACAATTGTAGAGTAACAAACAAAAATCTTTTTTGGCTTTTTCGCAACTGAATAAAAATATTTAACTTTAAATTAATTGAAGCAGATATTTAATATAATTACATACCTCAACATGTAGACTAGTCTGTCTACGGAATGTTTCGATACATAATATAAATAAGGATAAACGATTTAAAAAAAAAAAAAACGTTAAATCGAAACATTCCGTAGACAGACTAGTCTACATGTTGAGGTATGTAATTATATTAAATATCTGCTTCAGTTAATTTAAAGTTAAATATTTTTATTCAGTTGCGAAAAAGCCAAAAAAGATTTTTGTTTGTCAATCTAAACGCAACAAATAATCTGAACACATTTAAAATTGTAGAGTAGTCGAGCTAAGTGATCTAAATATGAATTTTCGTTTTTTTTCCGTAAATATGATCTATTTGCCAGTGCCAATATCCTTGTATAAGATCTAAGTGCCACTTTTATCCTAATAGATGAAAACGATGTTCAAAGACGGCGCGGCCTGTATGTCCAGCGTGATAATCACTGCTAAATGATCTAAGTGCTACGTTTTTAAGTTGAAACGTTTTCGTTCATCGTAGAATCCAGTTTTATTGATTGTTTATTGGGGTTCTGAAAGTTTTCATTAAGGATTTTCCGAATCTTTCTTTTAAAAGACCTAGAATTGATACATGCAAGACTTGCGAATTACATTTTTTAAAAAGGGCAAAAACATCAGTGTATCAAGGAATGCTAAAAATGAGTTGGAATTGCATCACATAAAAACAAAAAAAGCTCTTAAGATCTTTCAAGAAGACAGTGCGAGAAGTACTCTTCCAGGTAGCGATACCTGTACCATAACGATGGATCTACAAAAAGTATTTCCACTCCCAAAATTGACTCATAGTAATATGTACTACAGCCGGCAATTATCGTGTTACAATTTTGGAATACATGTTCAAGATACAACAGATGGGATAATGTGCATCTGGCATGAACAACAGTCCGGCCGTGGAGGTAACCAGATGGCATCATGTCTTCTACAAGCCTTGAGTACAGGTCAGCTTTCAACTTATAAACGGAATCTATGTATATGGAGCGACAACTGTGCAGGGCAATTGAAAAATCGAATGTTTATTTTCTTATACATGTTCTTAGTAGCTCATGGACATTTTGACACCATTGATCATAAGTTTTTAGTTTCCGGCCATAGTTTTTCATCTTCATATAGAGATTTTGCTCTTATAGAGAAGCGAGCAAAACGTTCCAAGTTCCAGACAGTAGATGATGTAAAAGTGGTAATTGCTACGGCTAGACCTTCTAGACCCTACAAAAATTTAGATATGGGCGAATGTGCTTTTCTTGGTTTGGACAAAATATCAACAAAATGTATAGATACATCTAAACTTGGCGTTAGTCAAGCATATGTGATTAAAGAGCCAGGAATAGTGTTGTACAAGAAAAATTTCAGTGACCTTATAGGATGGGAGAAGTGTCGTGTATTAAAAAAGGGTATAACTGTCCAAAATTTAAAGTCGGCAGAGCTGTTAGCTTTGCCTGGTGTTTAGCAAATCAGCGAAAGTAAGAAAAAGGATCTTCGCGCAATGTTAGAATTTATTAATCCGGAAAATAAAACATTTTATACCTCTATTTTAGATTTTTAGTCATAGGTTATCTCTGTGGACTTAGATCATTTCCAACTTTTGTTCATGTATTTTCCTATACAAAGTTTTTTTGGTGTACTAATAATAATATTTTCTTTTAGTGTATCTCTGTGTTTATTAATTTTTTGATATCAAACAATTTTCTTTGTTTTCTGCTAATTTTCAATTTTAGCACCTAGATCACTTAGCTCGACTACCCTTCATTATTAGGGTTTATTAGCTTGCAACGAATTTTCAGACCTTACTCATAAGGAGTATTTGGGTAAGTTCATATGATATTTATTTCTGACCAAGAACTGACAAACAACAAAAATTGCTGGACAACATGGCCAACCAATTGATTGGAAGATTTCCAGGACTAAAAAATGTTAAATTAATAAAACATTTTAAAATGTTTAAAACTTATAGAAAATAAATTCTATTCCTTCGCCAATGTGTCAAGATCGACTAACATCTAACGATAGTTTATTAGTTTCAGTACTGAAATGCTTTCCTGCTACCGAGTATCCTTTCTAGTAAAGCTCATCAGGCAGTTTAATCAGGAATAATCAGTGTATAATACCCGAATTATACGTTCGTTAATATAACTTTTTACCTTTATAAGACTAAGAACTTTACAAAAATATTTTTTTTTAATTTATATCTCGTATTTGCACAGATGGGTGTCTCATTCTGTACGTAGGCCGCAGTTAAAACCATTCAGTGGATCTTAGTACCTATGAAACAACGCAGATAGCGCCGTTGGTATGCGACAAAATATTGGAAAATTCTTTAAACACTAGTACCATTGAGGTAACTGCTTGAAGAGTCTTCCCAAATACCGTTTTTAAAGCTTTGTTTCTCGGGTAGAGGAGAGCGATTCCGTGTTACTTAAATCACATTGTGAATCGTTCCCGTGATTTTTTAATATCAGTGATGTAGAAACGTGCCGTGATCACAATTTAATTGCGTTGAGAATATTGCTTTTGTTTATTCACAGAATCGCAGTTTTTAAGTGTGCATGTGACGACACCTAATATCAAATGGCAATTAGCATTCATACACCTATTTTAACTAAAAATATATTTCAAAATTAAAAATTCGTGTGAAATTATGAGTACGTATATTGAATATATAAACGTTATAAACGAACGATTATTTATAATATTATATCGTAATACATCTATATAAAAACAGAATATTTCGTTGTTAATTAATAACCGGTTCAAATAAATATCTTCTAACTTCAAACTGAAAAAACTGACCACCAAAAAGCGACACTCCGGGTAAAACACCTTTTATAATTTTTTTATTTACTATTTCTTAATAATTATTTTCTAGTTATTTTTTATATTTTTGGTTACGTTTTTATAATGTGTTGCTTTCCATGCCGGAATTTGCCATTGTAATATATTCTTACCTAATTAAGCGATCGAGACGATTTTTCTTTACTCAAAGCACATATTTTGGCACTTCTTTTCATATTAAACATGATAGCTGTTTTTTATTTTGAATATGGCTAAAACGTCAATAACTTTGGAAGTTCAAAAATTATGCAGGCTGGTTTTCACTAAAAGATTTTTTTTTGTTTTTGGAAAGTTCTTATAACATGCAGTGGAGAAAATGCAGACAAAATTAAAAAAAAAATTTTTGGAAGCAGAATCGTTAGTTTCACCTGTATGGTTTAGGCGCTACAATTTTTTGAATCGCGCGAAATTTAAAAATTTGCTCATTAGTCGGCTAATCTAGAGCGACAAATATAATCGGATCGGAGCGCCCAGGACGAGACCAGGCAGTGTTTATTTACTTAATAACATAGCTATACAAGCGTCACTAAGTCTCGATAGCTTAATTAGGTAAGAATATATTACAGGGGAAATATAAAAAACACTATTTTAAAAAAATTTGAATTTTCACAGTTTATCGTTAATAAAAAAAGTCGAAATAGGGAAGAAAGGTCATATTTTTAGGTTACAAGTGAAAAATAATGTGGCTAACAATACCCAATAGGTTTGATCGTGTTCTAAGCTCATTAAAAAAAATGACACAAAATTACTCAATATTTACTTCACTATAACCAAAATTAGCACCTAAAGTATGAAAGCTACACTAACGATTTTGCTACTTAAAACTTTTTTGACATTTTGTTAGCTGCATGTTATATAAAATTTCCAAAAACAAAAATTTTTTTCGATTAGTATAAACTTGTTTAGATAATAATGTTTTAGACATATTTAAAATAAATAATAGCTATCATGTTTTACATAAGAAGAAGCGCCAAAATGTCTTTTTTATGTCAAAAAAATCGTCTCGATAGCTTAATTAGGTAAGAAGTTATACGATGGGAAACATAAAAAAACACGATTTGAAAAATATAATAATTTTTCCAGTTTTTTTGTAAACAAAAAAGTCGAGACCGCAAAAAAAGTAATATTTCATGATTTCGCATGTACAACGATCCATTTAATAAAATGAGGTATATATCGGTGTGTTCTAACGCAAAAAAAAATCAAGAAGGAAGCAACTTTTGCCCCGTTTTTTACTCCACTATATTAGATTAATAGGATAATGGGATGTTTTCAACATAGCGGTTATTTGACAAGTATGGGCTTCAATAACTGCTTGATATGTTCTATAAGGCTCCTTGCTCATATGATTGATAGTATTATGTTGGTTTTCATATTCCACATTCTTTGGATTTCTTTGCCAGATCAGGGTCTCCCTAAAATACAGCCGATGTTAAAGATAATCTTGATTTCCATAGTGGCACTGTAGGACAAAAAAAGTGTATTGAAAGCTTTCTTGTAGTCAATCTAAGCCATCGACAAATTTCTTTTATAGTGGATCGAATCTTGGATAATGTTGACTTCCTTGAGAACTGGTTCGACCACAAGTGTTAAGATATTTGATCGGTCGATAGGTTTTAGGTTCTTCGAGATTGTGTTTTCTTGGTATCACAGTTGTTCTCTCTTCAACTACCCACTCAGGAGTGGCATGATCGAACTTAAGCCAGCTGATGAATATTCGTGTAAGATGACTAGACTAGACTAGACATGCGTGCTAGGAAATTTCATTCATAGGAAATTGTTGATGCCATCCAACTCTAGAGGAGTTACCCTCCTCTAGACTTACTATCAGACTCTCACGATGTTCGTGCTTTATTGGAGAATAGATGGTGGTTTCTCAATTACAGGCTGAGGATCATTGCGAAGGCGAGAGAGCTTAGTCAGGAATAGATGGTATCATCTAGCCCTTGTCTTAAAAGCTTGTGTACAAGTCCCTATAACTAAATACGATACAATTGACGCCGTTTATTGTTTAGCAACATAATTATATTTAAAGTGTCATGAGTATATACTTATACAGTATGTTATTAGCAATTCTCCTAATTTTGTTTGTAAACGGTCTTCCTGATTTTATAAAGTTCAACCCACATTATATACGAGATGATCTTGCCTTTCCAAGCGATTTTTTTCTGAAATATTCTAAATTCTTCGACCAGCTTTACCCAGAGAAATAAGCGGACTTCACATACATATAATTTTATTGCTACTTTGAATTAAAAATATGCAACGAATGCACTCCGAGCACGTAAGGTGTTTTTTACAATAGGGTTGTGCGAGTCCTTCAATCACCACTAGGTTTATAGTATCTTGCAG
This sequence comes from Kuschelorhynchus macadamiae, assembly GCA_030620095.1. Taxonomy (NCBI): domain Eukaryota; kingdom Metazoa; phylum Arthropoda; class Insecta; order Coleoptera; family Curculionidae; genus Kuschelorhynchus; species Kuschelorhynchus macadamiae. Next base: position 24,936 of record JAUTXW010001711.1, read on the forward strand.
ACTAGTGGGCTGTTTACAACAGGGCGGCTTTTTGCAAGCTAAGTATGTTATGTTTTCCCGGAGCTCCATTACCTGCTTGACATGTTCTATGAGCCATGAGGCTCGTTGCTCCTATGACGACTAGTATTATGTTCGTTTTCATCTTCCACATTCTTTGGATTTCTATTGCCAGATCTGGTGTTTTTTGATTTCTTTTGTATTATGTTGTTATCCGAAGGTATGGATATATCAATCAAAAGGCATTTTTTTAGGGACTTTTCCTTCAGAGCAATGTCTGGTTTATTGGTTTTTATAGCTCTGTCAGTTTGAATTCGCGTTACCACATGAGTATTTTCGCATTATAATCAGCAACCGGATCGGGACTGTGATGTCCGATTAAGTCTACAATTTGGGTCGTTGTCGGATTTAATGTTATTGGCCTTAAAGTAGTTAGTAAACTACTGCCTGCTCTTGGCACGCTATTATTAAGGCTTCAGTTTCACTTTTTAACCATTTCTAGAATTTCACGTCAGTGATATTCTCTCTATCCACTTTTTGTACGATCTGGCCATGTAGCTTTTTGTCTTTCTACCTCACCTTCATTCCATCTAATATCTCATTCCGCAAGTTGTTCTTAACATTTTTTACTTTGTTGGATTCAAAAGTTTCTTCAGTCACATTGCAAGTACCCTTAGTGAATTCGGCACTTCTTCTTTCTTCAGTTCTAGATAGAGTCGCCACATCATTGTTCACTTTAATGTTCAGTAAGCCTCGTTCTAATCTACGCCTCGGGGTGTATAACTTATCCATATCTCATCTACGATGGAGTGTTTCTTGAAAAGTGCTGAGCAGCTTGCTGGTCTTGCTATCAGGTTTTCTAATTTCTGCAAAGGTTTATTTCACAACTCCAAAACTGTACTGAGTTTATTCTTGAGGTTTAGTTCCGGTTTATTAAACGATGATTACACTGGTCTGCGTTAAAATAATTTTTCTCTGAGGTCAAAGGTTTAATAACTGTTTTTTAATAATCAATATGTGCTGATTCCAGTAATGTAGTTCATTTTTTGATATCAGGTCAAGTTTTTTTACTATTAGTAAATATTAAAAAAATATAGCTTAAGTAAAAAAAATTGAAAAAAAAAATTCAAAACATGAAAAATTAAAACGCATTTATTTAACACCAGGTTTTAATAACATAAAAATTCTTTACAAAAAAGTTATTGAGGCAGAAAAGGCTTTTTCAAAGATTTGCGTATGCGCTTGGCTTCTGGAACATCCCTTTTTAGGCACCAGCAGTAATCTGCCAGCATATTTACATCTCCATTAAACGAATGTCCTTGTGAAAACGTTCACCTTGCTCTTCGCTAAAATCGCCACAATTTTCTGGAAAGTAATCCAGATGAGAACTTAAGAAGTTTAGTTTAATATGTAATGGAGGAAGCAGTACTTTCTTTGGGTCCACTAAAGCATCTGATAAAACATTATGTAAGCCAGGTTGTAAACCAGTTTTTAGTTGCCAATCACGTTTTACATAGTGCTGTTTATCGTCTCGACTATCCCATAGATAAAGAAAGCAAGGGTATTTTATTTTGTATGGCCGCCTTGTAAGCCCAGCAATAGAGATATAACCTGAAAATAAATAAAACCTATTTTAAAATTGCCAGTTTCTAACTAGTAAAGTTTACTGCCAATTTAATTTTTCTGATTAAAGAAACTAAGGTTAAAACTTCTAGAAAGAGTCCTTTGACATTACAGGCCTATAGCATTTTGTAAATTACTAATACCATTCATTAGTTATATAAAAACATTTTTATATAACTAAGGTCAAGTATAGTACCTTTAGATCTCCACATATTTTCCAGCTGTGGTCTCGATATTTCAAGGAAGTCAGTAAACGTTCCATGTTTTCGTAACTTTCTGTCATCTGTACTGAATGTCCTACTGGAATAGAAGAAACTTTATTGCCATTAAACAAGAGTGCTGCCTTTAAACTTCTGCTCGAGGAATCAATAAACAACCTTCATTCGCTAGGAACATATTTTAAGCCTAAAACCTCAATGAGACCCTCGATATTGTTGCAGAAAACTAGTACTGTGTTTTTATCTTTTTCTCAAAAAAAACTCTAAATTCTTCCTCTCGATCACGATACCAGTAGAATGTTGTGCCCGGAGCTAGTAAGTGATTTTCACGAAGGCGAGACCCTAACAGTTGGGCAGATTCCTTAGACAGGTTTAAATCTCTCGTAAGATCGTTTAATTTGGCTTGTGTAAAAGGCTTCGGGTGATTTAATTCAAAGGTGTCTTTAAAAAATATATCATTTTCATCTGACTGCTCATCATTAGAATCTGAAGAAGAATCTGTAAATGTATCCGATGGTTTTGGAATGGGCACTTCCGGGCCATGGCTCACAGGCTTTATGGCAGATAGCACATCAGGATACTCGACATGTTGTCGATTTTTTCTATTTATGCCTTAAAAGTAAAATTAAGGAATTTTAATTTAGGAAAATAAATTTAATTTTTTACTCATTCCTACCTTCCAGATTAGTCATACAAAAATAGCAGTCAGTCGTATGATCTTTTCCTTCACAAAAAACCATCGGTATGCCAAATGGTAGGCATTTTTGTTTCTTAGTGCTCCATCATCGCAAACCTTTTGCAGGAAATGTGCGGAGCAAACGACTGGTCATGGTCCCCGAGTTTAATCCCAAATTAGGCGTGGTACATTTTTTGCACAAAACACGTGATATTTGGCTTACGATTTGGTAAAGTAATTTGCCCACATATGTAACAGAACCTGTCTCTGGGTCATTATTACATCTTTTCTGTTCATTTTGAAGAAAATTAGTTGCTGCTCAAATAGCTCGAAAATGACTGACGCCTACTTGTTTACACCGGCGAAATAGAAACACGTGATCGTAGCAAACTGTTTGCGCGGCGTTGCCAATAATTGCGAATATTCCCAAATATTTTTTTGTATATTAATATTAATTTTTTACAATAGAACGAAAACTTGATCTGAAAATCGTTATTTTTCTGGATTCTGTATGTAAAAATAGTAATAAGTCAGCCAAAAAAACCGTGACCTTAGAAATGTCACAGAGCAGTCTTATAATTATTAATTTTTTATTACTTTATTCCGGTCTCACACTTGATGTAAAACTTTATTTCAATTGGATAAGTATTTTCTTAATTATTTTTAACAATTTATTAAGCTACCATTTTGTCTCGCCATATTGGGTTTTTACAAAAATGTTACTATTCCATATTCAAAGGACACCTGAAATGCTGTAGAATCTAAAATATTTAAATTACGCAGAGAGGGATTGCAACTTTCTATTATACTTTCTTATAATCTGTCGTTTGTAATTTTTAATACGACACATATTTATGGCACAATAATTATGGCATAAATGTATAATTACAATTTTTCTAATTTGTTTTTAATTGTCGTAGTCTCCTAGACTGTACAGCACATATTTTCAAATTTAACAGTTTAACATTATTGTCCCTATTAAAGGCTTAGTTCTACATATAATTTTTAAAATTACAGTTAGAATTCGGTAAGACATATAAAAGCTATGCCGAAGAACAACTTCGACGAGACATTTTTATGGCAAATGCGAAGATGATAGAAGAACATAACGATTTGTACTCCCAAGGCTACTATACCTACGAGCTTGGGCACAACGAATTTTCAGACCTTACTCATAAGGAGTATTTGGGTAAGTCCAAATGATGTTTATTTCTGACCAAGAACTGTCAAACAACAAAAATTGCGGGACAACATGGCCAACCAATCGATTGGAATATTCCCAGGACTAAAAAATGTTAAATTAATAAAACATTAAAATTTTTAAAACGTATAGAAAATAAATCAAATTCCTTCGCCAATGTGTCAAGATCGACTAACATCGAACGATGCTTTATTAGGTTCAGTACTGAAATGCTGTCCTGCTACCGGGTATCCTCTCTAGTAAAGCTCATCAGGCAGTTTAATCAGGAGAAATTAGTGTATAATACATGAATTATACGTTCGTTAATATAACCTTTTACCTTTTTACGACTAAGAACTTTACAATTTTTTTTTTAATTAATGACTTGCACATGGGTTTCTCATTCTGTACGTAGACCGCAGTTAAAACTATTCAGTGGATCTTAGTACCTATGAAACAACGTAGATAGCGCCGTTTGTATGCGACAAAATATTGGAAAATTCTTTAAACACTAATACCATTGAGGTAACTGCTTGAAGAGCCTTCCCAAATACCGTTTTCAAAGAGCATTGTTTCTCGGATAGAGGAGAGCGATTTCGTGATATTTAAATCACATTGTAAATCATTCCCATGATTTTTGAGTATCAGTGATTTAAAAACGTACCGTGATCATAATTTAATTGCGTTGAGAATACTGCTTTTGTTTATTCACAAAATCGCAGTTTTTAAGTGTGAATGTGACGACACCTAATATCGAATGGCAGTTGACATTCATAACCTTATTTTAACTAAAATATGTCTTCAAAATTAAAAATTCATGTGGAATTATGAATACGTATATTGATTATATAAACGTTATAAACAAACCAATATTTATAATATTATATCGTAATAAATCTATATAAAAAAAGATTTCCTTGTTAATTAATAACCGGTTTATATAAATATCTTCTAACTGGTTCCTGAATTAAATAAGTATACGTTAATATACAAAAACCAGCTTTTCAAACTGCCAAAATTGCTTTAATTATTTAACGACAACGGTCGTACTGGTCGCAGACGAACTCACAGATAGATCAAAATAAAGTTTAGCTTTGGGCAAAATCAAAAATTTAACCTTAATATTTTTTTGTTTTAATATTGATAGACTTTTTTACATCAACCCAAAATAGGGCCAATTAAGAAACTAGTCCAATATTTAAAACGAAACTACATACAAAATTGTAAATTATGATATATATATATATATATATATATATATATATATATATATATATATATATATATATATATATATATATATATATATATATATATATATATATATATATATATATATATATATATATATATATATATATATATATATATATATATATATATATATATATATATATATATATATATATATATATATATATATATATATATATATATATATATATATATATATATATATATATATATATATATATATATATATATATATATATATATATATATATATATATATATATATATATATATATATATATATATATATATATATATATATATATATATATATATATATATATATATATATATATATATATATATATATATGTGTGTTTTCATTCCGGGTGTACATCCGTTCACTACTGTCGTCCTGAAAAGAACAGTTTTGCTGACGTTTGGCCAAAAATCACATTTGGCATTTTCGAAACTTCCTTTCTCGCGTCCGAATACAGACTGAAGTATTGGTGCCTGCTACACTTCCTTTTATATCCCTAACCGGGGCCGAACGTTATATCTGCGCGGCCGTTGGTCGTTATTTATGTTTTCCGGAAGGTGCTGTTGTTGTTGCGGTAATTGCGCTTGAGTTTCTGCGATTTTAGATTTGTCGATTATTGTCTTCCATACTGTTGGTAGTTTTAATGATTCGTCCCTTTTATTCGAATCACCTTGTTTTTAATTTCTATGGCTTCTCGGATTATTCTGGACTTATAATGTTCTATAATGGCAATCTCCCTACACCCATCGAAATTTATTTTATGGCCGGTTTCCTGATGATGTAGGAATTAAGCTGAGGTTGTTTGTTTGTTTCTGATACTGAGTTTATGCTCTTCCACTATTGCTGATATTCGCCTGTTAGTTTGCCCCACGTACAACCTTTCACATTCCTGGTACGGAATGCCATATACTCCGTGGTTTTCCAGTTTGATTTTATCTTTTGGGTTTGCAAGTAGTTTACCTATAGTTGTTTGTGGCTTGTGAATTGTTTGTATGTCGTGTTTCCTAAGAATTCTTCCTAGAAATTCTAATGAATCTGAAACGTTAATGTTAAAAAATCTTATTTACATAACTAGTTCTAAAAAGAAAAATACATGGTTTGTTTTATTATTATTAACAAAGATATAACTGTGGTTTTCAGAGCACATTTCTGAGGATTATATTTAAACTAACTAATACTAGTTAATTTAATAACTTAGGGTTTCTTTATACTAAATGTATTTCTGTTTCAGAACAGTACAATTCTTTTCAAGAAGAAACAAATGATGAAGACCATGGAGAGGTAACTGTAGAAAAGAACGGTGGGACCAGCTTATTGAGCCCTATTGACTCACTTTTCGAAGATTTAACAGATTCAGAAAACGGCGATACCAGTAAACTTTTTTTACCACCTGCTAATATCCAGTTGCCAGTGAGCGTTGATTGGAGAAAAAAAGGAGCTGTCACTCCAGTTAAGAGAGAAGGTAGTTGTGCTGCCTCTTGGGCATTTAGTGCTGTAAGTACTTAGTACAGAGGTTATTTCAAAAAACATTGGCCATAGCTTAAGAGGAAATTTCTTGGCATAAAATAAGATATAATTGTTACACAAACATAGGTCCAGAATGGTTTTAATTTCAAGACACAGGTTGTTTCAGAAATATTTTCACACAAGAATTGCTCTATGTTATCAGCCCCTCAACTTCGTTATCTTGTACTACCTTTGAGTATTCGAATAAAAGCAGCTTCAGTATCGTCATCAGAAATCCCTGATAAATAGTCAGTCCACAGAGCACAATAAACTTTCTTCGTGGTAGAAAAATGTGCAGTTAGGTTATAAACGTTCATTTTTTTTTGTGGAATAGAGGCGAAACCTCCGCTTTGGGACAAGTTATTTTTGAATCAAAACTTAGTACTGGAATTTGACTTTCTCTGTCCTTTTATCCCTCTTCCTTCATTTATTAATACACTTATCTTTTGAATGCTTGTTATATTCTTCTTTAGTTTTATTTCGCAAACAGAACATCTGTCACTTTTTGGTTTGGGAAACTCTCTATTAAATTCTGTACAAAAAATATTTCTATACCTACTTTCTTTTACAGGAGAAGATTATCTTCATTACACTTTTCTTCATATAAATTGTACATTTTAGTACCATTTAAAGTTGGCTCTACCAAATTTTTCATCTCTTCATTGATTATATGATTTTTGTTCACCCCTCACATCAGGCTTAGCAACCCCAGCAGATTAATTCCTTTTTAAATGCGCATTATATATTGGTTTCTGTGATATATGAAGTGTTGATAAATAAAAAGTCTTTCATAAAACTATAGGTCTTTCTGGATTTCTTGTTTTTTGATCGCATTTTTATAAATCTCTTTGTGGTTGGTACTAAAAAATGATACTTTGAATGTTGGTCCATTTTATAGTGGGCTGAGAATAAATTATTTCCCTCGTGCTGATTAATATTTGTCATACATTTAAATTTGCATGCGTTTAAATAGCCTTTCTTATTTCCTTTTTGGGAACCCTTTTATTTTTACTATTAATATGCACTTCCCCTGTTTGATATTTTATTTATCTTTCAGTTTGTTTCTAACTACACTTATTTAATAATCTTTTTCGTGTATTTTTCTTTCTTTCGATTCTTCATTTTCTCGCTGAGGAATATTTATTACCGGTACTTTATTATCCTTCCTTATTTAATTTTCAGCAGTATTTTGTATGTCGCTATCCAAGGGCAAAGTAACAATATGTTCTATATTAATGGCGCTAAAAAATAAAGTTACACACATTATTTTAAAAGAATATTTCATTAATAATAATAATATTTAAATCGTTTTATACCAAATTATAAACAATATGACAATTATTTATTCTCTAGCAATGTATAGGAACGATTCACATAGAAAAGAAAGAACTTTGGTATAATTGCCCCAAACGCATCTATAGGCGATTTTGATATTTATATCCTACCTGCAGCAATTTCCTTTACCGACTGTTCGATTTATAATATAATATTTTTCATTTACCGCCTTCTTCGAAGACTTAATAAACAAACGATAGAGAAATAAATAAATAAATGTTGAAAAAATATTAAAAAGAAAGAAAATTTAATCCAATCAAGTTAAAGGCCAATTTTAATTCGACATTAATTTTTAAAATTTATATTTCAGACTGGAGCCCTTGAAGGTCAATTGTTCAGACGCAAACGCCATCTGGGGTCACTCAGTGAACAGAATCTTGTCGACTGCACACGTAAATATGGAAGCCGGGATGGATGTAAAACTGGAACCGCTGCTAATGGCTTGATATACGTAATGTTAAACGGAGGCATCGATACCAATCGCACCTACCCCTGGCATGGAAATCAATCTCGGAGTTGCCACTACAAAAAGATGGCCAAAAATCCCACCATACGTGGAATTCGGCGCATTGCCTACAATAATGAAACAGCTCTTGCTATGGGTATCGCGGCTATTGGTCCAGTCGCTGTGGCTATAGACGCGAGGAGCAAAAAATTTCGATTTTACAAGCAGGGTGTTTTTTATGAACCCCACTGCAGTACCCTAAAGTTGACCAGAGAAATGCTTGCAGTCGGTTTCGGAAGTTCGTTTTGGATATTAAAAAATTCATGGGGCACCAAGTGGGGACTTAAAGGGTACATATTTATGAAGAGAACGGGAAAAAATATGTGCGGTATTGCCTCGAGAGCAATTTACCCTTTAGTTTAGAAATATTTTGATATTTTATAAATCAATTACTCCTTTAAAAAATATCGTCAAAATACCCCCAAACATTATAATAATTTATAAATGTAAAATAAAAAAAATTTATATCATTAAAAAAAACCAAACTTTAAAACTAATTTCAAAAAATGTAAAGTTTTACTGATAGATGCATCTATTTTCACTTGGAAAAATGTGGTAGTGACACCAGAAAATAAAATAAATAATGATTTTTTAATTAGAAAATTTACTGAAACAAAAATGGCAGAATTGTTCGAAAAACTTGATTTCTTATACAATCCGTACGAAATTAACATTAATATAATATTTTATAGTTTATACTCGCTCTTTAAATGGTGCATTGAGGCCGCCTTTCCAAAAGTAAAAGCAAAACCTAATGATAAACATAACTCTAAATATATTTTTTCTCCAGAGTTACAGACTGAGCTAGAACATTTACAAACGTTAAACTGGTACAAAAAACTGTCACATAATGTTATGAAGTATGACTGAAGACATTTTAGGAAAATCCAAAAAGAAATAAGACTTCTTAACGTAGAAACTGCAGTGCTTAGGTATTAGGCACCCCGTAAGTACATGGCTAAATTCATATGTTAAATAGATCGCTCATTGTAAAGGTAGAAAATGAACTGTCGGATACATTCGGCTGTAATTTGGGGCCCTTAATATTTCTATTGTACATAAATGATTTGCCTGACCATATAACCCATGGGTCGGTGTTTACGTACGCGGATGACGCTACTATTTTTGTTTATCCCCGGATATAAAAACTCTAAAAAACAAAATTCAGAATGTGCTCAACGACTTTGATAAATGGTGTAAAAATAATCATCTAATCATAAATTATGATAAAACCGTTTGTATAGAGTTCACAGATATAATATAACATTTTAACCGTGTGCTGCATTTATTTATATAAATTACTTTCGTACGTTCACTCTAAAAAAGATGAGTTTAAAAAGCACTGTGATACTCACTCATATAACACAAAAACAAAAAACCAGTTCCATATGAATAACTTTAAATAATTTCAATATAAAAAATTACCAGTTTATGCGGGACTACGCTTTTAAAACCTACTATCTGTTGAATTTCAGATAATTGCAGATTTTAATAAATTTAAGACCATCCTAAAAAAATACTTAATTGAACATTGTTTTTATAATGCGAAAGAATTTATTGATCATGTCCAGTGTTCGACAATAAGTTAGTTTTTTCTTAAAACTATATTTAGTGTATTTGTTGTATACCTACGTTTAAGTTTTTTTTTATTATGCACTATTTTTTGACTTGTCTTATCTGTACAGCAAAAAAAGACCGATAAAGAGAAAGAAAAGAAAAGAAAAAGATCTAGGGATCTGTAAAAAGATTGTTGTAATATTTCAGACAACAACAAAAAGAAAAATGTAATTAAGTTTGTTAAATATTCAAATATATTAAGCAATTTTAAATTTTATTCCTTCGAATTGAAAAAACGATTTTTAATTGCTTTTTTTCTCAAGTAAAAAACGATTAACCTCAGTCAAGACTCGTTCGTTTTGGTCATGATCGGTCTAAGTAAACAACCAAAGATGAAGTTTACCCTCCAAACATTATTAAACATTGCAAACCCTCTTCCATTTTAAATCATAAATAATGTTAAAAACCCTTAAAAAGTCAGATTTTAAACTTACTCATAATATTCAAGTTTTACTGATAAAGTTAGTTTGGAATCCGAGGTTTGTTCAAATATTTTAGACATTAAATCTAATCAACAACAACACGGCGTAAATCTTCGTTATTATAAAAGGCATGAATCTGAAGAAAAAACACACTTTGAGAACGCATAAACCTGTAAGAGTCAAATTGAAAACAGAAAGAGCTAGGATAAATGTGCTGATATTGAAAGAGTGTGGAAGACATTGGCGTAGAAACCTATATGGAAAAAAATGTTTGACCAAACCAGAGTAACATTAAATGCCCGCATTCTAGAAATGCAGAAAATAAAAAAAACTTCTTCTAATTCTTTGTGTAGAAAAATATTTTTTTAACTATACAGGGTAGCACTAAGAAGATGAAGCCACCACTTGCCTAAGAAACAAGGAAAATTTGCTTTATTTTTTTCTATAGAAAAATATATTTTTGATACAGGTTAGACTTAAAATGATGAAAATATTGGACATTAGAAGCATTTAACTTGTTTTAAAAACGTTAAAATAGTCTATAAAAATATGTCAAACTTAATTTCAAACTTTTAAACGATTTACTGGGTCAGTTTGGGGTTTAACAAATTAAATAATAATGTTGATACAATTATTATAATTTAGATTGTCGATTACTATTTTCTTCATCCTGTCCGATAAGGACAGGGTATCTATATAATTTGTTAAATTATATACAGAAAATATGCATACATTCCCATAAGCTGATCATAGTATAAATTAAATATAAACAACTATTCGCTTTTATTGGAAATATTGAATGTTCTATATGACATTTTATTATTTATTTAATGGGTTTATTTAATATCACGTGTAGTTATATTCGCATAACGCTAATAATATCCCTCCACGTTTAGTAAGAAAGTTATCGAATTCCAAATCCCAACTAAATCCATTTAGTTTAAATTGTTCTTGGAATGGTCAAATAACTGTTTGGTACGAGTTATTGAGATAAAGAAGCTAATGAGTTTAATTGAGTCTGGAGATTTATTCGTTAACAAAACTACTGGTGATTATACCGAAATAGAATAATCGAAAATAAGGGTAATGTGTAAAGTATATTAAATCTAATCTTCTGTAATATTAGCCGGGATATTATAATTGAGACTTGCGGTTTCGTAATACAAGGTATCGTTTAGTCCTTTTTAATAAAAAGGATGCTATATGTCGGTGGCGGTTATTCAGTTGAAGGCAGAAGTGTGCTACTTCACCAGGGAAAAATAAACAAGCAAACATCTAACTATATTTATTATATATCTCTTAAAATTGAAGTTTTTACATTCATTTATTCACATAATTGGTAAAAAATAAACCGTACAGGTGTCCGATTTGCTGAAAAAGCAGGGTATCTCGTTTATTTTTAAAGATAGAATTTGCGGCTTTGCCTATGAACCCGAGCTAATTTTTTTGTGAAAACCCATGAAGTTTTCAGTACCCGCAGTTTTCTTCGTTTATTGATCTTAAAATTTTGCATTTTGGGACCCCCTCTTATCTCGGTTATTCCTTTTTTAACTTAACGCAAAGGGAAAAATTGCTGCTTATGCGGTTTTTTACGCTGGATCCAGTGGCGTAGTCATATTTTTTATTTGAGTTGTTATTTTTTAGATATGACCTAAAGTTGTTTTTTAAATGGGACACCCTGTATATTTGTCCAGAAATTGATTTGTCCTTTTAAAAGCTTCTCAAAATATATAATAGTATGGGTCTATTTTAATAAACAACAACAAAAATCCTAATTTTTATAATTATCATCCCAAATTTTGCAGTAGGCCATGCAAAACGATGCCGTTTTCTTTTGTTTTCTTGGAAGCAAATGACATTTCTCAATTTTGTACGCGTATATAAAACATAGCGGTAGTTTTTTGTATTTATTTATTGTGTAAAAATATATTTGTATTATTATGGAAGAAAACCAAACTTTGGAACATTATGAAAAGTACGAGCATGTTAGTTGCAACCAAATCAGGACAATTTTGTACATTCCTGAATAAATATTTTTACTGACCGCTGGCGGCATGTCTTTTTAAAACTTTCAATCGAACTTTATTAGTAATAACGTAACAGCATAAAACCGCTCGACTTTACGAGTGCTGTTTAGTTTATGATTTTCCGCCACGTTGCCATGACAACGCGTGCGCGATGACGTCGATACAGAAGAATAATGTTAACCAGCGCCATACAACGCTCTCGGTGAATTGCTGCGGCAGTACGCTACACCAACGTGTTTTTCAGGTTAGGGAGGTTGTTTACTTTTATTTTCGCGGATTTCGGTGAGCGAGTTCCTTTGCAGTTTTCTTGATTGTTTTTTGTGTTGTTATTGATTTATGGTATTGTTACAACTTTATTTGGTGTCGGGTTTATTAAACGTTGTTGTTAGTTGACTATAATATTTAAGCCTTAAAATGAATCTGATCACGGATGTGGTTTGCATTTTACTGGAAACTCCATTTAATCGATGGAAGGAACAAGATCAGAGGGATGTATTAAATGTAGGGCAGGCAAGGTTTGACTTGACAGTTTCCACAAAAAAGAAATAAAAAAAGTGGCATAACATGGAATGGTTTTGAATATTTTTTCATTCCTTTATTTTTCCCGTAATGGGAATTACTTTATTTGTGTTTGGTCAAGTTTCATAATTTTTTGATAACTTTTTTATTTTTTCAATAAAAAATTGGAATGGCATTAAAAATCATTTTAAACATTGTGTTTTAGTTAAATAATTAATCTGTAAAAGATTGTGATTTTTCCTACAAGCGGTTTCTTATATATGGGAATTTTCCTGCAGGACCTAGTGCTCTGCTTCCAGGGCCTGTTTCCTTGCTTTCCTTTGATTTTTTCGCATAATGCTTTATTACAAAAAAATGCTTCTTTTTATTAGGGCTGACTTCGATATTTGAAAAAATAATTTTTTGTTTTTGTAAAATCTTGGCTGTCCAAAGATTGAAAAATTAACGTTACCTACAAAGTTGAAATTTTGATATCATGTAGTTTTGTCATTTAAATTGTTTGATCAAGAGTGACTTTTTTCAAAAAAGTGATTAGTTTCGGAGATATCGAGGACGTCCTTTGGATATCGAATGATCTCAAAATTTAACTTTCTTTTGTCGATTATTCCCTCAGGAATTGAGATATCTTTTCAAATTTTCAGAGAATGTGTCTTTGGTTAGTCCCTTTTCGAAATTGTATTGCGGCCCTTGTAAAAATCTTAAAGGAAAAAAATGTATTAGCGATTATTAGAAGTTAAAATCGTTTTAACGTATTTTCCAATTTAAATTTCGAAGTTTCAAAGTTGAATAATTCTGTTATTTCTTGACGGATTTAGCAATTCTTTTTTCCACGTGTTTCTCTTGATAAAGGCTTTCAGAAAAAGAGGGTTTTTCGTAAAAATATTAAATTTTAGATTTTGGAAAAAGTAGGTCAATTTTGTTGCTACAAGAAATACTTGAGATATTGAAAATTCCGTATTTTATTGGAAAAATCCATTTATAAGGAACAAGATCAGAGGGATATATTAAATGTAGGGGTAATGGCATTGATCGACAATGCAAAAATAGAAATAAAAAAGTAGAACATGGAATGTAAGTCTCAAATCATCCTGGTTTTCAAGGCGTACAAATGTCAAATATTAAAAAAATTGTTTTGCTGGCTTTGTTTATTATTTTCCAATAAATATTCAGTGTGGAAGGAAAGTTTTGCAGGTATGTTAAATATATCAAGGTCTTTGCATAAACATGAAGACTCAGCGGAGCATTTAAAATGCGAATTAATGCTAAAAACATTTGTAAAAAATCAAAGCACTCTAGCTGCTAAAGAAAATGCTAAACTGTATACAATACATTTTAACGAAAACATCCGACTAAATAGACTATTTATGTGTTTACAATTGACGCAGTTTTGTACTATAAAACAAGAGTTAGCCTTTCGCGGCCATGATGAGAGCAGCGAGTCAAAAACAAGGGGAATTTTAAACAGCTTTTTAGGTTTATTAATATCGAGAAGTTCCCAAGAACTAAAAGATCATCACGAAAAAATTAAAAATGTTTTTACTGGTAGACTCGAAAATTATTCAAAAGGAAATAATTGAATGAATTCTAATTAGTTAAATGATAATGTAAAATGAAATAATGAACACAAGGTTTTTTTTTCTGTGCAATTGGATTTCCACTGATATTACGCAAACCTCCAGTGCTCCATAATTTTAAGATACGTTAATTCAAAAGTAGTCGAGAGATTTTTAGGATTTTATACTTATTTATTTGCCTATAAACATAAATTAATAGAGCAATGTTACGATGGCGCAAGTGTGATGTCTGGGCATCTAAATGGCCTTCAAAAAAAATAAAAGAAAAGGACCCGCAGGCGGTATTTGTCCATTGTCTTACGCATCGTGTTAACCATTTTACCTTGTGATGCAGCAAAGTTTAAAAAATATTTCTAATTTTTTTTTGCAAGCCTTAGTGATATTGTCTCATTTTTCATCACTAAGCCAAACAAACGCATGCTCTTACATCTGCATCTACGAGGCGTATACCAACAAAACTTGTCGGTCTTCAAATTGAAGTTAGTAAATGTTTGTTCAAGATTGGAATAAATTAATAGACGTCTTCGAATTTATTACAAACTGTGACAAATCTGATGAAAAATCAATCCGGCTTGCGAAAGGATTTTTAGGTGAGGTGAACGATTTTGAATTCACGTTTGGCATTAGTGTTTAATGACAATCACGGGCATACTATTTGACGTTCTTCAAAAAATCGCTTGACATTCATTTTTGCCCACCCAATATAAAAACGTCGTGAGGCGTGAGAAATGAACATTTTTTTAATATCATGTTTGATAAAGCAAATTCTATTACGAAATAAATCATTATAAACGTGAGCTTGCTAAGCTTTCACCTGAAAAAATTAGGGCCAAGTATAGAACCCATTTTTACGAAATATTGAGCCATATTTAATGAAATGACACTAAGATTTCAAGACTGTGAGAATCTTACATTTTTATGTGTGGCAAATTTTTGCTAAATTTTCCGAATATAATTTAAATTTTCCGACTGGCCCGTTTGAAAATTTGTTACAGTTATATAGGGAAATATTTTCAAAAAGTCAACGACTTAGAAATGAGCTTGATTTTATTTTTAACAATGAGAGTAATTGAATATATTGAATAAGTGAACAAAATTAATGAAAATAAAGATATTTTTACCAAAGCATATAAACTGTTTTCCCTTATTTTGGCAGTACCGTCGAGAAGTGCTTCAATGGAAAGAAGTTTTTCTTACCTCAAACGCGCGTGTAAAAACTTATTTAAGAAATAGAATATCTCAAGAAAGACTTACTTCTCTAGGCAATATTTTAATTCAAAACGAATTTCTGGAGGAGATTAGGGCAACTCATATCCATTTTATGAGGATGTTATAAGTAAATTTACTGCTACGAAGGCTAGGAGAATTGATTTAGTATACAAAATTTAGGTATGTCGTAAAAAATATTTTTCCCCTTCACATATTAAAAAATTCTGAAAAAAAAATTATTGCGATATTTTCTTGCTTCTTTTGCACTTCACTTACTTTTTCACCCGCGAGCCGCCACTAACAACCAATATTTGCAATTTAAGCCTCTGTTTAAAGAGTGGGAGCTCTAGGTTTAAATAAAATAAATAATTAAGTAACTAAGCCTTTATTATTAATTTACAAAGAAATGTAAATATATGTGCAATCGGCGGCGAGATCTAGCAGAGCTATTCAGCTAATCGCCCGTTTGAAATTATAAAAGAAAGATTTTCACAAATTTTATACAAGGTAAAAACAAACATATTAATTAAATGCAATAATTATAGATAGCTTCTACAATAGTATTACGCATACAAAATACTTATAAACAAAATACTTACAAGCCAAAAACACGTACAATTTAAAGTAAGTTCGCACAGAATCACAAGTATTTTTTGACTATATTTTTAAATCGACTTACCGAGTTAAAAGATTTGGCATCGACTGGCAACGAATTATAAATGTTTTGCACTATTGTAACTATATGATCGCTGAAATTGTGCGGTTCGGTGCTTAGGTACAGTGAAGTCGTGACGGTGACGTGTGTGTACGTTATAAATATGACTGCCCCTAATCAGCCTCCCAGATAGGTATTCGGGAGACTCAGTATGTATAACCTTGTATACAACTGTTGCCATATGCAATGAATATCTTTTCTCTAAGTTTAGCCATCTTGCTCGCTCAAATAAGGGAGAAACGTGGTCAAATTTTCTCAGATTGTAGGAATAGTTTATACAGGAATTTTGCAACGTTAAAGACTGTATTTCTCATGAGTGTTCAGAGCCGACCATTATACTACATCAAAATATGAAACTAATGATAAAATAAGAAAATTACAAAGTCGCAATTTAATTTATGTTGACAAAATACCTTTATGCATGTAAAGAACATTTAGCATAAAGTATGATCGTTTCAGAATATCTGCTACATGTTGTTCGAACCTCAATTTATTGTCCAAAAAATCCCTAGAACTCTTCACAGGAGCGATCAACACACTGTCAACAAGTATAGAAGAGTTACTATTATTGTTGTTAAGAAATTGTTGAGCTTCCTTTCCAAAAATTTCCAAAAGCTTCGATTTGTCACTATTAAGGGAAAAACCGTGTGCCTTGGAGGTCTTGCACAACTTTTGGAGGTCTCTATTGATACCATTAATAGCCAGTTAAGCCTCAGTAGGCGTAAAAGAATGATAGATTTGCATATCATCAACATACTGATGAGAAGGGCAAAAGGCGTTAGGCCCTTGTTAACGGTACGGTAACATTATTTTGACCCCCAAAACAGACCCTTTGTTTATGACTTGAAAGATAATTTTTAAAAAAAGTAACAGAGTTGTTGCTTAGGCCGAAATATTTCAGATTAGGGAGTAATATACTATGATCCAGGGCGTCGAAGACCTGCTCTGAAAATGCCTTCAAAAATATTCAATAAGGCGGTGGATGTACTATGTATGGAACGAAACCCAGATTGTGTACTTGCTAGAATCTTGTTTACTACTCTTTCCAGTATTTTGGACAAGGCAGGTAGAATGCTATATATGGACGATAATCAGAAGTATTTTTTGGTTGGTTTACCTTAGCTAGGGGAATGACGTTAGTATTTAGAAAGTAAGAAAACCTGAGGCAACTATTCATTAAGAAAGTGATATAATTTGTTAAATAAGGAGTTACGTAAGACAGCATTTTGAAACAATGAATAGTCTTCTCTACCAGATCCTAGCTTAACTTATTAAAAGTAATCTCACCTATTATACCGTTCCGACGATGATTAAAGTAATTATCTGACACGAAACTATCATTCCAAACAAATGATGGGACGTCAGTCTACACATTGCCGACACTATCAGAAACTGTGGAAGGCACAGTTTTATGAATATTGAGTCTGCTAGCCGCCCTCCAAAATCCCCTCGGATCCAACCTAACTGTATGACAAAGGTAAATTTTCTTCTTGTTTCTCACTGCCGATGCCGCAGATACCGAATTTCAAATTTGTTTATATTCTGCCAATGCGAAATCTGCTTTACGCTGTTTAAATTTTGAAAGTTCCTTTTTACGTAGCATGATCATAAACCGAAGGTTGTCGATTAACCAGGGGGCCTGAGGTTTGATAAAGCGGGAAGCCTTCAGGAAGCATGAATATTGAACATATTAATTAAATTAATATTAAAAAATCCCACCTTATCAACAACATTTTGTATATCGTAAATGGTATTCCAGTTGACTTTAAAGAGATCTTTAAGAAAATTCTGGATTCGGTAACTTGTTTTAGGAGGTTTTTTAGTTTTTAATTCAGTGAATACCAGGGAGTGATCAGATATATCAATGACCTCCATCGCAGCTGACAGTTCAGGAGAAGAAACATCCAACAAATCAATAAGATCTTTTGTGTTTTGAGTTATCCGAGTGTAAGATTTTACCAAATGGGACAAATTATTTTTATTAAACAATATATTCAGATATGCAGACGCATTGGGGTTGCTGTTAGTGTTTGACATGTCCACATTTAAATCACCACCGAACAAAATGGTGTGAAAAGATGGTGGGAAACCTAAATCATGTTGCTAATCTTTTAAATTTACATATATACATATGTCTAAAATATAGAACATTTATGAAAATAAAAACAAAATTTAATATACGTAAGATATTTACAATCACACAACAGAAGCGAAGTGTGCGAATTGTACGATTCATCCAGCAAATTGAAGGTTCTTGAAAACAAAAAAAAATTAACGAACTTCAAAACCTTTTCCGTGATATCTCATATATTGCACTTGGAATATGATCAACATATTATAATTGCAGATGTTTGATCCAAAACTGACAAATCAGTAGGAATTGAAACCATTGAAGTAAAACGAAAGCGTTCACTTTCAGTGGATTTAGGAATTATTTCTTTCATACTTGAAAGTAAAAGTTTATGCTATGGACCTATGTACAAGGATGTTGAA
This sequence comes from Kuschelorhynchus macadamiae, assembly GCA_030620095.1. NCBI lineage: Eukaryota > Metazoa > Arthropoda > Insecta > Coleoptera > Curculionidae > Kuschelorhynchus > Kuschelorhynchus macadamiae. The sequence goes on from JAUTXW010001711.1 coordinate 43,825, forward strand.
AGAACGATAGAGACCACCTAAAATAATAAAACGTCGACCTTAAAGCCCTTAAATTTTGTGTTTGGTGTGACTAGAAGGATTGGACATGCCTTGGAAAGAATACAATGAATGTGAGTCGCGATAGGTCAATGCCTGCAAAAACAATTTTTGTCACATCCACTAATATACGCTGCAAGATCCCAAAGCTTACAGTAGGTATGAAAAAGTTACAATAACACAAACGAAAGCCGCAGCACAACTCGATACGCTTTATATTTTGTTGGACACGAATGGCTAACTTTTGCTTTAGGAAAATAGGTCTTCAGGTAAAGAATAACAAAACATCATTATAACTTTTATCACATATAATATTTAATTTTTATGATAAAACCAGTGCAAAGCAATCAATATAATATAAAATCTTAAAAGGTGGCACAAAATAAAGTAAAAATGAAGAATAGACTGGATAGCGTTTTCGTATAGGAGAAAGTATATTTTTCGCTAGTATTTAAAACCAATGATAAATATCTATAATATTTAAATACTTTATTTAACACTTTTTTAACCAATGCATGATGCTACTAATAATGAAAGTAAATGGTAGTGAAATACGAACTTTTTTTAGAAGTTTAAAAATGACAATAACCCAATTATAAAATTTTTTTATATTGGCCTAATGGATCATTGTTTTCGACATTTTGATGACCTTTTAAAAGCAAACGTAGCTAAAAACACTTCCCTAATACAGGAGAATCTTTTGATACCTCGTTCGTGAACATCGATGCAGGCGTTTGCCCTGGACCGATTTTTAATTAATGAAACATAAAAAGATTCGAAACTGATTAAATAACATTTTAACTGTTTTATTTTCTTTTAAAATATGTTTGTTAACATTCTTGTAGGACTAAAAATATCGCAAGTTCCTAATAGTACCATCAGGTGGTAGTTTTATTCCGGAAGTTTTGTTTTTGTTTGCAACTTCGAGAATGGTTGGCTTCTCAAAGAAATTTATATAAAGCGTTAAAAAATATCACACTTCATAGAGTTTTTTCCTATATATCAAAAACTATGCGTTGTTTTAAAAATACATATAATTCTATAAAAAAGTTGAAATTTCCTACAAACTGAAAAAAGGGCGACTTTGTGGACCTTTGGCAAAACGGCGCGGAGGCAGCGCTCTAGTTTCACAATGATAGTGTCATACCTGAAAAAAAACTTTTTTGCATGAATTAGTTGCATAGACGAGAGACTAATAGATTATATTACGTATTACTAAGTTGAAATGTTGTAGTTTAATCCCGTGTTTAGAAATTACATCGATCTTCATAGGGAAAGTAGCGATGTGAAATAAGTTTCACAAAATTTTATTTATTCGATCTATTTTATGAGAGTTATATAGTGTTCTAAAGTTTTTTTTTTTTAAATAAATTTTAAAGGTCCTTAGTTTAAAATATTAACCTGAATGGGACCACATAAAGTGCTGAAAATGGCTACCATCAGCCTCATTATAATCCATCAATCATGGGCGCAAAGATCTTATTACTCTGGCACAAATAAGAGGATTTTGCCGAACTGTTACAAACACATTTCAATGCAATGTATGTTTCCGAGAGGTACTCCCTAATATCAACACTATAATATGCCTGTGCTTCATTATGTTAAAACCGCATTCTATTTCTTAATAATACAAGTAATAGTTCGGGCGGATTATTTAACAGAGAATTTAAATATGACACGTGATTCGATCTGTGGCAAAATAATTGGAACAATAATTTCATTTCCAACATTGAGGTTACATTGATTGTTTTGCAAAATCTTCCTCAATATGTTTGCTCAACTGGAAGGAACTATGTAGTGTAAGAAGATGGTTAAGGAAGTTTATTTTGAGTAGTTGATTACGAAACGATAGAAGATTAACAGATAAGTTAAATTATGAAATGAAATAATACCTACCGCCATTGATATGGTTATTTAAGTCTTCTTTGGTTGGATCTGGACTTAGATTTTCCAAGCTGGCAGGAGTCGTCTTGGGCAGTAGAAGGTCCAGGGTGGTTAACTTGCTATAGGGCGGAGGGTGGTTCCTCAGCTAGAAGAAACATTGTTATAGTGACAATGTGAGTAATGAAAATATTATATTTCATTATTGATATTGTTAAATGATGTATAAATTAGTACCCTATGTCACCTCATTCGCTTCAGTCTGCGTATTGCAACTGGAAGGTCATCCTGGTCGCCCTGATCCTCCAGTTCAAATCTGTCGTTGATATTTGAACATGTTCCCCTCACTGAAAACAAAGCTTTGTGTAAAAGAGACCTCGACGTCTACATGCAGAACTGAATGAAGCATTGTTTTCAGATTCAATCTGGAAGATGAAAACAACCTCTTATTTGCAATTCCATCGTTTGAGGGAGGTGAACTGACAGAATAAAAAGACTAAGTCTTGAATTATGAATTAATTATTTATATTTTTACTACACCATCATCCGTCCTTCTAAAAGTTGCTCAGCTCGGACCATTTACCGCCCGAGACGGCTCAGCCAACCTGGATAAGTATGACAGTAGGTCTTTGTTGACACCAATTCCTCACATTACAACTTACATGTTATATCTTCCTTTGTTTCGTATTGTACTACTTAAAATAAATATCTAGATGCGGAAGGTTTTGGAAAACAATTAATGTGACCTTCAATCCGGGTCTTCTCAAATTCGATGGACTATAAGATAACTTGATCTATTTTGCTACTTGTATTATATTAAAAAAAATCCTTTTAATTAGATTTATGCAACAGGATTTCGATTTGATATGTAATACTCCCTCTAAAACCTGATGTAATTTCTGAGTAAGATAATAAACTACAAATTAGAAATAAGTAATACATACTTTTTTAACCCTTCACCTATGCTAATAATTCGTTCAAAATAGTTGTGTTTAGGTATATTATAATGAAACTAGGACGACGCCGCTGTTTCGCTCAAAGATCAAAGTTTAGACAATAATGAAATAGTTTTGGGGATTTTTCTTGATTTAGCAAAGGCATTTGACACTGTCAATCATAATGTACTACTACAGGTTCTGGAAAATATGGGTTTTTGTGGAATTTGGTTAAATCTTTTAAATAATTATTTCACTAATGGAGTACAATATGTTAAAATTTCCGATCATTTAAGCTCTCCAAATCCTGTGGGGTATGGCGTTCCGCAGGGCACAGTTTAAGCCCGATACAAAAGATGTGAGGACAGACGTAGAAAATGACTTCAAAATGATTTAAGATTGGTTTGATAAAATGGACAATAAATTTTCAAAAAACTAATTATATGGTATTTAGTTGTAATAAAAAGAAATTAGCTCATTTTACCGAAATTAACCTTAATCAGAATCATCAAAATTTGAATATTAAGGAAGCTACCCATACAAAATATTTAGGAATAGAAATTGACAAATTCTTTTTTTTTGGCCTTAAGCTTATTAATAATTAAAATTTTCTAAATCTAAAAGCTATACATTTAGGAAAGTTCTTAGGTTAATTATTATTTGTATTAACTATATAAATAATAGGATAGAAATGGTATCAACATTTAAGTCCCCAGAATTAGGCCCCTAATCCCCTACAAGGATAAAAATATAAATAGTTGAATATCTCAAATCCCTACAAACCCAAAAACAAATTAAATACGCCAAAGGAAATATAGACATGGACACACACTTCTCATCCTGGGGCCAATGCAAGACATTTTATAACTATATGTATCACAGAGGGGGCCCGGATAGGTAGGTTGACAAACATTTAAGGAAAGGAAACAAAGAAGGTCGATAACTAAGCAAATAGATCCCAAAAACTAAACAACCATGTTACAGTATCTTAAATAATTCATAAAAATTGTCTCTATATTAGTATCAGTACACTTTTTACTCATGAAGGAAATATGATTTAATGAAAGTAAATGCAGTTTCGAAAGTTCAGAAGAAAGATATGATACGGCTTGCGTGTTATGGGAGCAGCTAAAAAGTTCTTAAAGTGGCATGTTTACATCAATTTACTTACCAAAAAAACTCCGTTCAATTTTATATACTTTAAAAAATTCAAATCAAATTTATCAATATCCAGTCTAAGAACTATGCATTACTCATTGGTCTATTGTGTGTTAAATTACGGTATATGAGCATGAGGCAGAACCTACAGAACTCATCTAATTAAGCTAGAAGTAATACAAAAACTGTTTATAAAAAATATGTATAATAAGAACAGTACTTTTCCTAGCGATCTTCTTTTTAAAGACAGCCAACTGATGGATATTATTTTGTTTCAAGGCTATGAGTCTGCAGCATAAGAATAAAGATAATTTACTAAAAATATCTCATACTCATAACACAAGATATAAAAAACATAGCGAAACGAAAACTACTAAAGTAAATAAAACACTCCTACAACGAACATTTCATTTTTTAGCTCCTCATATGTACTTTAGAGTCCCTGAAATGATTGAAAAGGAAACATATCGAAAAACATTTAAAAAGAAATTAGGTGACTGACTTATTTCTTTACCAAGAAAACTCATCCGCGATTTTGTAGAATAAGGTTCTAAGTGTTCAAAATAATAATTTTGAACTTTTACATATAACTTGAAATCTCAGAAACCCGTGTACCTCCCACATGATCTGTTACTGTTCAGTGTTCGATATTAATCAAAGTGTGATTTTTTTTGTTACTTTTATATTCATTTTTCTTTTCCTTTTTGAATTTATTTGATTTTTGTCCACTTATATGTTTGTTTTCCATTTTAGAGTAGAACTGCAGCGATCGAACCCACGCACTGACCTTAAATGGATTCAGTGGGTAACCTATATGTTTCCATTGAGGCGGTGAGCAAGGTCTAAATTTAAGAAACTTCTGTAAAATGTTTGGAAATATTTATTATTATTATTAATATTATTATTATCCAAACAACCGCTATTATTCGGCGCGCTCTAACACCTAAACCCTTATCTGAAATTAAAGCTAAAATGTTAGTTTTAAAGATTTGTTATTATTTTTTCTGTAAGTAGTAAACATAACATTCGAATTTAGTACCTCAAAAGACCTATAGAACTAATGAAAAAAACTTCTGGAAATGTTTCCTGGAATTGGCCTTTAGGAGCACCATTTGATTGCAGTCTTCTTTTAATATTTATTTATATAATGTTATGTCGGGAAAGAGGCAAAATTTTCCATTAAATTTTTTTCAAACGTAATAAATAATAATCTCTTTCGTTTTTTAAACAGTAATGGTCATAAATTTGGATATGCGAATTTCTTTTATCAAAAGAGAAAAAGCCTGTTGTGTGACATAATGCTGAACATGAATGGCAGAATTTTGTTTAGGCGGATAAGCTTAGTGATTTTAAAATTAAAATTTTTATGTGTTCTAGGCATTGCGGGTCGCTATCATAAAAAACGATTATGGGGATAAAACTTATGTGTTTACTTAATACCAAGTCTAAAAAGAAGTATTATATAATAAGTTTTTCACATGTTTAATACACTTTTGTTTTTTTCGATACATAATTACCCTACTGTAAAATTGCTAGAGATTTAGATGATATATCGACTAAATAAACTGTATACATAACAAACTTCAGTAGTGTATACTTAGATCATTTTAGTATGTTTACGATATTGTGCTCGAAAGCTTTTTGTTTATTAAACTGCGGAAAGCTACAGGTGAAACATATTGAATATCGCCATCTCTTCGACACACACGAGAAATATGGCCGACATAAAAATTTAAGGAATTGACTTTTTACCTTCTCTTGTTGTTTAGTATAGAAATATGTCCAGACAGGCAGACGAGACACTTGAAGTAGAAAAAACAGCTTCCTCTGGGTATAAATAACAATTTTCTCATCGTTGTAAAGCACTTTCTTTAAATAACATAATGTAAAGGAGAACATGTGTCCTGTAAATTCTTTTTATAGAAAAATACCTGTTATGCAGGGTCCTCCCGAAACTATATAAATTCTGTTTTTGTTCATACCCCATAACTACAACAAAGGGTAAAAAATATTTGAAATATAAAAATTCATGTTACGGACAGACGAATTTATGCATGCACATTTTTAAACAAAATTCAAGGTTAATTATTTTTTTCAAGAACTAAGATATTGAGTTGCAGTTTTTGACTGTGTTTAAAACTAGATATAGAAATTTACGATTTAGGGGACGAAGTGCAGTTGGCTACTAGAAAAGTATTATCTAGGAGTATTATGTAAGACCTCAACGGGAATACATTGATGAGATCTTACATTTTCAGAACACATTTTAATTGATATGTAGAACCTGCAGTATATTTCTCAATTACAAACATTTCATTTAGCCGCCATTTCGTTCAGCCATCTTGAATTTGTACTACAATTTTATCAGTTCATCTCTATACCACAATTAATTTTTGCACAAGATTTGAAATCAAATTCATTAAGTAGTTTTTCAGGCTGAATTTTTAAATATTTCACTAAGCCGCCATTTTGTTTCGCCACCCTTTATTTATACCAAAATTTTACTTGTTAATTACTACGTAAAACTTGATTTTAGTGCAAAACTTCTATGATGCGAACAGACAGACCGACGATTACAATATATAAACAAATTCAGCAGTAGTTTTAACATTACATACCGCCTTTTCATTACGTCATTTGAAATTCGTATTAGTTTATCACATTTAATTTTTCTTGAAAATTTAAAGACTTGAATTGGTACCATGACTTTACAACTTTACCTCTATACCACACTTAATCATTTTTTAAATATTTTATTAGGACGCCATTTTGTCTTGCTATCTTATATTCATACCAAAATGTTACCAGTTCAATCCTACGTAACACTAGATTTTTGTACAAAATTTGTAAATTTACTTATTGGATTTTTGTTAGGATATTGCAGTTATACGATTCATTTTTGTAAATCAACAAAACTGACATTGTCAAACATATCAAGTACCCTTTTGTGTGCAAGTGTTTTAATAAAAGCGACTTTTATAAAAAGTGGTCTTAATAAAAAGTAGTGAGAACTTTGCGCAGATTAAGTAATATAATTTAAGGTGTTCCATTAAAAATAATAATTTTACTTCTATAACAGAAAAACGATAAACTTGGCAGCAATGCGGAACTTGCCATTGGATCCGGCATAATTTCATATCTAAGTGTACATATGTTCATTAAATTTAGGTAAACGATACCTGAGACATACTGTTGGCCACTTGAAACAGTTCACCTGCATTTTTTGGTAAAATTTAAGTTCGAAAATTTTTAAAACTAGACGAGATACTGAGGTGTAGTTTTCAGCTGTATCTTGTAAATTTTATAACATACAGGCGTAAAACTTACCTAAGCTAAAAAGTTATTTATACAGGATGTTAAACAAGACTTTACAAATTTTTTATTTGTTTCGAAAATGTACAAAACATTTTTTTAGTTCCAATTGTTAGATTAGCGTAATCCTTGGTGGAATTGCAAAAAACAGTTTTAAACTTTTTTAAAAAATTTTATATTTTTTGAAATATGATTTTTTTGGTCAAAAAATTTAATTTTTCTACATAATAAGCTGTAACTTTTTATTAGCCATTTGATGTAAAATTTTCTTGCTAGAGGGCCGTTAAGTCATATTTTTTTATAATGTACACGGTCTGCTTTACACAGAAAATATACAGGGTGTGAAAAAAATGTGGCAAGGTTAGTTAAAGACCTAGCAATCCTAAAGAACATGTACGTATAATTCAACAACCTGTAGCATAAAAAAGAATTTAAATTTAAAAGTTTTAGTTAAGTTTTAAGGAGTACCAAGTATTTTCCCCCGACGGTTTTTAAATTTCTCTCTAACTTTATTATTTTAAAAAATACAGGTGTTGATTTTACAGCCAAAGTTACCAACATAGGTTAACACAAGCGATATGTAACAGGCTGCCACCTTTTTAGTTTTAGGAATATCAAAAAAATTAAATTTAAGACGTTTCTATAACTCGAGAAGAGGTAAGTTTTCTATAAAAAAAGTTATTAAACTACGGTTTTACCGGAAGTGACCCTTACTTTTTTATTTTAAATAGAACCCTGCATATTTTTATTAATTATCAGCTTAAAATTAGCTCATCAACGATATATCACAAGGTAAGTTTTGCTTTTAAAAAGGCGGCTAGACAGTCTTTTTTTAAAAATGCAACTTTGACGTTTCGTGATAAAAATACAGTCACTTTTTACAAAATATTTCATTTAAACCGTCCAAAATAACCCTAGTTTTTATTTTGTTAGATACTTCAACTTAAATATCGTTTTGGGAAATAATAGAATTTTTCAATTTTTTTCACTTTTTGTTTTAATTACCGAATGAGCAATTTACTCCGATATTTTTTATTGACACCTTGTATAATTTATCACATTCATTTTCTTTGCAAGAAACTTTTTTAAAATGTAATGCAGAGTGACCTGAATTATCAAAATAGCAAAAACGAATATACATACAGGCTGTCAAAGAATCGATGTGTTCTAAAAAAAATAAAATTAACACGCTGTATACTTATTTAGAAAACACCGACAACCTTGGGTAACTATATTAATGCAAAACTGATGCATAACTTAAAAATAAAAATATTTAATCTTTCGATTAAATATAAGTTATATTTTATATTCTAAATTTTTTAAAACTCTAGCCAGTGCCAATTCGTTTAAAATAAGAAAGGAGCAAGTAACAATTTCAAATGTAACAAGCCGAACTAAAGAAACTACCAGGAGTTTAATTGGGTTCAGAGGATTTATTGAGTGGCGCCAAAACACATTAAGGTTAATTTCAGCACTAACTCTTTTCGGTATTGGTGGGAGGGACATGATAACGCTGCGTTATGGGGGAGGTACAGAAGAAACTATCCACTCTTTTTGCAAAAACTTAAAAATTTCAAATAACACAATTTTTGTGGTAACGACATTAAAGGCCTCAAAGAATAGCCAATAAAAGTTGAGTAAAATGTTTTCATATTTAGAATACTTAAGGAGATATTTAGAACGAAAAACCGAAAAAAAAAAATGTTTCCAGTATTTGATATCTCCTTAACTATATTAAATATGGAAACATTTTATATAGCTTTTATTTAAAATTTGTTGTGGCTTTTAAAACTCCAGTCACAAAAATTTTAATTTTTTAAATTTTTAGTTGTTTTTGTATTTTGGAACATACGAGCGATCAAACCTTTAGCGATTTTTACATTAACTTCCTCTATATGTTTAAAATTGATTTTTTTCTGTGGATACTCAACAACATTCTCAATGGTACAAACAATTCCAGAAATAAAAATTGGGTCAAGAAACTCAACTCCAGCCAATTAATTTTACTAATTTTATATTTTTGGATTTACATTGTTCCATACGTGGCCTCATCTTCGGTGACATATTTACGTAGATAGGTTTGTAACTCAGCCGATACAGTGATCAGAAGAACTAAAAAGAAGAAAGAGTAGTATAAAATAGAATGGAAGCTTTTACATATCCAACCTATCAGCAGAGAAAAAAAGACGTTAAAGAGCAGCTCAGGGAAGCTGTGATTCCACGGACTACTTAAAACATGCAGGGTTAATGTTACACTTTGTCCTATCGTCAGGGCAATCCGATCGCTCCATTATATTATAGGTAAATATCTTTCAAATATTCTTAATCATTTTTCCAGGAATTAGAAACTCTCCACATTACGTGGATAAATTAAAAGTACTTCAATTAGATCCAAAATATATCTTGTAGTCTTGATGTAGATTCGTTATATGTATCTATAAGTGATTCAATTTCAACAAAATCGGACCTGGTTCACCATAATATTCTTGACAACTCACTTTTAGATCTGATTAAAATATGTCTTACATCAGCATATATATATATATATATATATATATATATATATATATATATATAATGTGTTTTCATTCCGGGTGTACATCCGTTCACTACTGTCGTTCTGAAAAGAACAGTTTTGCTGACGTTTCGAGAAAATCACATTTGGCATTTTCGAAGCTTTCTTTCTCGCGTCCGAATAGAGACTGAAGTGTTGGTGACTGCGACGCTTCCTTTTATACCCCCACTCGGGGCAGAAGGTTATATCTGCGCAGGCGTTGGTCGTTATTTATGTTTTCCGGATGGTGCTGTTGTTGTTGCGCTAATTGCGCTTGAGTTTTTGCGATTTTAGATTTGTCGATTATTGTCTTCCATACTGTTGGTAGTTTTAATGATTCGTCCTTTTTATTCAAATCACCTTGTTTTTCAATTTCTATGGCTTCTCGGATTATTCTGATCTTATGGCCGGTTTCCTGATGATGTAGGAATAAAGCTGAAGTTGTTTGTTTATTTCTGATGCTGAGTTTATGCTCTTCCACTCTTGCTGATATTCGCCTGTTAGTTTGCCCTACGTACAACTTTTCACAGTCCTGGCACGGAATACTGTACACTCCGTGGTTTTCCAGTTTGATTTTATCTTTTGGGTTTCCGAGTAGTTTACCTATAGTTGTTTGTGGCTTGTGTATTGTTTGTATGTTGTGTTTCCTCAGAATTCTTCCGATTCTGTCTGTTGTGCCTTTTACATATGGTAAGACTACTCGTTGCTTTCCCGGCTCATATTTTTTGTTGTTCGTTGTTCGGGAAACCTATGCATTAATAGCTTTCTCTATGGTGCGATTTGTGTAGCCATTTTTCTTTAAAGCACTAGATATTACCTTAAGTTCGTTTTGTCTCGTCTGTGTATCAGTCAGTCGCACGGATCTAGATATTAGAGTATTTGCCACAGCTTGAATTTGTGCTGGGTGATGATGTGATTTTGCATTTAAATATCTGTCTGTATGTGTTGATTTTCTATACACGGTGTATTCAAAATGTCCGTTATGTAGTGTTGTGACCAAAACATCTAAAAATGGTAGTTTGTGGTTTTCCTCTAGCTCTAGAGTAAATTGTATTCTGGGGTGGATTGAATTTACGTGAGTCAGAAAATTTTCGAGCTCTGTATGACCATGTTGCCATATAATAAATATGTCATCCACATAACGAATCCATAATTTGGGTTTTAAACTTGCTTTCTCAAGAGCTTCTTTCTCGAAGTATATCATAAATAAATTCGCGACTACTGGTGATAGCGAGGACCCCATTGGAGCACCATCCATTTGTTTATACATTTGCCCATTGAAAGAAAAATAAGAATTTTTGAGACAATGCTCCGAGGGTTCTATTATATGTGCCTGGAAATCCTCGTTCATAGCAATCTTGTCCAATGCTTCGTCGATGGGAATACTGGGATATAACGATTTGACATCTAGGCTTGCTATGATATCGTTTTTTTCAAGGACGATATCTCGTATAATTCGAGTGAAATGCTCCGAGTTTTTTACAAATGAATCAGCTTTTTCTACAGTTGGTTGCATAATTTCAGAAAGGTATTTCTCCAGTTTTTGTAGCGGCGAATTAACAGCACTAACAATAGGTCTGATAGGCGCCCCTGGTTTGTGTATTTTTGGTAAACCATAGAGTTTAGGACATCTGCTCGACTTTTCCCGTGGTATCATTTTTTGTTGAATTTCGGGGTTTATTGGTGAACTTTTTATTTTATTTTTAGTTGTTTTTTCTAGGTACGTTGTCGGGTCCTTTGGAACAGGCCTATAACAATTGTCTTGTAGGATATCCCGCATTTTTTGTACGTAATCTTGAGTATTCATGACCACAGTTGCGGGATATCCTACAAGACAATATAATGTGTATATATAACAATTGTCTTGTAGGATATCCCGCATTTTTTGTACGTAATCTTGAGTATTCATGACCACAGTTGCGGGATATCCTACAAGACAATTGTTAAAGGCCTGTTCCAAGGGACCCGACAACGTACCTAGAAAAAACAACTAAAAATAAAATAAAAAGTTCACCAATAAACCCCGAAATTCAACAAAAAATGATACCACGGGAAAAGTCGAGCAGATGTCCTAAACTCTATGGTTTACCAAAAATACACAAACCAGGGGCGCCTATCAGACCTATTGTTAGTGCTGTTAATTCGCCGCTACAAAAACTGGAGAAATACCTTTCTGAAATTATGCAACCAACTGTAGAAAAGCTGATTCATTTGTAAAAAACTCGGAGCATTTCACTCGAATTATACGAGATATCGTCCTTGAAAAAAACGATATCATAGCAAGCCTAGATGTCAAATCGTTATATCCCAGTATTCCCATCGACGAAGCATTCGACAAGATTGCTATGAACGAGGATTTCCAGGCACATATAATAGAACTCTCGGAGCATTGTCTCAAAAATACTTATTTTTCTTTCAACGGGCAAATGTATAAACAAATGGATGGTGCTCCAATGGGGTTCTCGCTATCACCAGTAGTCGCGAATTTATTTATGATATACTTCGAGAACAAAGTTCTTGAGAAAGCAAGTTTAAAACCCAAATTATGGATTCGTTATGTGGATGACATATTTATTATATGGCAACATGGTCATACAGAGCTCGAAAAATTTCTGACTCACGTAAATTCAATCCACCCCAGAATACAATTTACTCTAGAGCTAGAGGAAAACAACAAACTACCATTTTTAGATGTTTTGGTCACAAAACTACATAACGGACATTTCGAATACACCGTGTATAGAAAATCAACACATACAGACAGATATTTAAATGCAAAATCACATCATCACCCAGCACAAATTCAAGCTGTGGCAAATACTCTAATATCTAGATCCGTGCGACTGACTGATACACAGACGAGACAAAACGAACTTAAGGTAATATCTAGTGCTTTAAAGAAAAATGGCTACACAAATCGCACCATAGAGAAAGCTATTAATGCACAGGTTTCCCGAACAACGAACAACAAAAAATATGAGCCGGGAAAGCAACGAGTAGTCTTACCATATGTAAAAGGCACAACAGACAGAATCGGAAGAATTCTGAGGAAACACAACATACAAACAATACACAAGCCACAAACAACTACAGGTAAACTACTCGGAAACCCAAAAGATAAAATCAAACTGGAAAACCACGGAGTGTACAGTATTCCGTTCCAGGACTGTGAAAAGTTGTACGTAGGGCAAACTAACAGGCGAATATCAGCAAGAGTGGAAGAGCATAAGCTCAGCATCAGAAATAAACAAACAACCTCAGCTTTATTCCTACATCATCAGGAAACCGGCCATAAAATAAATTTCGATGGGTGTAGGGAGATTGCCAATATAGAACATTATAAGACCAGAATAATCCGAGAAGCCATAGAAATTGAAAAACAAGGTGATTTGAATAAAAGGAAGGAATCATTAAAACTACCAACAGTATGGAAGACAATAATCGACAAATCTAAAATCGTAAAAACTCAAGCGCAATTAGCGCAACAACAACAGCACCATCCGGAAAACATAAATAACGACCAACGCCTGCGCAGATATAACCTTCGGCCCCGAGTGGGGGTATAAAGGAAGCGTCGCAGTCACCAACACTTCAGTCTCTATTCGGACGCGAGAAAGAAAGCTTCGAAAATGCCAAATGTGATTTTGGCGAAACGTCAGCAAAACTGTTCTTTTCAGAACGACAGTAGTGAACGGATGTACACCCGGAATGAAAACACATTGTATTTTTCCATCCGTGAAGGAGTAAAAATCAACACAATATATATATATATATATATATATATATACATATATATATATATATAAAAATATATATATATATATATATATATATATATCCTCAGGAGTAGCCATGGGATCTCCGCTGTCACATGTGATAGATAGGCATTATCTGCATGGAAGCTTTCGAGGAGAAAGCCTTAGAGTCACCTCGATTAAGGCCGAAATTATGGTTCAGACATGTAAACGACACTTTTGTCATATGGAAACACGGTCCAGGAAATCTTCCATGTTTCTTCCTTATCAGAATTAGTAATACCCTAATATTGAATTTACATTCACACAATTTACAATACATAGCTAAATGCAAAATTCATATAATCATTCGGCACAAAGGCAATTAGCTATTGAGTCCAAAATTATTTACAATCGGAAACCGAGCAACTGACTTAAGCTTTAAAAGGGAATGGATATTGCACTGAGGATATTAGATGACTAATTAGAAATTAATGTCACTACACAACAGGAAATTGTTAAGAAGTTACCGATAGGCAAGATGCAGGGTTTTTTCGCGGATCCAACATAAGAACAATCTTCAGCGCTAGAAAATTGGACAAAGGTTGCCAAAGGACTTTATTCCTTTCTAAACGGAAGGAGTGTATGCAATTCCTTGTTCCTATATTAGCGAAACTAGACGATTGATATCCACTAGGCTTAAGAAATAAACGATGTATTAGAAAGAAACAAACTGTACAATCTGCTCTACCTGAAATTAACAGGACATATCATAAATGTAAAAGAAGGCAAAGTTTATGCTTTGGTCTAGGGATTCTATAAACAGATAATAAAAGAACCTGTTGAAGTTTATAAATATTCTAATAATTTTAATAGACTGAGCACCCAAAGGGCTATTGGTGGTTCTCCTAACATGGCTTTGAGAACTAAAATTAGATTATTTTTGCTTTGTATAATTTTATTTAGTTTAAATATAATCAAATATTTTACATTACCATAAAAGTAAGGTGAGCATACTCATTACTTTTGGGATATTTTGAGCAAATAATATTAACCGGCGGTATAGAGGATTTAAGGAAATTGACAATTTAGTACCAGATTTGAGATCTTCTCGATAAAGGTACGTTTCGGAGTCTCTGGTAGAAAATAGAAACTAGGGATTAGGTCTTGTTATCCATAGAGCGTTTCCCGATTGAAGTACTTTGGGGAGTCTTGAGATTAATTGAAGTTGGACAGAGGACCAAGTCAACTCGCAGATACCGAATTTCAAGTCGCCTTTTATAGTACAATTTTTGCTTGCAGTCAGCAAAATTCAGCGGTCCGTGGCCTTGTTTTCTTGTTAGGTAAAAGGCTGGGCAAAATGAAGTTGAAAAAAAAACTTAGTCTGGATAGTATTAGATAATATTGTGATATAAGTGAACTGTGCTGGTGAAATTGATGACAAAAACTATTTCAATGGATTCTTTGCAGCACCGGGGCAGATATAAACATATCTCCAGATATTCTTCAAGCAGTTTGTGAAAACTTGATCGCCATTGCAGTCTTTGTATAAACAACTCTTTAAACATATTATTGTTAAGATGTTGTGCGAGATACAAAATTACAAAAATTGTAAGTTTTTCTTAGTTTCCTATTTATAATTTTTATTGGTTCAAAACTCTCGATTGCGTAGTTAAACTAATTCATAATTATATTGGGTGCTACCGTAAAAAAGAATGTACTCATCGAAAGACTGGACGAATAACGTAGCTTTTTCATGGAATTGAGTACCACCTAAATAACACTTCCACTCCAAGCAGAGCCAGCATAGTAAATTTCTCTAGAGTTTAATTGTCCTCGAGTTTTATTTTGATGATTGCCATTGACTTTTTCAGCACAGCTATTGAGTAGAAAACAAAACGTAAAAAATGCGTAAAGATTTTTTTTATGTCATATAACCCCATCCCGACTATCGGTGAAACGAAAAGCTGCTTAAGGTTTAGTTCTCAACCGATACTTTATCTCTGTAAAGGGAAAACCCAACTTAATACAGCAACGTTGACGAATCGAAGGACGGCCGGAAAGAGGAATTAGTGTGCCGATGTTTATCAGGCTTAGCAGAGGATTATCTTGTAGAGGTTTTGCAGGAGGCCTTAAAGACTTTCTTTATAATTTCCGTATATGCATGGTAACATCATATTACCGTAAAATGCATTAACAGCACTTAATTTGTGCAGTGCTTTTTAAATATAGTAAAATTCCTATATTAGTTACTGAACAGTGAAAAATCTAGATAATTTTTATAAACAGTTCGTAAAAAACGACAAATTAATTATTTGATAATAAATTTAAAGGTCAGTCGTTCTGAAGTTTCTTGCATATCTCAGTAACCAGAATAGTAATCAAGTTGATACATAAGGTATATATTAGAAATAGACGTATTTTTCAAATTTGAGACCTTTGAATTTCTAGCAATGGTTTTGTTTTCCCAAGACGTCGCGAAAAAAACTGCATAATTTTTTCCTGATGATATGGTGAACGCAATATATATTGCCTCTAGCGCTCACCAAAACAATTAAAAATTGCGCTATTATACATTTTTTATATTTTTGATATGCTTGTTCTAATACCACTCCGGTAATATCATTCAAATTGGTCAAAACATCGCGGAGTAATCGATGTACATACATACATTAAAAATACACAGGGTCAAATTGATAACCTCCTTATTTTTTGAAGTCGGTTAAGAATGTAATTTCTCTGCACCTAGAGCGACATAGCTCCCTCCTTATGGGGGAGAGGGTTTATTTTTTCTTCAGGTTGTTATAAAACTTAACGAATGTTGAAAATATCAAAATATATTTATTCTTAGCACATGATATTTTTTGTGTCAATGAGTGATGTGTGTAGTTTGGGAAGGGACAAACTAAAGGGGCAAAAGGTGGTGTTATAAAAATATGGTACTTCATTTGATTTTTGGAGTTTTTAAGTTTATAAGAGTTCAGTTGTTTTATTCATTTTAATTTTTGACTATTTGTATTGCTGATTTTCTATAAATTTGGATAGATTTTATCAGGGACGTCTAAAATTTTAATCAGGGTTTAGATCTCGAAACCTTTCATATATAGAATACATAGAACTAAAAAGGATGAAATAAAAATTTGTATCAAAAATTGGGGAATCTCCTTTACTTGGAACTTCTCTCGTTATGAACCTTTTCTTTTATTAGAAATACTTAAGTGAGATTCAATTTAGTTTCGTATATAATCATTTATGAATCCGTCTGTACTCTCTTCAAATATTTTTATTGTTCCACCATATTGAATTCGTTCTAAACAGTTGCTAGCTAAACCACACTTAATTTTTGGGTATTTTTTAAGATTACCATTTATTACGTCATGTTGAATTCGTTCGAATATTTTTAATGCTTAAACAAAATTTGAAAATTAAGGTATTTTTTTCAGACTGATTTTTAAATATTTTGTTAGATCACCGTTTTGTTTTAATTATC
Source organism: Kuschelorhynchus macadamiae (assembly GCA_030620095.1). Lineage (NCBI taxonomy): Eukaryota > Metazoa > Arthropoda > Insecta > Coleoptera > Curculionidae > Kuschelorhynchus > Kuschelorhynchus macadamiae. Next base: position 60,925 of record JAUTXW010001711.1, read on the forward strand.
TAGGATTCATACCAAAATATTACCAGTTCAGTTCAATGTAACACTTAATTTTGTACAAAACTTAATCGGGTAAGCAGTTTTTTTTTACTATGCCGCTAACTGACAGACAGAGAGACATACTTACAGACAGAGCGACGGAATTGAGAAAACATTTTTTGACAGCTAGGTGCGCTAACATGTAAAGATGATATGTAAGACCTGAGAAGGTAATTTTTGACGACTACAGACATTTTATTTGACTGCCATTTCGTTCGCCATCTTGAATTCGTACCACAATTTTACCAGTTAATCTCCATATCATACTTAATCCTTACACAAAATTTGTAATCAATCTAATAATTAGCTTTTTCAGGCTGATTTTTTAAATGAATAGGCCGCCATACCAAAATTTTATCATTTGATTTCTACGTAATACTCGATTCTTGTGCAAAACTTGAAGTAAATTGGATAATTAGCTTTTAGTAATACTTTTTTTATCCATTCACAAAGCCGCCATTTTATTCCTCTATATTGGATTTTACCAAAATGTTACCAGGTCATCACCATATAACCCTTAGTTAGTTTATCTCAAAAAAAAATAGGAAAAAAATTTTTTCACGATTATAATACTTCCCTTTTACGACTGAAGTAAAAAGAATAACACCGACTTCAAAATAAAAGCACCAAGAAGTATAAAAATAATATTTTATTCCATCTTAAAAATTTGACTTTAAGAAGTCTGCTTCGAACTAATAAAAATAGTAAATACATTCAATATCATTCTTTTGGTGTTCTTCGTGATTGGACGCTGACTTCATAATGTCAAATTTTCAAGATAAAAATAATAATATATTCTTTATTCTAAGTCGGTTTTATTTTTTTATAAAAAAATATTTATTAGTTTGCTCGAAAACGAATTAGTGCTGTACCTATACACAAAAATAATTAATTTAATACATTTAATGCAAAAAATCGCTAGTTCTGCGATAGTCCGCTCTTGTCCTCTTATAGCCTACTAAAGGACTGTGTGCCACATGTCTAACTACGGCTTCTCTCCAAATTATAGATGGAAACAAATGGCAGCTCGAGTGCTTCACCTGTTCTCAAAGAGACAAAATAATGGCAAAGTGGCCTAAGTTTTCATCCAGGCGGGCCTGGTTTGCTTTTGTTCGCTCGTAATGCCCAAATAAATTTTAAGAGACTTGCGTCGCTCTACAAGAGAACGTATAGCAGCGTCTTGGAACTGAAACTTGTTAACAATTTGTATCCAACTATTAAGAGCATATTAAATTAGACAAGGGTTTTTAACTCTAACATTGTATGGAAATAATAGAGAGGCATTTACGCTAATATTTTAGTATTGTTAACAGCAGGGGGATAGACAAACGATATAATAAGCTGCATTGCCTCGTATGAAAATCTGGAAACAAAAGAACAAAAGATGAAATATGCTCTGAATTATACAATTCTATTCATAATTGCATTTTTTCGGAATTGATTTTTTTCATTTTTACCTCAGTTGAAATGGTTATTTGGGATTGAAATTATGCACAAATATATGGAATTAATGTATGATCAATCAATCTGTCCGTTAGATATAGGCCTCTCTCATATCCTTCAACGTGTTTCTGTTTTGTACCACCTGATACCAATTTAGTCCCGCTGTTCGCTTGATATCATCAAACCATCATTGTTGTGGTATACCGATATGCTTCTTCTCTCCCCCTTGGTCTCCATTTCGTCACCTTTTCGCTCCAGTTGGTAGTATTTCTGGAAACATGTCCAGCCTAATTTCATTTTAAAGTGTATATTTTTCTTGCTATATCCTCAACCTTGGTTTAGTTTCTTATTCATTCATTGGTTTTATGATCTTTCAGTGTTATTCCTAGCATTCTTCGTTTTATGTATCTTTGGTGTACTTTTAATCTGTTAATATTTTTTGTCAGAACCCATGTTTCGCTACCCTATGTTGTTATTGGGAGGATTTCCGTGTATTCATTAGTTTTAGATTTCGAGGAACGTCGTAGTTAAATACATGTCGCATTCTACCATAGGCGTATTCTAAGCTTAACTCCTATTGCTTGGTTATTTTTTCCTATGCTAATTTCTTGGCCTCGATAAACATATGAATTAACTTTCCCAACATGTTCTCCTCCTATATTTATCGATTCTATGTTAGTCTGCTGGTTTGATATGAATTTTGTTTTTGTGATGGTCTTTTCTAAGCCTACTTTCCTTTCTTCCAGCTGTATTTCCTTGAGTAGGTCCTTTAGTTTTGTGTGGTCTTGAGCGAAGAAGGCTATGTCGTCTGCGGTTCTTAGGTTGTTAAGTTTTTCTCCCGATATGTTCATGCCCTTATCTTCTCAGTGTAGGCTTTTGAATATATCGTCTAGAACCATAGTAAATAATTTAGATGATATCCCTGTCTAACGCCTCTGTTTATTTCTTCATGTTTGATCGTCCGTTCAATCTCTGAATGACATTAATGTAACGCTGATCTATCCTTGAGTTTTTTATTGTCCTTCTAACTGCCCAAAATTCTACCGTACCGTGTCAAATGCCTTCCTGAAGTCTATGAAAGCTGCCCACATAGGCATATTTTATTCTGTTGACTTTTCAATCAGAACTCTAACTGTATGTAGGTGCTCAATTTTCTTGGACCATAAACAAAATGCATATCTGACAATTCCGTATTTGTAAAATTTTCCATTCTTTTCGATAAAAGAAAAATTTATTACTTATTAACAATAATGTTACTGCAAACTAAAAAGCTTAAAATTGAAGAAAGGCTAATTTGACATTTTCGCTCCAGTTGATAGTATTTCTGGAAACATATCAAGCCCAATTTTATTTTAAAGTACATATTTTTCATGCTATATCCTCAACCTTGGATTATATTCTTATTCATTCATTGGTTTTATGATCTTTCAGTGTTATTCCTAGCATTCTTCGTTTTATGGATCTCTGATGTACTTTTAATATGTTAGGTGTTTTTGTCAGAACCAATGTTTCGCTACCCTATGTTGTTACTGTGAGGATGCTTTCCGTGCGTACAGGGTGTCCGGATTTGGTTGCAAAAGCAGGGTAGCACGCTTATTTTTAAAGATAGAACCTTGCGATTTTCACGAACCTGAGCTAATTTTTTGTGAAACTCATGAAGTCGTAAACAAAATGTTCATAGCCTTCTTCGTTTATGAGATACAGGGCGAAATAGAAAATTTTGCATTTTGGGACCCCCCTCGTATCTCGGTTATCCTCTAACTTAACGCAAAAGGGAAAAATTGCTGCTTATGCAGTTTTTTTCCGCTGGGTCCAGTGGCGTAGTCATATTTTTCATTTGAGTTTTTTTTTTGATATGACCCAAATTTGTGTTTTTTTTAAATGGGATACCCTGTATATTTGTCCAGAAATTGATTTATCCTTTTAAAAGCTTCTCAAAAATATATAATAGTATGGGTCTATTTTAATAAACAACAACAAAAATCCTAATTTTTATATTTATCATCCCAAATTTTGCAGTAGGCCATGCAAAACAAAACTGCCTTTTATTTAAAGTCGTTAACAATATCTACATCCTAACAATAAATCAAAATAAATATGTAATTAAATCTATTTATCAAAATATGTATTGATAATTTTGCATCAAAAAAGTACCACCTACCTAGATTTATGTAACACAAGAACAAAACAGTAATAAATTATTATGTAACAAGCCTTTCAGCAAAAATCAACTGTCGTATAAGAAATACAGTAACCAAGGAAATCAAAAGAACTGTTCTAATTTCCATTTTGTTCTATGCATGCTTCGCACAATTTTCGTATTCGTTTTAGGGAATTAAGCAAAATAACGGGATGATTTTGCAAATAGCGAAAATTTTCTTTTATTGCATTTCCTAAATCTTGGATATTATCATAGTGGTCTTTGTAAATTCTATTTTCCAGATATCCCCATAGAAAGAAATCTAAAATCGACAAATCTGGGGACCTAGGGGGCCATCTTATAGGTCCATTTGTTCCGATCCATTGATTGTTAAAATTATTGTCCAGCAATAATCTCGTCATTCCAGAATTGTGTGCAGGAGCACCGTCCTGTTGAAAATAAATTTCGTTAATTTGCGCTAGAGGAACATCGTCAAGTAATTCAGGTATAGCTGCCTCTAAAATTTCTATATAGCGATTGGCTGTTAGATTTCCCTCAAATATATAAAATTTTATATGTATTCCTAATATGAAGCAGGACACATTTAGACCAAACCTGCCCTGCTGTCTTCTGGGAAATATTTGGTGTTAATTTTCCTGGGACCAGAATCTACTATTGTGCCTATTGAGTATACCAGAATTACTGAAATGTGCTTTGTCTGACCATATAACCTTCCTTTCAAAATCTCTAACCATATCGCATCTTTCTCGAAACCAACTGCAGAAGACTACCCAACGCTCTGCATCCCCTGGCTGTAAGTGCTGCACGAGCCTAAATTTGTATGGGTGGTATTTGTGCTTTTTTAGAATTTCTTGAACTCTAGTTTTTAGAATCCCTATGCTCTTTTGACTGGCCCTACAAAAGTTTGTAACGTAAGCTTCTGCATTAGTAAAAACCGTAATTTCCTCAGCCTCCCGATTTTCTTTATTGTATGTTTTCGTACGAGGTTTGATAAATAATCCGTGATTAAGTAAATTTTTTTTATCCGATAAAAAGTGGATATATTAGGTTGCCTCCTTTCTGGATATCTAAATAAAAATTAAGCAATAGTATTTCAACATACCTAAAAATTAACTATTTACCTGTTAAAATACATCTCAGAAGCCGCTTCAACATATTCATTACTTAATATAAAACAAGCTAACATATCGTATTTTCCATAATGTTCGAAAGTTTGGTTTTCTTCCATAATAATACAAATATATTTTTACACAATAAATAAATAAAAAAAACTAGCGCTATATTTTATATACGCATACAAAATTGGGAAATGTCATTTGCTTTCAAGAAAAAAAGAAAACGGTATCGTTTTGCATGGCTTACTGAAAAATTTGGGATGATAATTATAAAAATTAGGATTTTTGTTGTTGTTTATTAAAATAGACCCACACTATTATATATTTTTGAGAAGCTTTTAAAAGGACAAATCAATTTCTGGACAAATATACAGGGTGTCCCATTTAAAAAAACACAACTTTGGGTCATATCTAAAAAATAACAACTCAAATGAAAAATATGACTACGCCACTGGATCCAGGGTAAAAAACTGCATAAGCAGCAATTTTTTCTTTGCGTTAAGTTAAAGGATAACCGAGATATGAGGGGGGTCCCAAAATGCAAAACTTTCTATCTCATAAACGAAGAAGGCTATGCAAATTTTGGTTACGACTTCATGAGTTCCACAAAAAATTAGCTAAGGTTCATGAAAACCGCAAGGTTCTATCTTTAAAAATAAGCGAGATACCCTGCTTTTGCAACCAAATCCGGACACCCTGTACATTAGTTTTTAGATTTAAGTGAAGGGAGTTAAATACATCTTGCATTCTACCATAGGCGTATTATAAGTTTAAGTTATGAACACTCTAACTGTATGGAGGTGTTCAATTGAACTGAAACTTTTTCTGAATCATGCGTGCTCTTGACGCTGGTATGCTTCGAATTTAGAAGCGGTTTGTTATTATTTTTATAGAGAGTTTATAGGTCTGTGACAATAAGCTTATTGGCCTATAGGTTTCCAGATTACTGGAATCGCCTTTTTTGTATCAGTATGACTAACGCGGTTTTTCAGTCTTGTGGTACTGTTGCCTGAACTAAAAATTTGTTGAATAAATATTTCATGTCTTTTATTAGTAGATGTCCTCCTTCATTCAGCATTTCAGATAGGATGCCATGTGGATTTTTCTCAGCCCATAAGTGATGTTATGGAAATTTCGTATACACTGACGGCCAAAAGTAGCTTCATCAGTAAAGTAAACGCCATTTAAAAAATTTGGAATCTGAGCGATTTGATGAAGAATCCATTGGCAAAAAATAGGCGTGGAAAAAAGTCTCTAGGTAGTAGAGCTTGCACACGTTGAATATGAAACGGATACAATTGCTGTTCTTTAATAACTTGAAATACAGTGAAATTGCTAATATTCAATATGTTGATAATTTTTCCAGTACTGTACGTAATGTACCATTTTCGCTCAAACGTTGGTGAAGACGGGCAAATATTATGTGATGTGGTACCCTTCGTCCTGGATATAACTCAGCATACAATAGTCGAGCTTGCCGACCATTTACATTACTTCGACCATAAACAAAATGTATATCTGACAATTCTGCATTTGTAAAATTTTCCATTTTTTTCGATAAAAGAAAAATTTATTACTTATTAACAATAATGTTAGTGCAAACTAAAAAGCTTAAGAACGAAGAAACGCTAATTTGACATTTCGTTAAAATATTCGTATTTAACAGATAAATGTTGATAATAGCCTACTAGATAACGTATTAAAGAAATGAAAAATATGCGTTAAAATGTTTTATTTTTTGTATAGATACGAAAAATAGGCAAGAGAGATTTTTTGTCACAAATTGAACGAGGAATTCAAAAATGATTTTTAATTTGAAATGTCTCAGTGGCGTACCATTTTTTCTTTAAAAAAAAACGAGATTATTACTCGTATGCCCGCCAATGATAAATATAAAATTCTTAATTGCATGTCAGAAAATGCGCAACAACATTAAATTTTGCTGGCATATCTCGACCAGTTTTAGAGCAATAAATAAATCGTCAGATTTTAACAAAAACTTTAACACGTCGTATCTCGAAAACGAATCATTTGCGGACATACGCTTATATAGCAAACTGTCAATATTTTTTCTTGCAGAATCAACCCCATGAAGCTTGTCGCACTTATCTACTAACACCCTGTATTTATGAAAATAAGAGAAAGCAAAAATTTGTTGGGATTTTATATTTATTTTTTAAATAACAACACACAGATACAGAGAAAAATATGTATGAAGTATAATACTAGTAAAGCAAATGGCTAGTATTTGCTGTGGAAAATTAATTTTATGAGATTCATTCGTACATTCCAAGAACAGAAGAACAATAGGACAGGTTTAAATAAAATCTTGAATCCTCATTATTTTTTTTCTTTTTGAAAAACTTTCTCCTTTTATAAATAGTTTCTTTTTTGGTCATCTCGTGGACTGTATCCTTCCAGCAGAAGTCTGCCTCATCTTCTTTATATCTTGGTGAAATATCAGACCCGCCTTCCCACTAACAACACCAAGATTTACTAAGAAAACACTTCAGAAGAGCATGAAAAATGTGAAAATGCTCAAATTATAATCGAGTTCTTTATTAAATATGTTAAGCATTCTGTTGTTGACGATTTGTTCCAACAGAGAACTGCTTTTATAAATTGAATTACATTTTTAAAGGTTATCCACTCTTTGTCTTGGTCCGGTATCAATTTTCTGATTGATGATACGAAGAAAAAGCCTTTGTTTATTTTTGCTGCCGAAAGCGAACGAAATTTGCCACATTTTTCATATCTACTTGAGTTTTTAACATACTGCTTTATTCATCTTAATTTAATTCGAAGCCTTTTTTGTAAATGAAGTTTGTCAATTTGTTAATGTTCTCTTTTAGAGCCAATAATTTTTCTTCTATTAGTGTTGCTGTCTATTTCTACCCCTCATATGTATAGAAAACACGGATTAAGTACTAGTTAGTGAAGAGATCCAACTTCTTCTCGTATATGTGCTTTTCACCTAAAATTTTCTTCAAAATACAAACATAAAAACCTAATTTTATTAAAATGTTTAATAATTTTGCCATTAAATGTTAGGTTAAAACATAGAGAACTTTTAAGTAGATATCAGTTTGTTTATCAATATGAAATTAGATTTTTTTGGAAATTAAAAGCTTTGAAGCCAGTTAAATATTTTATTTAAATCATAGTTAATATCGCTTTCAATTTCATCAACAAACAGTATTTCAAAAATAAACAATAGTGTGTTTATATGGAAATAGTTTTATATCCACTTTAAAATTAATATTAATTAATTTTTGAAGCGCCTTCTATTGTAAGATATTCTGTTGTATTTTTAACATAGTAAATTGGCAAATATAATTGAATCGAACGAAATAAAATGTTTCAGTTATTATTAGCATGAACTTAAATGAAAGCTTCCTACGCCGTAGATCCATATTGGACCATGAACTCCCGAAAAGGAGGCATAGACGATAACACTTAAGAAAGGTTTTTCCATACGTAAATATGTCTACACAATCTAGCAGATAGCGTTTGAGATAAATGATATTTATTATTTTGTTTAGTTTTTAAAAACTCTCAAACTAATATTAGATTGCTTTACTTTGACGACTTCTTTGAAATACTTATGTTTAGCATTTGCCATGAGAAAAAGATAAATTAAGAATGTATATACTCTGTTCTATTGGTATAGTCTCTTCCGTTACATAGGCGTATTCTACAGTTAACTTCTATTTCTTGGTTGTGTTTTTCTATTGTAATTTCTTGGCCTAGATAAGCATATGAATTGACTTTCTCCACTATATTGTCCTCCTATATTATTCGATTTATCTGTTTATTTCAGTTTTTTTAGTGTTTTCATGTAACCTTGTTTTTATCTGGGATCTTTCGTTCAATCTCTGAATGACGTTAATGCAACGCTGATCTATCTTTGAGTTTTTTCATTAGCTTTATAACTGCCCACATAGGCATATTATATATATATATATATATATATATATATATATATATATATATATATATATATATATATATATATATATTTATTTGTATTCAATTCAAAAATACAATGTATTGTATACATTGTATTTTTCCATCCGCCAAGGAGTAAAAATCAACATATATATATATATATATATATATATATATATATATATATATATATATATATATATATTTATATAGATATATATATATATATATATATATATATATATATATATATATATATATAAATATATATATATATATATATATATATATATATATATATATATATATATATATACACTTCTCGTCAAAATTAGCGAATAAAGTAATATTTATTAAAAAATCATATTATGATATTTAAGTTCTTTTTTTTTGTACCAGGGTTTCGCTGATATACAGGGTGCTATAGATATTTGTGAGTTTTACCAAGGATTTAAAACACCATGTAGAGAGAACTGGTATGTTCAGTAGTTCGCTGTAAAAGTCATGTTATAGCGCCATCCTTTATCGGAATTTTTTTTATTCGTCTTATTATGTTTATTTTTAGTGGAAATATACGGTTTTTTATCCCTGAATGTGTTTTATCTAACAAAAATTCCAAGACTTCATTTTAATTGAATTTAAATTTAAATTAACAAATTTACAATACATATGAACAAAACAAACAACTTTCTTCTGTGCTCCCGTGTAAGTAGAGGTTCAGTAGCAGCTTTATGAGGCCTCAATTGATTTTCAGCAAATCTTCTTGTAACAGTGCTTTCTTTGACTAATCGGAAAATTGTAGCGATCTAAAAACTCGAGATTAAGCAACGTACTGTTTGTAAATCTTTTTCTTGAAACTTCGAGATGAATATAACGGTCCTGTCTGGGGGTTGTTACTTGATGACGACTCTGCCCCTGTCTTCTAATATTCCTTCAAGTTTCGTTATAACGTTGTAGCACACAAGAAAAGTTTGGCTGAGATACTCCAAACCTCTGACCGAACTCAGTTTTATTAAAATCTTCTTGGGAAAGGGCAGATTTCTTCTTGGGAATGGGTTCATTATTACAAGAACATAAAACACTGACAAAAAATAAAATTTAACACAAACTAATTTCTGATTGATAACTTGTCCAGTTTTACATATGGATGTTTTTCTTGCATGCCAAGCACACTAGATGAATGATATTTTTTTAAATGTGTAAAGAGGGAAATACAATAAAAACAGATAGGGATAAAAAACTTTATATTTCTACTAAACATGAAGATAAATGGATCAATAAAAAAAAAGAATACCGATAAACGATGGAACTGCAACGTGAGATTGCGGGGAACCACTGAACGTACCAGTTCTCTCTACAGGGTGTTTTGAATCCTTGGACAAAAATCACAAATACATACAACATCCTGTATATCAGCGAAACACTGTCGCAAAAAAACTTTAATATCTTGGTATGATTTCTGACATATCAGCCTACCATGTAAAAGAAAGATCATCGAAATCGGTAGAGCGGTTAGAAAAATATCGAACATCAAACTTTTATTAAATATTACATCATTGGCTAAATTTGACAAGAAGATTAATATATATATATATATATATATATATATATATATATATATATATATATATATATGAGAAAGAATAAAATAAAACTATAAAAATACTTATTATTAGAACACCTTGTACATCACATAAGTGCCTTCTGTAATTTCAACTACTTGGCATCACATCAAACAATTTATTATGGCCTAACCTTTAATCCCTCCCGGTAATTCAAAGGATGAATTCACCATTGTTTGCGCCCCCTTATACAAATTACTCACAGTCCTTAGTTCGGAAAGCAGCGAGCATTAGAAAGACGAGGCGAATCCCTTGCACTCCATTCCGAAATTCGTACTGAACTAAAACAAATAAGTTATGCTCCGATGAAAACTTCAGCCACTCTGCCATTTGGATCCTAAAGAGCAGCACTCCATATATATAACTTCTGTTTTCATCTTTAATGTAAGTAAAAAGGGTAGGTGGAGCAGGAAAATCTGACGATAACGAAGGGCGAGAAAAAAAAAGTAAAATATATATATACATATTTTTAAGTTTTTTGGTTTTCGAGATATTTTGAAAAAAAAACTAAAAAGTGGCATTTTCTGTAAAGCCCTGTAACTTCCTTATATGTATTTTCTTTTAAAATCTACGAACACCTTTTCATAGCCATTTCTTGTGTAGAAAACGGTTATTGCATTAGATTTTAATTATCACGTTTCGGTTATCCTTCACCATCACCAACTTTATTTTTTCTTATGGATATTGGATTTTTGTCTCTTTAAAATAAACAAGAAAAATCCTATTTATTGATGTTAACAAGTTTACATTTCTAAGAAAAACCATCAAAATGTCCAAAAATCGATTTTATTCTAGCAGGCTTTGGATCGCCATGGTAAAAATAATATTAATTTGTTTTGGACTGTTTGATTTTTTGACGTTTGAAAGTTTGTTAGTTATTTTATTGTGTCGTTTATTTTAAATTCTTAAAAAGGGCTTTGCATTATACCAACGAAGAGAAATTTGATACGCTGGAGTGTTATATTAAGAACAGTAGAAATGCGGTTATAACCTTAAATCATTACGCTGATACTTACCCAGAGAGGTAATAACCAAACCAAACTTGTAGTTAATTTAAGAACGTCTGGAATAGTCAAGGCCTAAAAAGTGCAACAAGGACAATAACAAACGTGACAATCAGGTTATAAATTCCTTTACCGGAAACCCAACTTCATCGACAAGAATAAGCAGTACAGAGCTAGACATTCGTAGGACACACAGAGGGATTTTAAAGAAAAATAAATACCACCCATACAAGCCGACCATTGCTCAAAGGCTCATTGATCGAGATTCTCTTAAGGAGACTTACTTTTTGTAAATGGTACATTAACAAATGCCAGGAAAATGTAAATTTTAGCAGTGCCATTATATGGACTAACTAAACATATTTTAGTAACTGTGGAATCTTTAACAAACACAATCGTTACCATTGGGCAACAGAGAATCCTAGACTGTTGGCACAACGTAGGTTGCAAACTCGATTTGGCATGAACGTTTGGTGTGGCATTTACGGTAAATTAGTTTTTAATATTAGCTAGTTTAACTGCTTTATACATAATCTTATATTTTCAGGTAATCGACCTATAGGTCCATTTTTTTACCAGCATACTTTAACTGGTGAAAGATATTTAGATATGCTAGGAAACCAAATTCTACCAGCAATTAGAGCAGCAGCACAATACGTATTTCATTATGTTTGGTTTCAGCAGGATGGCTGCCCAGCCCACCATTCTAGGGCTGTCAGAGATTTATTAAGAAGAACTTTAGGGGACAAATTAATTTCCGATGGTGGTCCTACATCATGGCCTGGTAGGTCGCCAGATATTACACCCTTGGATTTCTTTTTGTGGAGGCACGTTAAAAATTAAGTTTTTGAATTTGAACCTCCCGAGACATTGGCCGTACTCGAAGAGAGAGCTCAGGAAGTGTTAGCTAATATTAACAGAAACACACTTAGACGAGCGGCAAATAGTGTTTTAAAAAAATGTCGTGCTTGGGTTGCTAAAAATGGACAGCATTTTGTTTAATATACCAAATATCGTATTCTTTTGTGTACGTGCGTTAAATCTTTTTTCGTATTTCTTGTGATTACTACATTAAATATTTATTAAACATTACAAAAAAATATTGTTACCATGGCGATCCAAAGCCTACTAGAATAAAATCGATTTTTGAATATTTTGATGGTTTTTCTTTAGGAAATTTAAAAGGAAAAATGAAGAATTTTTGGTACAGAAGTGTTGATAAAAATACTCCAGATACTCTTCAAGCAGTTTGCGAAAACTTATTTCACTATTGTCGTGCTTGTGTAATTAGTGATATGCCCAATATCAGCACTTAATTAATTAATAAAAATGTAAAATATAGTAAATCGCGTTGCAATAATCTGATCTAACTTAAAATGGTTATAAATATAAAGCTCCTCAGTATTTATCTCCTGTTAATTTTTTTTTATTTTTTTTTACTATATATCTTTCAACCTTTATTAGCTAATTTAATAGTATTGTGCTAGACAAGCAGCCTTAACCGTTTTAAACGATGTTTGTTCAATATAGGGGACTGCTGAAATATCTATTTTCTGTAGCAATCTGAGGTAAAGCTTAGCCTATCTTCAAAGGACCCTTCCATCTATATGCTTTTCATCTCTTCTGCATAAATTAAGACACCCAAAAACTGCTGAAATGTCAGCCATAATAAGAGCTCTCTCGGTATGATAATTAATCAGCACATGCGCAAAAAATCTCCCTTATTGCAACTTAGCTCGTAAAGGCTACACTGTCAGCAATTTTGCTGCTAACGCAAGTTATTTATAAACTGCCTCACCAACCCCTAATATAAATATGAAATTTTGAGAAGTCTAAAAGATTTCCGAATGGCAGTGCATGAAGCCAACCATTAAGTTCTGGTTCTTGAAAAGCAAAGAGACGGGGTTTTTTCTCGGACCTTTGGCAACTACAAACAAAATCCTTTAGTTAAGCTTGGCACATCAAATTCTCTTCGACTGTTAAGCAATTGTGTATCTGCAATATTACAGTAACGTAGTTTTCCTTATAAAACCTATCAAATAATCCTGAAAAAGCTGAACAAGAAAAATTAACAATAACGCGAGTCTCTCATTTCTTTTAAGAAATATTGTGCACTGTATGTAATCATCATTGTTAATAGTACAAGAAAATGTGTGTAGTGTATTCTTTAACTAATCCAAATTTTTCAAGAAATCTCTGTACTCTCCAGCAACGAGCACACTTAAGCCGTAGTAAATTTGTGGAATCACAAAAAGATGTTTTTATAAAAAATACGACAAACAGAAGGAAATATTTTTTTCTACAGCCCTGTGGAAAAATCAGTTCACACTAGTGCGGAAGTTTGCAAAAAAATTTTCCGCACGTAATATTTCAAAATTAATTTATTATTTATTAATTCGATACATATCTCAGGCCCGTGTAGCAGGCTCAATGCATTTCGTTTTGGTTAGCTACCAGGTTTCCAGTTTAAAGTCAATTGTTAGAAATCAACAAACTGACATATCGACATATTTATTTGTCATTAATTGGCTCGCCAGGGGGTCCAGAATATATTATGAATGAAACAAAGAAGTAGATTTGGAGTTGCTTCCAGAAAAATCCAAAGTCAGATCATTCCGGAATACGAAAAGTTCATCAAATAGTGCGCCAAGAAGAAAATCAACAATATCTATGCTAAAAATTAACTCTACTGTTTACCGGCACCTCTATAAAAACTAGGCTCTTTCATATTTAAAATTTTGCATACCATTTCTATTTGAAATCCTTTAAACTGAAGAATAGAAAATTCCCAAATTATTCACAGCACTATAAATTGAGGCATAATAATAGGCTTTCAAATACCCCAAAAGATTAATAACGTTGGTTTCGTCTTTCAGTTACAACCTTGTCGTTTCGGTAAACGAGATTTTAGCCGGTGATATGGTCAAGTCTGCCTTGGTCATCACTGTGATGCAAAAATGCGCTGAATGGCAATTGTTCCAACAACTGTAGTTATGGCAATCAAATACATAATTCTCCACTTTTCTGTCATTTATGAATTGATGTGTGATACTAGTTATTTAATTTTGCTGAAAATAACTCAAACGGCTTTTTTTGAGGAAGAAAAACCATTTAAAAAGTCATATAATTTTTTCAACTTAATTTAACAAAAATTATTCTTTCCAAATCCAAAAGATAATAGACAAAAAACCCTACAACTGTTGTATTTAAAGTTTGTCTCTAAACCCTTGTAAGGTCAAGGTAAGTATCAAAATATAATGAATCACTCAGTACATATGTAATATAAAAAAATGTGTCAAATAAAGCAAAGAATCGAATTAACCATAATAATAACCATGATGTCAAAATATTTTCTCAAATAGTTTGTGTTAGCTTATACCACTGTGCCAAATTTGACACAAATCATACGTGTAGTTCTCCATTTACGGCTAAGGTGCGATCGAGTTTTTTGCCCCCTGTATTATTAACGATTACTGCATTACAAAAAATCGTACATGTTGTTACCATGCTATTAAAAGCATTGGTATTAATCGAAAGAGTTAGAGAACAAAAGTGTGTAAATAGTGGCTAAAGTCCCATTCTCGTAGCTCTCATCAAGATTACACAGTCAGTCGAGCCACTCGACTAAAATAAAATGAACGTTCTAGGTTATTCCTACGTCGTGTCCGTATAGCAGTTCGCAAAATCCTTTTTCCAACTTCTTTCGTTTATCGCTAGATAAACAGACTTGGGCCACTATTGTTTCTAGAAGAAAATTACTTCCGAAATGTCAGCTTTTCACGTCATTTTGTTTCCCTAGCCCTTTCCCTGAGACAGGGAATATACTATGAGGAATTAATTTATGTTTAATCCTTTCGTCGACCGGGTCGATCAAGATAAGGCATTATTGTTGTATGTATTTGTTTATGTTTAGTTTAACATGGTTTTAATTTTGCATGTTGGATGTAAAGTGTCTCAACACGATAACCTATTTCTTCAAGTATGTCCTATCTGTGGAAAGTTTTGCTAGGTAAAGTACTCAATTCGCACGACTAATGAAAATAATAATAATAATAATAATAATAATAATAGTAATAATAGTAATAACAATAATAGTAATAATAATAATAATAATAATAATGTAGAATAATGGTCGGAACTGAATACACCGCGAGAAACAACTCAGCAGTGAAGGCCGTTCATCAAGCATTAGCCGCAATATACAAACTAACGGAGAACACAGACCCTTACTACCATTATACACCTACATCCATACTTGGAAACGAAGACTACACGCTACTGGGACATTGACATCCACACAGATAAAACAATTCCCGCAAACAGACCCGATATCACCTTTCAATCCAAAAAAGAGAAAATCACTTATTTAATTGATATGGCTGTCCCTAACGACGAGAACATCCAAGTGAAATACAGTGAGAAGATCGCCAAATACTCCGACTTCGCAATGGAAGTAAAGAGACTGTGGAAACAGGAAAGAGTCATCATTGTTCCTCTCGTCATATCAGTAACAGGTCTCACCCCAACAACGTTTACACCGCATTTGTCTCAATTAGGACTTAATACAGATATTCACAGGAACATCAAAAAATCGGTCATTTTGAAAACATGTAGCATCGTTAGATCATTTCTTAATACACAATAGTTGTTTTTTTTCCATTTCCTTTTTTTTACTTTTATTTTTTGTACTGACTTGGTATAATCCCGTCAGTATAAAATATAACCACAGGAAACAAGTCATAATAATAATAATAATAATAACAAAAATTTGTCAATGACCAATATGCCACTAATGTTCTATCAAAATAACATTCGATTTTAATAATAAAAAGAGGTAAGTACTATAAAAATACTCCTTTTTTACCTCTCCAATAATTACTAATTATTAAATCTCGGATATATGAACGTAAAACATAGACGAAATATGCGCACATATATGCAACAGTTTCGTGAATAATTTCACTAGAAATGCAGTACGCACGCACAGGGTGTGCAGAATAAATAAACAAACTAAGATATAAAAATATACAGGGGGTCCCATTAAAAAGTGCATTATGTAAAAATCAGAACTTCCGATAGTCAGTTCTGTTGTTCTTTTTGAAAACGGCATTAACAAATTAGTATAAAATTGTTAAACACTCCTCTTTGCCACTTTTTGTTACCTTGGTAAATAACATCGGGAGCATATGAGTTAATATGTAGAAAATTTCACCATACATACCTTATGTATATCTTAAATGGCAAAAAAATAAAAGTATTAGTTCGAAAAAAAAATACATATGTATTAAAGTATGGGCTACAATACAAAGTTTCAAACTTATTGGCGTTTTCCTTTATTTTTTTATAAAATTTTAAATTAACATATTTTGAGTAAATTTTAACTTTTTTAAATTTTGCTTGACGCTGAAAATAAAGGTCCATTCTATTTACGGCCTAACAGACGAGTTTTAACATTTTAAAAACGTTACAACGTTGCCATATTTCACGTATAGCTTATGTATTTATGCTATTTAGCTATATGTATTTTTTATATTTTTTTTTAAATGCAACCCCCTGTATATTAAATTTAAATAGATCATTAAACAATGATTTTAATTATGTATAGTAATATGGGTCTTTGACTCACCGTTTATTTTCAGGATGTAACTTATTTTTAAAAACAGATAGTACTTAATGTATATTTTTACTTCTTGACTATTATTTTAACAAAAGTTTTACTATTAGGAATCAAAAGTAGTATTAAAATTTTAAAGTTTTCTTGGTTTTTAACTAGTACATGCAGAAAAACTTTGGACTTGCCCTATTTTTGGATAGTATTAATTCATCACATTTAAATAGATACAGATTTTTCTTTATGATATATTAGAATGGGTATATATGCTACGTTTTGGCTTTATAGGCATTTATCTTAACTTTTCGATTTTTTTTTTGGAGTAACGCAAAAAAATATTTTTATCATTTTTTAATAAATTTTGCTTAATAAAATCTGCAAAATGGACAATATTATTATATTTATTATATTGGCTAACCGACTAGACTAATCAAGTCAGTTTTGCAAAAAGCTGCAGATATTTTAAAATCAGTTACCGATTAGCCGAAAAACATGTTTCAGTTGTCAACACTAAATTTAATGTCACATGGCCGCGCACTACGGGGTCCCCAAATCGTCCCAAGGGATCTCTATCCCAAATTAAACATCAGCGTTCCAATAAGAAGTAGTCCTGACATTTAGACTGTACAATTTTGAATTCCCATCGAGAGGGAAATAATTCACCTCTAAAATTAGGTGTCGCAAAAGACAAATGGCGTTGCTGAGATTATTAAAATCAATGCGGAATACGAATTACACTAATGAAGACCCGTGATTTATCGCACGAAATAAGCAGAAGACATATCACTTTGATGACTGAACGAGCTGAATTTTCGCTGCTTTTCCGTGTAGAAATGATTCATTACTACCTACTCCATTACGTCTGTCAATTAAATGTCTTGCAGACATTTTGTGCACCCGATGACGCTGCTTAAATCTTCTAGTCGGAAAACCTGTGCTTTAACATTAATTAGTTAAGAAACTAATTTTCTATTTTCTCTTTACCAGTATGAGCTAAGTACTTTTTTTCACTTTTTTGCGTCGTTAAACAGAAATTTTTATATTTTTGGTATCAATGCAAAAATAGTAGTATATTATTATTATTATTATGACTTGTTGTCTTACAGTATTCCTGGTTGTATTTTATACTGACGGGTTATACCAAGTCAGTACAAAAAATGAAAATAAAAAAAAAGGAAATGGAAAAAAAAACAACTATTGTGTATTAAGAAATGATCTAACTATGCTACATGTTTTTAAAATGACCGATTTCTGGATAGTCCTGTGAATGTCTGTATTAAGTCCTAATTGAGCCAAATGCGGTGTAAACGTTGTTGGGGTGAGACCTGTTATTGAAATGACGAGAGGAACAATGATGACTCTTTCCTGGTTTCACAGCCTTTTTACTTCCATTGCCCAGTCGGTGTATTTGGCGATCTGTATTTCGCTTGGATGTTCTCGTCGTTGGGGACAGCCATGTCAATTAAATAAGTGATTTTCTCTTTTTTGGATTGAAAGGTGATATCGGGTCTATTTGCGGGGATTGTTGTATCTGTGTGGATGTCAATGTCCCAGTAGAGCTTGTAGTCTTCGTTTTCAAGAATAGATGTTGGTGTATAATGGTAGTAAGGGTCTGTGTTCTCTGTTAGTTTGTATGTTGTGGCTAATGCTTGATGAACGACCTTCGCTGCTGAGTTGTGTCTTGCGGTGTATTCAGTTCCGGTCATTATTCTAGATCCCCTCGTTATGTGATCGATCGTTTCTCTCTGCTGGTGACATCTCCTGTACCTCTCGTCTTCAATGGTTGTGTCCTTGATGATGTGCTTTCGGTAATTTCTGGTTGCTATGACTTTGTCCTGGATGGCAAGCAGGAAGCCCTCTGTTTCAGGGAACAGCTGCCCTTCTTGTAACCATGTATATAAAAGCTTTTTATGTATATGGTCTTGCTTTATGTGGTATCTGTGTCTTCCGTGAAGTGTTTTTTTCAGACCAGGTGTTCATCTTTTCTAGTCGTGATTGGATGTGACTGTGTGCGTCTGCTGCGTGGCTCGTTTGAGACAGGTCGAGCGGTGTATAATTCTTGTCTGCCTTCACTATTGCCTTTTGGAGGTTAGTTTGTTTCTTGTGGAAGAATTTTCTGAATTCCTAAATTTGTTTTTTATTTAGCGATTGTATATCGATAATTCCCCTTCCTCCTTCTTTTCTCTCGATAGTAAGTCTTTCCTTGCATGCGTTGGGATGTAACTTCCTGTATTTGTGGCTGTGATGAAGTTATATAGGGTTAGAAGGCACGTAATAGGTCGGTAATTTGACGGGTCCTTATTGTCTGAATTTTGGATTTAAGGTATGTTATTCCTTGGGTGAGAAAACTGGGGAGTGTGCTAGGTTTTAAAATAATTTCATTAATTTGGCGAGTGAGAGCTTCATGTGTGGAGGTAAACTGTTTGTACCAGAAGTTATGAATGTTATCTATTCCAGGACATCTCCAGTTAGGCGTGTATTTAATTGTTTCTGCAACTTCTTGTGTTGTCATTGCATAGTCCTCTTGTTCTTCTAAGCACTTGTGTCTGTCTTCTTCCGCTTTAATCCATGAAGCTTTTTTATTGTGTAGTTTCGGTTCTGACCAAATACTTTTCCAGTATTCTGTGATCACTTGTTTGGTCGGTGGTTCTATTACTCGTACCTCCTCATTGCTCATGATTTTTTGGTAGAACTGTTTTTCGCTTCTTCGAAACAGGTTGTTAGCGTCCTTTCTTTCATTTGATTCTTTGTATCTTCGGAGTCTTGCGGCATACACAGATAATTTTTGCTTGAAAGTGTCAAGGATTTCTGTAAGCGTGTAATCAGATGCAGATTTGATTTTCTCTACACTTTGTGTGATTTTCAGACACCAAAGAAAGAATTGGCATTGATGCTGATAAAATTTGTTGAAAATGGACAAGAGGTTTTACGACTGCCGCCATACCATTGCTAGTTTAACGCAATAGAATTAATATGGGCTGGAGTAAAATCGTATTACGAAAAATACGTGAACGATGGTCTTACATCAGATGAAGTGCAAATTGTTTGGCAAGATTCATTTAATTATATTACGCCGGAGTACTGAATGAAATCATACGGAGAAAATAATATCGGATTGGTGGCATCGAGAATGAGTTCTAGATGTCGAAATAGCACCAATGATCATTGCGCCATTTGAGGATGACTCAGAAGATGAGGACTTTTTAAGTGATGATGATATTTTTTAGTCTATAATATTAAAAAGTTTCTGAAGGATTATATTAGTCTTTGACGTGTATAAATCATAAATTGCATTATGAATATCTATTTTTGCATTGTAACTTAAGTCTTTTGCCTGGGAATTTTTCGTGTACATTTCTTAATCTTCTCCATAAGTAAATCATGTTTTTTTTTATGCACAAGTTTCTGTACGTTTCTTATACCGATTCTTAGAGCTTTTGCCACTGGCTCCTGGATATAAGCCAGTGAATTTGATTTTAAAAATTTTTTTATTAGATTTGACATCATTTTTTTGCTTAATTTTTTAGTACATTTGTAATTTTGTAGGCAATAAAATATATAATTATAGAATACTTGTTCCAATTTTAAAGCGTGTTTAAAATAAGTAAATTTTTTTATTAATTATAAGACAAAAATTAATATATAAAACTCGGTAAAATCGCTTTATTTGAAACTTGGGTCTAACGAAAAAAAAAAGTATATATATGCATGGCCCTTAATTTTAGACTGAAATTTGAAGAAATCGGATAAGTAGTTTTTTAGCTATGCCGCGAACAGACAGACTGACGGTCAGAGATACCTACAGACAGACGAAATTGAGAAAACATTTTTTCCGGCATCTAGGGACCCTTAAACGTAAAGATCTGAAAACATCTCACGAGGGAAGTAATAACTAATTATCTTGTGTTTTTAACAAATGTGTACAATATTTTTGCAATATAAAAGTTTTTTGTTATCACAATACAAAAAAAAAACAAGTTTTCTTTGCACAGGGGTGGCCCGCATTTAAATAAATGTCACTGTATTAGTAGCTAGATTTTTAGGTCAAGCGGGGCTCATAATTTTTGGTGATTGATAAAAAAATCTCACTTTCATTAAGTGGCTGTATAAACAGAACATATCCTGATTGTTCCACTGATTCGAACTGCCTTCCGACTTTATTAAGGTGCTTGCAATTTTATATATTTTTGTTTTTGCCAACCAAAAAATTTTAACCAAATACATATTTAGCGAATTTTCTTATTTAGTCCCTCGGCATTTAATATATAAAATAATATTAAGTGGCTATCTTAATAATATTGCGTAATATAATAAGAAAAAACTATTTTCTTTCTCCCTGTATATTTGTAAATAGCCCATTGAGATTTAATAGCTCGATAAAAGAATCACACAACATTTTGGTATTCACTGTGTTTTCTGATTTGATTCATAATGTTGGTGACCTTTGGACCCGCACGATAACACCGCATTCGACTATAGTCATATTTACCCAAACGGTTTACCTTTTGACAAAAACCTTTAAGTTGATATAGAAACGTTTGTTACATAGGTTTTTCTATTAAATTTAACTTAATTACCTGTGTAAGCAAAATTTTATACACATTGATAAAACTATAATTTCAACACTAAAAATACAAAATAGCGGCGTCAGTATGGAGAAGGGTTAAAATTTCACGATTAGATTGAAATTTGACATATAGGAGTTTTAGGAGTTGCTGGCCATTTGCTTTACACATTTAAAATTTCTTTAATCATTTTAAATTGATGTTGGTTGAAAATTAAAAAAGTTATAAGAATGCGGTTTTCGATGTTTAAAGGTTATATATGTCTGGAAATTGTCAACGTTGTGCTAATTTGCCGAGATTATCCACCGCATTATATACAAGTGCCGTTTTACTTTTTATTCAGGATACCACAGATAAAATTACAAGAATTCTGCGGAGATCCAACATTCGCGCACTTTTTAGTACAATCAAAAAATTTTACAATGCTTACGGATACCAAAATTCCTTCTTCCTGCGATAAAGTGTATATAGATGAAACTGGACGGACTGTGTCTACTAGACTTAAGGAGCATGAAGTATGGATAAACTGTAAGAAAGCGTCCATATTCTCTAAGAGACCAAGTTTCAAATGACTAAACTAGAAATAAGACACAAAGTCTCGGTCTCAGTCAAAAAGAGTATAATGCGGTGACACGTGTTTCGCCTTTTCAGGCATCATCAGACCTATAATTAATATAACAATCAAAAACTATCACTATAAATATACATAATTCAAATAGACCTTCGACATTAACTAAAATCACAAGAACAAATCAAACAACTATAACGTCACATGTTAAAATACACACTGAGATGAGGTTAAGAAACTAAGGTATTGACACGCGCAGATAAAAGTTGAATCAAATAAAAGACAAAAAAATATATAAATAAAAAATATAAAAAAAGGTTATTAATATACCCAGGAATTGAACCCGAGCCTCCGGCGTGACACACCGAGATACTAACCACCGCTCTATCAGCAGGTCCAATGAAAAGTTTATACATTATCTTCCTGCCGATTAATATTAGTACCAAGATTATTAAAAATTAGTTGAGGTTCGAAATTGAAAACATCATTAACACAATGTAAAACTGGGCTTCTTTTAGCCCTTGTAATTTCCATCTTCTCTAACAAATTCAGTTTTTTACTCTGTGGACACTCGTGTAGTATCTTTACATTGTTTGGTATAGAGAAATGGTGTCCAGTTGTTAGCAAGTGGTTAGCAAAAGCCGACTTTGTCTTAGTGATATCAGCGTTTTGATATTTATCGAAAAGGCTAAAATGTTCCCGGACCCTAGTGGAAATCCTTCTCCCTGATTGTCCGATATATACAGCAGAACAATCTCCACAGCCCAATGAGTACACCCCTGAGTTTGAGAGATGTTCAGTCTTATCTTTGGTCATTACTAGATGTCTCTTAAGTGAGTTCAATGTTTTAAAAGCAATTGAGACATCTAAATGTTTGAAAAACTTCGCCACCTGCATTGAAATATTACCAAAAAATGTTAAACCTTTGAAGCATTTTTTAAGTGTTGGTTTAGAGTGAATAATATTAAAGGATGGTTTGTATTTATTGAAAAACTTAAAATAAAGTCTATTAATGGAGTGGATAGGAAAACCGTTGTTGAAAGCAATTTGTTTTATAATCTGCAATTCCTGATTGAAAGCTTCCCTGGAAAGAGATATTTTGAACAACCGATAGAAAAATGAGTTGAAGGCTACAAACTTGTGTGAGTGAGGAGAAATGGAACTAAATTGAATAACGTTATCTCTAGACGATTGTTTTCTGTATATTTCAAATTCTATTTTGGTATTGTTCCTGATTAACATTAAATCTAAGAAAGGTAATCTACCCTCATTCTCCATCTCTAGAGTAAAATCTATTTTGTTATGAAGGGAGTTAACAAAATTTAAAAAATCGGTCAACTCCTGATTGTTTCCTTTCCACACGATACATATATCATCTACGTACCTCTTGTAAGCTAATAGATGGTTGGCAAAACGGCTTTTCATAATCTTTGCCTCCAAATCACTCATAAAAATCTCACTAAAAAAATGGGAAAGGCAGGAACCCATCGCTAGACCCGTTAACTGTCTAAAAAATAAGCCATTAAATTTGAAAAAATTTTGGTTCAGTACGGTGGAGAGCAGAGAAACGAGATTCTCCTTTACTAGTGCTGGTAGGGCAGTTTTGTCTAATAAACTCTTTACCAATTTAATGCATTCGTTGGGGGGTATGCTGGGGAACAAATTTTTTACATCTAAGGAAATTAATATTGCATCATGCGGAATGTCAACATTTTTGAGGTACTGCGCCAAATCTACCGAATTTTTTGTGGAGTAAGTTTTCTGAACACCCGTAACCTCTCTCAAAACTTTATTTAGCCACGAAGACAAACGGTAGCAGGGTGAGTCAAGAAAAGTCACCACGGGTCTGATAGGGTTTCCCTCCTTATGTACCTTAGGTAAACCGTAGAGCAAAGGCGTTCTAGAATTCATAGGATACAAATTATATTTCGAGGTTTTAAAATATTCCAAAGTTACCAACGTTTGATCAAGAACACCTTTAACCTTCACAAAGAATGAATTTGTGGGGTCCCTATTGATACTCTGGAACTTACCAGAGTCTAGGGAGGCTACAACCTTCTGCACGTAATCAGCTCTTTTCATAACCACCAAACAAGAGCCTTTATCTGCTTTGGTGACGATCAGGTCGTGGAATTTTATTTTATTCTTCAATGAATCAAGATCAGTTTTTCTAAAATTACAATGTTTTTTGTTAGAGAAGCCGGAATTTAAAAGATTAATAAGTTTTGCTCTTAGAATATTCCTGTTAGCTATGTCAGTACTCTGAATGATGTTCTCAGCCTCAACCGCAAGTGTCTCTTTTGTTCTCAAATCTATATCATGCGATAGATTGTATTTTAGGTTGTGGTTTAATAATTTTTCTTCTTGTGAAGTAAAAACAACATCTGTTAAGTTTAAAAAACGTGCATGAAAATTTAAATGGGGATTTGCAAGATTTTGCCTATATTCGTTAATATTATTTGACTGTAAAAAGGATCTTTGATTGCATTTAAGTTTATGAATTTTCTATGGGTTCCTGCCTTTCCCCTTTTCTTAGTGAGATTTTTATGAGTGATTTGGAGGCAAAGATTTTGAAAAGCCGTTTTGCCAACCATCTATTAGCTTACAAGAGGTACGTAGATGATATATGTATCGTGTGGAAAGGAAACAATCAGGAGTTGACCGATTTTTTAAATTTTGTTAACTCCCTTCATAACAAAATAGATTTTACTCTAGAGATAGAGAATGAGAGTAGATTACCTTTCTTAGATTTAATGTTAATCAGGAACAATACCAAAATAGAATTTGAAATATACAGAAAACAATCATCTACAGATAACGTTATTCAATTTAGTTCCATTTCTCCTCACTCACACAAGTTTGCAGCCTTCAACTCATTTTTCTATCGGTTGTTCAAAATACCTCCTGGATTTCCACTAGGGTCCGGGAACATTTTAGCCTTTTCGATAAATATCAAAACACTGATATCACTGAGACAAAGTCGGCTTTTGCAAACCACTTGCTAACAACTGGACACCATTTCTCTACACCAAACAATGTAGAGATACTACAAAGAGTAAAAAACTGGATTTGTTAGAGAAGATGGAAATTACAAGGGCTAAAAGAAGCCCAGTTTCATATTGTGTTAATGATGTCTTCAATTTCGAACCTCAACTAATTTTTAATAATCTTGGTACTAATATTAATCAGCAGGAAGATAATGTATAAACTTTTCATTGGACCTGCTGGTAGAGTGGTGGTCAGTATCTTAGTGTGTCACGCCGGAGGCTCGGGTTCAATACCTGGGTATATCAATAACCTTTTTTTATATTTTTTATTTATATATTTTTTTGTCTTTTATTTGATTTAACTTTTATCTGCGCGTGTCAATACCTTAGTTTCTTAAACTAATCTCAGTGTGTATTTTAACATGTGACGTTATAGTTGTTTGATTTGTTCTTGTGATTTTAGTTAATGTCGAATGTCTATATAGTGATAGTTTTTGATTGTTATATTAATTGTAGGTCTGATGATGCCTGAAAAGGCGAAACACGTGTAACCGCATTATACTCTTTTTGACTGAGACCGAGACTTTGTGTCTTATTTCTAGTTTAGTCATTTGAAACTTGGTCTCTTAGAGAATATGGACGCTTTCTTACAGTTTGAAAATGCCAGTCAGGCGAAGCTCGTGCAACTTTACCGGAGAAATTTAATTTTGCGGAAGAATTTGCTGCTTAAAATTTGGTTTCTCCAACAATGTTTATTTTTCAAGTTGACTCCAAGATTCGTCAACATTTGATGTAATGGTCACACCAGATCCTCCGAAGCCGCATTGAAAAATGCAAGAATCGTATGGTTGAAGGAAGAGATTAAGAGTTACTATAGTAATTTAAATTCGGCTAACTTTCGACTGAAGTACTTATTTTTTACTTTAACATCTATGTATCATTTTTTAGAGTTTGTTGTTCTGGATTCGATGTTTAGAGATGACGTTGAATCGTTTGGTAGTGCCACTTTTCGCAGATTGGGTAAGAAAATTCATAAATTTAAATGCAATCAAAGATCCTTTTTACAGTCAAATAATATTAACGAATATAGGCAAAATCTTGCAAATCCCCATTTAAATTTTCATGCACGTTTTTTAAACTTAACAGATGTTGTTTTTACTTCACAAGAAGAAAAATTATTAACCCACAACCTAAAATACAATCTATCGCATGATATAGATTTGTGAACAAAAGAGACACTTGCGGTTGAGGCTGAGAACATCATTCAGAGTACTGACATAGCTAACAAGAATATTCTAAGAGCAAAACTTATTAATTTTTTAAATTCCGGCTTCTCTAACAAAAAAACATTGTAACTTTAGAAAAACTGATCTTGATTCATTGAAGAATAAAATAAAATTCCACGACCTGATCGTCACCAAAGCAGATAAAGGCTCTTGTTTGGTGGTTATGAAAAGAGCTGATTACGTGCAGAAGGTTGTAGACTTCCTGGACTCTGGTGAGTTCCAGAGTATCAATAGGGACCCTACAAATTCATTCTTTGTGAAGGTTAAAGGTGTTCTTGATCAAACGTTGGTAACTTTGGAGTATTTTAAAACCTCGAAATATAATTTGTATCCTATGAATCCTAGAACGCCTTTGCTCTACGGTTTACCTAAGGTACATAAGGAGGGAAACCCTATCAGACCCGTGGTGTCTTTTGTTGACTCACCCTGCTACCGTTTGTCTTCGTGGCTAAATAAAGTTTTGAGAGAGGTTACGGGTTTTCAGAATACTTACTCCACAAAAAATTCGGTAGATTTGGCGCAGTACCTCAAAAATGTTGACATTCCGCATGATGCAATATTATTTCCTTAGATGTAAAAACTTTGTTCCCCAGCATACCCCCCAAAGAATGCATTAAATGGATAAAGAGTTTATTAGACAAAACTGCCCTACCAGCACTAGTAAAGGAGAATCTCGTTTCTCTGCTCTCCACCGTACTGAACCAAAATTTTTTCAAATTTAATGGCTTATTTTTTAGACAGTTAACGGGTCTAGCGATGGGTTCCTGCCTTTCCCATTTTTTTAATGAGATTTTTATGAGTGATTTGGAGGCAAAGATTATGAAAAGCCGTTTTCCCAACCATCTATTAGCTTACAAGAGGTACGTAGATCATATATGTATCGTGTGGAAAGGAAACAATCAGGAGTTGACCGATTTTTTAAATTTTGTTAACTCACTTCATAACAAAATAGATTTTACTCTAGAGATGGAGAATGAGGGTAGATTACCTTTCTTAGATTTAATGTTAATCAGGAACAATACCAAAATAGAATTTAAAATATACAGAAAACAATCGTCTACACATAACGTTATTCAATTTAGTTCCATTTCTCCTCACTCACACAAGTATGCAGCCTTCAACTCATTTTTCTATCGGTTTGTCAAAATACCTCTTTCCAGGGAAGCTTTCAATCAGGAATTGCAGATTATAAAACAAATTGCTTTCAACAACGGTTTTCCTATCCACTCCATCAATAGACTTTATTTTAAGTTTTTCAATAAATACAAACTATCCTTTAATATTTTTCACTCTAAACCAACACTTAAAAAATGCTTTAAAGGTTTAACATTTTTTGGTAATATTTCAATGCAGGTGGCGAAGTTTTTCAAACATTTAGATGTCTCAATTGCTTTTAAAACAGTGAACTCACTTAAGAGACATCTAGCAATGTCCGGGAACATTTTAGCCTTTTCGATAAATATCAAAACACTGATATCACTGAGACAAAGTCGGCTTTTGCTAACCACTTGCTAACAACTGGACACCATTTCTCTATACCAAACAATGTAAAGATACTACACGAGTGTCCAAAGAGTAAAAAACTGGATTTGTTAGAGAAGATGGAAATTACAAGGGCTAAAAGAAGCCCAGTTTTACATTGTGTTAATGATGTCTTCAATTTCGAACCTCAACTAATTTTTAATAATCTTGGTACTAATATTAATCGGCAGGAAGATAATGTATAAACTTTTCATTGTACCTACTGGTAGAGTGGTGGTCAGTATCTCGGTGTGTCACGCCGGAGGCTCGGGTTCAATTCCTGGGTATATCAATAACTTTTTTTATATTTTTTATTTATATATTTTTTTGTCTTTTATTTGATTCAACTTTTATCTGCGCGTGTCGATACTGTTTCTTGATCTCATCTCAGTGTGTATTTTAACATGTGACGTTAAAGTTGTTTGATTTGTTCTTGTGATTTTAGTTAATGTCGAA
The DNA here is from genome assembly GCA_030620095.1 of Kuschelorhynchus macadamiae. Classification (NCBI taxonomy): domain Eukaryota; kingdom Metazoa; phylum Arthropoda; class Insecta; order Coleoptera; family Curculionidae; genus Kuschelorhynchus; species Kuschelorhynchus macadamiae. The sequence continues at coordinate 89,248 of JAUTXW010001711.1, forward strand.
GGTCTATTTGAATTATGTATATTTATAGTGATAGTTTTTGATTGTTATATTAATTGTAGGTCTGATGATGCCTCAAAAGGCGAAACACGTGTAACCGCATTATACTCTTTTTGACTGAGACCGAGACTTGATTTCTAGTTTAGTCAAGTATGGATAAGTAAGAAACAAATTGCTCCGCTGTCGCTGAACACCATCACCCAACAGAACACATGAATAATATAAAAGATACCAAGGTCTCGGGTTATTATAAATGGAAAATTATAGAATCAATTGAAATTATCAAGCACTCTGAAAATTTCAATAGAGACCAGGGGCTACGTGCTACATCATGCATGGAAACCAAGCATCACAGTGAGTCACGCATCGATGGGGTCGGGTATAAATACCTGGACTCTACTCGTCGGAGCTCATTCAGTGTTTTGATCTTATGCAGTGAAGATCCCTGATGATGCCTCATGCAATCGCAGGCGAAACGTCGAAAAGCGATTTCAATTTGGCACGGTCTAAAATGAAGAACCATGAGTTCTTAAATTAAATTTAGGTTTTTATACCTATAAAAGGAAAATTTTTAGATCTTTTTATGCCTAGAAATTATTACAATCCGGCCCTCTCATCTATATTTGTTTATTTATTTCCAAGCTCTGGATTACACAATGAGGATGATCCAGGTCGTTTTTTGGAGTCAGAACGAACCAACAACCTACGGTCAAAATCAAAAATCAATTTGAGTAAGTCCTTCGGATATAGATACTTTGTTGTTCTCTCCTTTACGGAAGTTTATATAAGTAAAAAAATTGGATTTCCGTCCAATATAAGTACTGAGTTTAAAACATATATTTTTTAATTTTGAGTTATTTTTGTTTAAAAAAAGAATTATATATGCCCAAATTAAGCTGTCACTTTTGATCGGTATATACATGTTTTTAGGAACCATTTCATGCAAATGTCTTGTTATCATGTCAGTCTATAAATATCCACCCTCACCGCCCAACGTCTAAGACAATCTTTGCACACCGATTAATTTTTCATAAATATTCATAAATTATCAATATATAAAGGTGTTTAGAGACCCTTAAGTCCTATTCACAAGCAGAAGGTCTATCATCCAGGTAAGAACACTTTGCAGATGTGTTAACTATACTTTAAAGTAGATTGTATTTGCAGCTATGAAGATTTTTTGGCTTCTGTTTTTCATTCAAGCTCTTTATGTGACCAGTAGTTTTTCATACATCAAAAGAAAAGAGTGCGGCCCCAGGCTGGAGAAAATGCTTAGAGAAATTTGTAATAAAATCTACAATGGACCGTCAAAAAAATCTGGTATGTTATTAATGTTGTTAAGTCAAATTAAAATTTCACGTGCTTTTGGAGATAAAATTTGTACATTATTCGACAAGAATAAAATGATCATCTTAAGTTTAATAGACATTATATGCGATTCAAATATTATTTCTTCTCTACTAATGTCCTTCGTTTCATATATCAAAAAACCATTAGTATTTTGACATTTCATTTGTTTTTCATTCCCTAAATTCTAAAATGTTTAGGACATGTTGCTTTTCTCAGCTTATGAATGCATTAAACAACTGTTTCTTACCTCAGTTATAATCAAGAAGAGTTTTTCTAAACGTTTTAACTTGGCAATTTACACATAGAAGATTGTCAGCAGTTGACTGCCACCAATGTATTAAAAATATCTGTTTTGCATATTTTAAACTTTAAAACCCTTCAAGGACGAAGTCTTTCACATTTTGAAATTTTGCTATGTTTGGCTAATTTAGATAAATATCGAATAAATCTGGCACAAAACTGAAAACAAAATTAAAGTACTTGCGTATGGCAACGCTAGTCTTTAGTAGGATACAAAAATATCCTCAGAAAAAAACAAAAATCATATATTGGGAGTATATATTTCATTTAAAACAATAAAAAACGCTAAAACAAATTAACAATGTATATGAAAATTAACCTTGTGATTTAAACAAAGTCACACTTTATGCACATAGTATGCATAATTAACATTTTTCACCAGCACATCTTTTCTTTTTTCCATCGGGAATACTTGTTAATATATGACCCATGTTGTTTGTTATGCACATAGTATGCATAATTAACATTTTTCACCAGCACATCTTTTCTTTTTCTATCGGGAATACTTGTTAATATATGACCCATGTTGTTTGAGCCTTTGCTAAAAGATCTACTGGAAATGCTCGCAGATTGCCGGCCTCCTATCTCTTAGGAATTGAAATCCGTGTTCCATTTTTTACCGGATTTTTTATGTAGAAACCAGCTATTCTGTAAGGTAGCATGGATGAGCCAACCAAAAAGACACAACCACCATATATTGCCACTTAGAGCCATTCAACATCTTAATAAATTTTCATCCATTAGATCAATTCCACTCAAAATTTCGCAATAACGTGAGATTTGTTTACCCGGATTTTATTTCCACTTCGTTTTATTGGATTTCAAGGAGTAACTTCATGTGAGGCAGAAGCTTCCGTTACAATGTTGTTATCTATCTATCTTACAACAGATACAAATTTGTTATCTTTTTCAATTATATCGCCAAATTCGCCCATTTTTCTCTTCTTCATATCTGATTTCACACTAAGTCCCTCTCCTGAGTCCTCATCCGTAAGTACACCGTCTAGAGGTTCAACTAAAATTTTATCTATATCTACAAACATTTGCAATTTGCTTCCTCAAGTGTTAAACCACCTCTGAAAGTGAAAATAATAAATTAAAAAAGTAGATAGAGTTTTGGGGTTGAACATTTAGTGCAAAATGTACCAAATGGATATACACATTTATCAATTATAACATGGGATACTGAAAGTGTGCTATTTTAGTAAGCTGCTTCGATTCATATTACAAGCGGAAACAACTTAATATCTTAATTCTTGTGTAATATAATAAAAGTTGAATATTGTTCAAAATTTTGCATGCATAAGTTTGTGTGTCTATTGAAGCATATTGCGAAATATGTCATTGGTACAAAATGAGACGGCTAGGCAAGATAGATTGTTAATTTTTAATGCATTTTAGTGTCTTGTAAAATAATGTTTAAATATTATTTTATTGTATTCTCATTATTTCAATCAAATAATATTTTAACACTCCCCACTTGCCAGATTAAATTAGGAACTAATAATCAATAGTGTTTAAAATATTTAATCAAGTAAATTAACCCTCAAAACTACATACAAATAAATATGCACAAGCAAAGCTAATTTATTATGATGAGCTATTAAGCCAAATTGTTTTAGGGAATTATAGTTTATGTTCGTATTTCCCCCTTCTATTTTTAAAAATCATTGTTTCATGTTCAATGCTACAGTTTGTCATGTTGCGGACTTTTGTTTTGAAGGTGTGTTTGAGTATGCTTCTCTAAATACCAATAGTTTGAAATTAAAGTTAGTTGTTGGATATAGACCCCCTAAAGGGGATTTTAACATGTTATTAACATGCTTAAATGAACTTCTCGAAAATAAGTTTAATCTATTTTGTCCCCTTGTTATTGGAGGTGATTTTAATTTAAACTTTTTAGAGCATAGTACACATCTGCGGATTTTCCTAAATTTAATAGTTACTTTTAGTCTTGTACATACTATTAAGGAACCCACGAGAATGATTGCAAAGCAACATGCAAGCACATGCATTGATAATTGGTCAATAAAATCAAGCACATACTTTTCCACATCCGTTGTGAATCTGGGCTAGTCAAAACACTTCTCTCAGTTTTTGAAAGTAGATACCACCAGAGCTGTTAAAAAAGACACCACTTTTCTCATAACAATATTAAACAATTTCCAGACTTTTCCAAAAGAGAGGAATGGGATGGTGTTTATTCTCGTGTGTGTCTCAACAGTGCTTATGATGTTTTCGCTAAACAGTTATTTTATTATCACAAATTGTTTCCCATTAGTTAAAATAAATATCAGCAATAAAAATAAACATAGAAAAGAAAATTTATCACAACAGCTAAGTCGCCTAAAACATAAGATTACTTTGTACACTTTTTTACACAACAAAATGATAAAATAGTTCAAAACTCAAACAACAATTCAAAAGCCATGTGGCAAATTATAAAAACATTACAAAATAAAAATAATTCTTATATGGAACTGAAAATAATTGAAGATGGCGACGTAGTTGCAGATAAACTGGTTATTTCAATCATCATTTTACTCATGTACACCACATTCATAATATTGACAAGGCATTTCTTTATAACTGTGGGCCACCTTGTATAAATACTGCCACCTTGTATAATTTCTGTCACCCATATGTAAATAAGATGTTTTAATCTTTATTAAAAACCTAAAGAACTTCGATGTCACAGGACATGATGGCATATCGAATACTTTTTTGAAAAAGTGTGGATTTGCTTTGTGTGAAGTTTTTTATATTTGTTGAATTTATCCGCTCTATATGCGATATTCCCTGAACAATTAAAGTGAGCAACTATGATGCCACTATACGAAAAGGGAGATTCCAATGATTATTCAAATTATAGACGCATAAGCATTTATTAACAAGTATTTAAAATGTTTTTGAAATGAATTTAAAACATCAGTTACTTCACTTTTCTAATAAAATATGATATTAGAGCGAAAGCATGGAGGCTCATGGAGTCTTACTCGAGTGGGCGACAACAGTGTGTTTTGTTAAATGGGATGAGGAGCGGTTCGCTGGCAGTAGATTGGAGTGTTCCGCAGGGTTCAGTTCTTAGACCGTTGCTATATCTTCCTTATTCTAATGACCTCATTTCCTATTTAAAAAATATCTCGACTGGTCATATCATATGCAGATGATACAAACATTGTTTTGTGGAAAAAATTGTACTATCTCTTAAAAGAACAGTAGATTTGATTTATGATCGTATGATGTTATGGTCTAAAAAGAATTGTTTGATTGATCACGAAATTGAAAGTGGTCCTATTAAACCTTCCATTTCCTCAATAATGTTAGGTTTAGCAATTGATGAAAACTTACGATGGGGAAATCATATAGAAAATAAATGCAGAAACTTAAAACAAAATTGTTGTGGTTTATAGTTATTATCAAATTACTGTACTCAAATTGTTATGTTGTCAGTATATTATTCTAATATACACTCTCACTTATCGTACCATATTATAAATTGGGGTTTAAGCTCGAATTTGACAAGGGTGTTTTTGCTTCAAAAGTATGCAATCCGCATTATGTGTGGTCTTTTATGTACAGAGTCGTGTAAAAGCTATTTCAGGCAATTCAAAAGATTAATTTGGAATTTACATATTTAAAGTTTGCGTTTTCGCTTGTCAAAATCATAATAAAAATTCAAGACAATCACTCTTCATACAGCTACAATACTAGAAACATAACTAATAACATTAAATTAAAAATACTGATATCCTCAGATCTTTTAGAAGCAAAATATTTTGTAAAAGGTGACATTTATTCCGTTCAAAAGTTCAGTTAGTTTTTTTTTCTTTTTAAAGTTACCTGGTATAGCTAACTTTAGCATTTTTTTTCCTTTTCTAGTCAAATTTCATGTACCTATAACTTTTTTGACGATGTACTTTTATCAGTAGATATATTTAGCTTAATCTTGTGGTGTAAATTATTTATAATATCCCGCCTTGTAACACTTTTACTTGTATAACTAATTATCTAACTCTCTTGTTCTAGTATCGGATGTTATAAATTATCCCAAAATTATACAGTTCGACGAATACGAAAACGAAGTTTTGGACGATCCATTTAATCTATATAATAGCATGATGTTTATCAAGGACCTAAGACAAACTCCACCGTTCCCTTATAGACGAAGGAGAGGAATTGTCGAAGACTGTTGCTACGAAGCCTGTAGCCGGGAGGAGCTTATGCTGTACTGTGCGGGAAAATAAATCTATCGCCAGCTTGGATGTTGCTGTTAATTTTTTAATGTGCTATTAAGAATGGAAAACTTTCGGCGAAAAAAATCTTACAACACTGAAACCTGTGTTTTTTTTTAATATACATAACCGTTCTCAAGTAGCACTTTTAGTCATTGTTATCACAAGTAATTTCATTGAAGTAACCGAAACTTGGTGTCGGCGCATAAGTAATTTCCGGCGCATAGTAATTACCAAAATAGGGAACAATTTTAGGGTAACTATTTCGTGAATAACATGGAACTGTGACTTTGACTATTACGTAGATAGTACGGAATTGTGTAGTTCCATTTGAGTAGCCGAATAGTAATAATTCACCCTATTCGTCACTTCCTTATTTCTGTCTTTATTTAACTCGTTTTAAAAATATGTATGGTTCGTTTTAATACAAACAAAACAGTTATGGCGACTACAAACACTCAAATTGGGAATATGGTGTAGAGCGTATAGAATACGTTATTGGTATTTAAAGTACGATACAAGAGTTTCACTTAGTTTTCTAGCTATGCTAAGGACCTAAAATTAAAACGCAGGCAATTTTTCTGGTGAATATGCCGATGATAGTCGTAAAAAATTACGCGTCTTTAAAATACGTTAATTTTCAGTACATTTTGATCAAATATATTGGCCAATTTAAATCACAAAAATGTAATTTTGGATTTTATTTTAAATTGTAATTATCATTGTATATCTTATTATAAAGAGTGATTCTTTCTTTAACGTGATGTTTAATTTGTATAGATTTTTAATCTTTATCCTCATAAAAATAAACGTCATAGCTAAATATTTATAGGGGAGATGAAAATAAACAACAACGTTCTATTGGACTTTTACTTTTAAATTAGCTGCACTTTTTTACTGAGAAAATTACTAAAGATCAATTGTCTACGACTGCCCCCATACGCTTTTATAGTTTTGGATTCTCTGAATACGCAACTGTCACTTATACCCAATTACTTTGAAGTCTACTAGTTATCTACAAAGTTCCTATTAATCCCATACTATATATTATTACCAAGCAGTTACGATTTGCGAACATTCCGCCGGTTCTTTAAAATTTAATGCGTTGTGCGCGTAGCGTCGTAGCATGCGGAGAGTATCAGTACTTGAGTCACTTCTATAATTCTTTCATAACCATAACCCTTTGTTTGGATTTATTTTTCGTTTCCTGTGGAAGAATGACGAAAGCTACTTTTTTTTCTAAAGGTTTAATGGGCGCATACATATTATCGTTAATTTTTCTCAAATATGACTAAATTAATCTACTTTAGCACATCAATATAAAAAAACTGGATCAGCTAAAAGGTTAATTAATGAAAGTATTATTAATTTCAGTCATATGACAACATTGACAACCTCTGTCAGCGTCTGTTGTAAACTTACGTTTATGTTAATGTTTTACTTTAATAATTTATTCGAACTATCTAGTGCAAACTTATTTTTTCATTTTGATTTTTAACAAATAACAATATTTGTTCAAGTGATTAATGAGAGTTGTCTGCCAGGTGAATTTAGTAATGTAATGTGTACTAAAGGAGGCCTACAAAATAAAGTCTCTTTCATGCTAATCTTTGAGAGCTTCTACCTCAAATTTAGATGCTGTATAAAGTAAAACATACACTAAGACCTGAAACGATATTGCATTTTACAAGAAAATAAAACCTAAATATAATAATGTGCAAATTTAATAACTTTTCTTGGAATAAACTTAAACTTAAAACATTACGGTCATGTTAATTTGCAAATTTATCACAAACACATTTCTCCATATGGCCAATGGTTGAGAACTTATTGTTTGAATCAATATTCACTTTAATAATCACAAAAACTAATTAAAAAGTACACCCAAACAACAAACCTCATAAGAAACCCACGTAGGCAAAAAGTAAACAAAACGATTTTAGTAGCAATATGGTCGAACCAACCAAAAATTGGTTACCCTATTGTCGCCACTGTCCTTATAAAGTGAGTGTAGACCGTATCTCGTACCAGCGCCCCCTATCTACGGAACCTAATGTACATGAGGTAATAGTTTACTTGCGGTAAATAATTACTGTAATTCTTACTTTAAACTTGCAACAGAAGACTAACGACTGGTAATAGCCAGTTTAAAGTAACATTAGACGATAATCTTTTCTACTCTGCAACGACTCGTATTACTTGATAGTAATACGTTATAGGAGTACATTTGAACATAATGGGGTAGCTACTCATACTTAAAAGTTGTAATTTAGTAAACAGATTAGAAACAGTAACTTTAAATAATTATAATTATGTCACAGAAAGAAAATGACGACCTTGAAGTCAATTCCGTAAGTAGTTGCTTGGCAGCAGTTAGTATATAATTATTTTACATGAAAAAATACTATAAAGTATTATTCGCAGTAACAAATACATAGATAATACTTAAACACGTGTAACTCAAAGTGTTTATTGATATATAGAAAGATTATTAGTAATAAATACGTAAAAACTCTTAAAAGGTAGTAGTGGAAACAGTTATAGCTACTTTAGTGCCAGCTGGGTTATCTCGTAGTGAGCGTAGAACATATATACCCAAATTTCGTGGTCTTGGGTAGAGCTATTAAGAATTTATTGACGATTAGCGCTCGCCAACGAAAAACTGCGAAAATTAGTCCTGCTTTGTATTTATAAAAATGTAATCTATATAACAGGATGACATTTATATTACGATTTTCGGTTTACGGTATTTTCTAATAAAACAATGCAACCTGCATCTGTTACCCAAAAAGCCATAGCTACTTTTAAAGTCTGCGTTTTAACGTATATTATTTTGCTGTATGCACATTTATTGTACATGTTACTAATACATTTACCGTAAGCCACAATTTTTAAAAGAAATTGCCGTATCTGCATATGTTTCTGTATGTACGGCAAAATGATCTAAAAATAATAGTCATGGTCTTAAAAAAAAGTCACGTCAATTTGCCGTAAATGATAAAACGAATCAAAATAATTGTCAAATATTTATCTACCTCGTCGGTTTTTGGATCGAATTCTGGTTTATAAAGCAGTTTATAAACGTTCTTTTTGTATTTTTATTTAATTGATATTTATCAATTTCTTCGAATAAATTTCAGAGTAATGAAAATTCTGAAGTGTCCACTGAATTATATTTCCAAAGGTAAGTAAGCTATTGTGACTATGGAAATCTGTATTATTATTTTAAGTTTTTCCTTGTTAGATATCCAGTGATATTTGCAACAATTCGATGCTAACGATTTATTTGGCAGACTTGTTATCTGGTCAGAAGCATGCTATTTTTCAAGTGCGGGATTTTTAATCATCACAACACCAGGAACTGTCTTAGTGAAAATCAGCATTTATTGTTTCTTAAACAGCACAACAAGGTTTGGAGTTGGGGTGTCATGTCTTAGTTTGGACAGATATATAGTTTATAGAATTTTTGATAGAGGTCTTATAGCACGTAGATACCTAGAAATCCTTGAGGAAGTTATTCCACAACTGCTTGAAAATATTTCATTAGTCCAATGATGGTGCCCCAAGTCACAACTCTAGGCTCTTAAGGGAATTTCTTGATTAACACTTTCTTCAAATATAGATAAGCACCAACGGACCTGTTAGATGGTCTCCACGATCTCCAAGTCTCTCAATTTCTAATTTTTTATAGGGCTATATACAAAATGAAGTATATAAACCACGATATGACGGTATCGAAATCTACGAATGAGACCAAAGATTCATTTTAGAGAAAATGGTCGTCAATTTAAACATCACCTTTAAAAATTTGTTTTTTCTTTTTTTTAACAATGTTATTTTTTTGTGTTTATTCTATTGTTACTTTATGTTATAAAACTGTTGTTACAAACTTACTGTTATTAAAAAACTCTATAGGTATTTTTATTTAAGAAGATACCTATATGCAAGGTATCCAATTTTCTGTTAGCAATATGTGGCCTTCAATGGTTTATTACTGTTATTCATGGACTACTATTAAATTAATTGCATTTAATATCAGAAAATTGTCATTTATTTGCGTGCTTCTAAAAAAAATATTTTTAAAAAGGTAAAAAAAAGACAAATGTTATAGTCTATAAATACACAGGGTTAAAAAAATAAAGTAGGGTCCGATAACTGACCCTGTATACTAATTCCGAAGGCGGAATTGAGTTCTACCGGAGAAGTTATATAAGAAATAGTTTTCACATTTTCGATAAGTTATCTGATAGTTGAGATACAAAGGGTGCCATTTTCAATTTCGCCCTGTATTTTAAAAACTAAGGGGGCTATGATAATTTTGTTAACTGCATCTTTTGTGCTACAAAAAAGTAGCATACTGTCGCGAAAACCGCAACTTTATATCTATAAAACTAACGGAGATACCCTACAAAAGTACTCAAAATGGGACACCCTGTACGTTTATTTTAATACCAACTATTGTTTTTTGCGTAGATTTGTCATTTATATATTTTACAATAGCTGATCTGTTCTTTGTTTTTTCAGCCCCGATGAAGACACGGAGAGTGTCGAAACGTCGGCAATTGATTTAAAATAATAAACAATATTTTGTCCAAACAAGCTGTTGAATTATTTTAAGAGCTATAACTTAAAATAGATTAAATATATAATTTTTTATAGTGCTTTTTTAAACATTTAATTATTCCTATATCTCACCTATTTTGTAATTTAAAGTCAATTGAATAAAAAGGTTTATATTCCGTTGATATTTCTAAACATTTTATTTGGCCGCCATCTTGTCACACCAACTTGAATTCATACTACAAATTTACCAGTTTATCCCTATATTACAATTATTTTCTTACAGAAAATTTTAAATCAATCTAATAAGCACTTTGACCATTTGAATATTTATTGATTTTTATTCAAAATTGTATATAAATTGGATAATTAATTTGTAGTAATAACAGGCCGCCTCTCGTTCCACCTTATTCGATTTTTATCAAAATGTTACTAGGTCGTCACCCTTAATTTTTGACCAAAATTCGAAGTTAACTGGGACAGATAGACCGACGGAATTGAGAAAAAAATGTTTTAAGTGTTTTTTTTTGTATGTACGGACACTAAAACATGAACATCTGTAATTTTTCTGGCATCACAATTTTACTAGTTTATCTTATCAAACTTAATTTTTAAAGAAAATTTGAAATAAATGAAAGAAGCAGTTTTTCAGACTGATTTTTAAATATTTTTTAGACCCGCCATGTTGAATTCTTACCAAACTTTTACTTTTTTTTCTACCTAATTAAAAATTTACTAAATTAAAGCAAGTTTGCTGAGTAGTTTTTTCAACATCTCAATAGGTCGCAATTTTTTCCGCTCTACTGGATTTTTACAAATTACCAGGTCATCCCCATATGAACCTTAATTTTTCACCAAAATATGAAATCATAAGGGTAAGTAGTTTTTAAGCTATATCGTGAACAGACAGACAAACCAACGGAATTAATAAAACATGTGTTTTAACCCAGATATGCCTGAATTATTTTTTATTTCTTTTTTCTTTAAAAACCGTGAAAACTTGCTAAAAACTTCTTAACTAAATTTAAAAAAATAAGTTTTAATCTTTGTTAAATTAAAGTGTTTTTTGAGGGCGTCCTTAAAAAAGGACAATAGGAAAATACGCATAAAAACCAAATATACAATAACTTTACATACAGTTTTATTCAAAAAATATACAAGAGATTAAAACTATTTTAACATTATCAGCAACATAAAATTTCAATAAATTCATTTGTGGTAGATAGAAAAACACTTCAGATGAAGCGCAACATTACATTTCACACATTTTTTCTGGACTTTTTTGTGACAAACTCTACACCGAGTTTGTTTTTTGACGATAAAGTGTTCTCTATTGTCAAAACGTGACTCAACATTTTCTAGAGATGAAGGACGGCCTCTCTTTCTAGATGTCCTGTTGGTTTCTAGAAGAGTTAACGCTACTTGTCTTCGAAATGATAAATGGTCAAGCTTTCCATTTTGAAAGCGATGTAGCTGCCACGCATTTTGTTCAGCAAGATCTAGGCAGTAAGCAATCAAGCAAAAGTACCATTTCTTCCCTCTGATTGAGGTCCTATACAGGCTAATTTGATCGCAGCGATCAACTCCTCCCATGAAACTGTTATATACAAAGATACTGTGAGGCTGATTAACTGTAATCCGCTTTTTTTCTTTTTGTGAATACCTGGATACTTGATGTAAGGGTTCAATTGTCAAATTATTGGAAGCAACGTTCACTGTATTATTGTCATGCCATTTAACCAGCATCACTTTATTATCACAAGATCGAAAATCATAAGTTCCCCTTGTTTCCTTTTTCATATCATTTTTTGAAAGAACGGGACATTTTGACATCCTGTTTTCCCTGATAGTACCTGTCGCGCGAATCTGTCTATTGTGAAGTTCTTGCAAAAGTGGCACTGTGGTGAAAAAATTGTCAAAGAAGACATGGTTTCCAAGTGTAGACAAAACATCTGAGTATTGCAAAATAATGGATGGTCCAAGTCCAAAAGTTTTGTAACTTATATTTAACCTTGATATGGTTCCAGCCAAACACAATATCCGTAACTGGTGGCACCCATCCACATTTTGTAGCCATAGCGAATTGGTTTTCCCTTGATGAACTGTTTGCACCCGTGCTTACCAAAGTACGGCACCATAGACTCATCGACGCTGTGAGTTTCACAAGTTGGTGCAAAATTTTGGAAATTTTTGTTAAAAAATGACATATTCTATTGGTCGAAACTTATCCCCTTTATCAAGCAAGTCATTATCGCAGCAATGTAAATTTGACAATATAAATTCGAATCTGTCACGAGACAAACTGCTAGCTACAAGCTCGTTTCGTGTATCGCTTGAATTTTCCCAAAACATACGTCTTCGAGGCAAAGGCACTTATCCGCTCAAAAGTAGAATCCCAAAAAATGAGGTCATTTCTGCATAAGTAATATTACCAACCTTATTTTTCTTCAAAGCATACTGATTACTGTATACAACAAACATGTCAATAATCTCGCTATCAAACATTTGCAAAAATAATTCAGTCGGCAGAAAATTGGGTTTGACATCATGAAATGTAGGCCAGGATATTGGATTTGGTTCTAGATCTTCGGAAACCCATTTGTAGTTTTTTTATAAGGACGTTTTTAGTAAACTCAGAGGAATATCGTCTTCATCCAAAGATTGATCTTCATTCCGAGTCATAATTTCAGCATTTGCCCTGAGCTGGGTACCGGGTAAATTATTGAGAGTCATTATCATCTCCCGAATCCTCGTCAGTTAAATCTTGACATGCATTTGTAGGGGGCATAAGGGCTATATTAATTTCGTTCGAATCTGGCACAAGATCAAGCTCATCTAAGGTTAAACCACTGAAAAAAAAAATAACAATGACCCCTACCTTTATGCCTAATAGCGGTTTTTTATGCATTCAAAACCAACCGCGTAAACAATGCAAATTTGTTGATTTGTATTGATAACAAGCATATGTTAGGTTTTTGTTTTTGATGGTAAAGTAAAAAATAACAAATAAACAAATTTGCAATACTCACCCAACTAAGGTCAATGGGACATGCCATTTTTTAAAATAACACAAAGTAATAGCACAATAACTAACGAAGAACGTTTCAAAACAGTGCAACTGCGATGAACGCGTGTTAAAGCATATTTGGAGGTCACTGTCTGTAGGCGCCATCTCTGTAAAACTTAATGTAGTACATATTATATCAAAGTAAAGAAACCTGGAACAAATGTCCTTTTTTAAGGACGCTAGGCATATCTGGGTTAAAACATAAAGGTCTGTTAAATTCTTGGAGGAAGATTTTTTTAAAATTAAAATAATTCCCGCTAACGATAGAAGTAACAAACGTAATATTTAGTGGAAAACTGCAACAAAATTTTTATTTAATAATCATGTAACAGAAGAAAAAAGCTCCAAGAATTTGCAGCTTGATGCTAACACGATACTGGCTTAAAATGTGGAATCTATAACAGAAACTTAAAAAATGACATATTCTCGTACTACAATTCCCAAATGACAACAAAATTAGCATTATCATTTGTAAAATAATGCGTAAATACGAAATGCTGAAAAAAACATACAGTGTTTTATTTAAAAATCGAAATAAAACTATTTTTCGATTAAACCGAAAGTTATAAAAATTTGACGTAATTGTCACAAAATGATATTTAGGTGGATTAACACATTAAGCGGGTTCCAAAACAATTGACTAATTAGTAAGTAAATTACAGCCTGAAAGCTATCTGGCTCGCCCCTGGTGTTATATAAATACCGTCAGTTTCCCCGAAAAAATTTATTTTTTATTACATTAACCCTAACATAATCAATTTATTTTTGAGTCAGCTTTATCTCCGTATTTATGCGGCACGAAAAGCCTTTGAGAAATACGCAAATACATTAAACCTGACAAAAACTCCATAAAAACGAAGCCGCAAATATAGGTTTAGTAGTTTTTTTTATTTATCTTCGTTTTGTAATCTGATGAAATGGATTTTTTAACGATATTCTCTTCCCGCTTTATATTCATTCCCTTGTTATTTTCATAGCGTTATATTGTCTGTAATTCTGCTAATGGTATCTCCTGTTTGATAACAAGATATAAAACTTTGTCGAAAGCTTTCAAAACAATTGGAAAATATTTTTCCGGATTTTATTATGTTACCTGCTATTCGACAGGCGCCGCAAAAGTTTTCTGAGAGACCCGATTAAAATACGAGGATCATTTAATCTGAAATTAAATTTATGAAAAACTGGGAAAATTATTGCTCTATTGTTTTCGAGTAGTTGACAAACTCCTCTTTTGCAACTTATGAAATGATCAAAGTTAAAGGATTAAACTGCATCTCAGTTTCAGGTCAACTGTATTTATTAGTGAAGCCGCGACTTGGCAAATCCAGTCTCGTTCTCAAAACTTTGGTCAAGACGAGGCGAGATCTCGTTTTGTTTTAAAACATATTAACCGCTCCGGTTAAGGGTTAAATGTACAGTGTATCCCCAGATGAACTCATGAATAGGTGTGAAATGCTTGGCTTGGCTAGAAACCAATTTATGCGATAAATTTAGTTTCCAAAAATCAAGTATTCATTGGAAATTTACGAAACAGTTATTTGTCTATTTAGAGCGCAAGGTAGTGGGTTTGAGAAAAAATGTTGTCAAATGCTGCAAACTTACTTTTTGTACGAAAAACACACATACTTTTTTCTAGTGGCGCAGTTTTAATGAGTTAACTTCACAGCAGGAAAAGAAAAATTGACACAATTTTAAATACCGGACAAAACGTCGCCGGGTCAGTAACCGTACGATCATCAATTGTATTCGGATGCCATGGCAACGCTCAACGAAAGAAGTCAGAATTGTGCTTTCCTTGTACCCTTTAAAAAGCAAAATATAGGAATTAAATATTCTGTAAGCAGCTGTAGAAAAAAGTACTAAAGTAAAGTGCTTGTTCTAATTAAAATATTAAAATATTATAAGAAAAAGGTGTTAAGAAAGAAAAACTGAATAAAAGTATGAAAGTTTAAATTTTTCAGCCAACTCTGACATTTATCGTACTTGAATATAGCACAAATTAAACGTACTCGGAGTTCCATGAAACTCGGTTTATTATTTTAAAATATTGTTGTCGATACTACAAGGAAACTTGTTAGCTATTGTACGATATCACGCAATAGGGCAAGTTTGAAAAATAGTTATTTAATAAAATTAAAAGATTATCTTATTTTAACTAGTGAAGCGGATTTAGTTTAACAGAAACCCAAAATAAAAACAATTTTCGGTAGATCTATATTTTTATTATATAAATAAAATCCCGAAAACGAGAATAACGAATATCCAAACAAAAACAAATAATCTGTTAATTAATGCTAATAGTATAAAAAATAAAATCCATTTATCACACCAGCAAAAGTAACTGCTCTGATATGAGATATTTTACATATTAATCAACAAACCTAATAAATCTACCAGGAATTATAAACAAATGGGTCTAAAGAAACTTTTTATAAACCAATGCAAAACCTGAATCAAAAACATCAGTTTCAGCTAAAAGGTCATTTACAATGGTCTCCTCTTTTTAGTTTTATTGTTCTACCAGTTATTTCATTTTCAAGAATTTCTAATTTAATAGTTTTACAACAGAGACCTCAGAAAAATAATCTTGTTCAAATTCTTATTTATTGAATATTTTCTTTGATCATTGTCTAAATTAAATTCTCCAGGTGTTCAAAGTCTAAAGCAACATCCGATCGATCCGATTTTACATATGATCAGTGATGTTGGTAAAGTATTTTGAAGATCAATGCAGATTGCTACTTTGCCTTGAGATACAGAATCTTAAATTTTAGCATTGCTTTTGGCGTTTCTAGCTACCTCTGCTTTTTCTGCTTCAGTTTTTATGATGTTTTTAAGTTTATTACATATCATGCAATTAATTATCTGAATAAGGCCGATTAAAACTGAGATTAAAGTTTTTTACAAAATTTGTCATAGAGGGATCAAATTTATCGGAATGATCCTTCAATTAGACGGTGCTACACTTGTAGCAGATGTTTCGTTCACTACATTAGTTAATCTTTTGTTACTAGTGTTTAATGTGCAGAAGAAAGTTTTTGCAGGTTCTTTTTCTGCTCGGATGAATTCATGATTTTATGTCTGTCAACTGTAGAAATGCTGTCTGAAGATTCACATTACCAAATCCCAAAAATCTGTATTGGTATCTTATGGGGATGGGAATATGGTTTGATTTGCTTGGCGACATGGTTTTTTTCTTTGTGTCCTTTGTGCGACTTTTTTGCAGGTTCCTGTCTTTTTGTCTGTCTCCTTTTCTTCTTCTAAACTAATAAAATTCTTTAATAAAATCACTGTCCCGATCTGAAGCGTCTAATTCTTCTAGGTCACCTGAAAAAAATTAAAAACAATTTAAATTCTGCTTTTAAAGATTAAAGAAATTAAAAAAGTCTTACGCCTAATAAAATAAACATTTAATCATGTTTAAAAAAAACATATATTCTGAAATAAACGTATTTCTAATTCATTTATGGTCAACAATTAGTTCCCTATATATAACATATCTCATTTTTACTGACTCTGAGCACAATTTACTGTCGCACTAGTTATTCAATATAAAATATTTAAAACAGCTGTGTGGCAAAGGATATACAAGTGCGCTTGTATCTCTTTGCCGCCAACATATCCAAGATATTCCTCGAGTAGTTAAACATCAAAATCACAGATGTCATCAGTTATATGGACTCTTCCTTGTATCTGTTTGGCACACCCTTAACTCAATTTTTAAAAATTTGTCACTTACCACTTTACATATAACCCCCTCAATTGAAGATAAACGTCTAGAGGTAATATGGTGGAAGTTTCGAGTAAAGGGCAATTCCCAAGTTTTTAAAGTGACTTTGAAAAATGAGTTATTTAAATTTCAGTTCTCTCAACTCTCCTTCTCCGTAATATCTTTTTACATCTTTTAATTAGGTTTTCTTTTCCTATATACCTTTAATTATATGAAATAAATTATTCTAGAAGGTTCAGAGATGCTTTAAACTTCACCCAAGCACCGTAAATTTCACGAGAATCAAGATTATAAAAGAACACCAAGATATAAATTCGAGAAAAATAGAAGCCCTAAAATAACTGAACGAAAACGCTATTCATCGTAAACTAAACCAATGCCAATATTGAATTTGATGAAACCCGGCGAATCTAAAGAAGCCCCAATGTTTCAGCATCATTTCTGATAAAAGGTTCCAACAAATTTCAAAATACTTTAATTAAACGACTTTATTTAACGGAGTTCCCTAATTTTGCCAAAAGGCCCTTTGATCCTAGGGTATTCAAAGCAAAATTTCAATTTTAAACTGAAAGCGGAAAGTAAAACGAAAAGATAGCTGTGTCTTATTAGGGATCAGAAAAAACGAGTTTGGTGGTCTCTTTAAAGGCTAATAAATGTTAAGAACATTATTTTTAATTTTGGTAATTCACGTCTACAATGTAATTCAAAGGAAAGATTTTAGCAGCTTTTTTTGGACAGTTTATTAAGGCGTGAGATTGGATTTAAACCAGGTCAAATTGAAATTACTTTCAGATGTTTTGGCTGTGATTGCACGAAGCTTCTTCAGGAATCTTAACTGTATGAGATCAAAGAATTGAATGAATTCTGGTGAGCAGAGATCGGGTATTTATTCCTGCTCATCGACTTGTGACTCGATGTACAACTACTATGTATCTATAAAATCTTAAGGTAAACGACATAATTTCTTATGCTTGCTTAAATACTATTGTTTATTATTATATATTGAAACATTCCGTAGACAGACTAGTATACATGTTGAGGTATGTAATTTTGTTAAACAATTGCTTCAATTAATTTAAAGTTAAATATTTTTATTCAGTTGCGAAAACGTCAAAAAAGATTTTTGTTTGTCGATCTAAACGCAAGAAATAATCTGAACACATTTAAAAATAACCTCAATAAACTATTTTTTTGCAAAAACTCCCATAACTACAGAAAAAACATAAAAACCTATTTTTAGCTAATAATCTGTCATGCATCTAATAATTCTTGTTTTTTTTTTCGGGCCATTTTATTTCTGAACCAGACGGTCTACCTGTGAGCAGTAAGCACTTTGCCTGCACGTTCCTAAATAGCCCATCGGGAGGTACTATCAGTGGAAAAAAAGTGCACAATTATATTATTCCTGTGACAGCCTCCAAACCTCTCTCTGGTGACTGGACTATACGGAATGTTTAGAATTTAGGATATTATTATTAGATTATCCTGAAAAAGTCTGGCAAATCCAAAGTATTAATTAAATGTAGATTATTACAAAAAAAAAATTCCCCATATAGGCTGTGTTCTCTGTTTGTAGTGGAGTTAGTTAAGGGAAAGTTATGGGTGGAGGTGAATTTACGGTTAGTACCATTAAAACATCAATTTGGTATTTTATTTTCTTATGACAATTTCATAAAATTTGATTTGTAACCTTTGTAAAATAATATCAAGCAAAACTTATCTGGTACAAGTAATAGACGCAAGAATAAGAAAATAGAGCAGTTTGTAATGCAAACTGACAAAGTCGGGAAAAAAATTATCCAATATTCTATTTTTATCCTGGAATTGTTTTTCAATGTCTTTTACCTTCAAGTTATTTATCAAATTACATTAGTATCTTGGATGTTCAGGTATCTGGTTGTTCTTAGGATTATTGTGAAAAGAGAATGGTGTTATCAGAGAGACAGCGTATTGAAGTTTTGATGATGGTAGGATGTGGAGACAAAATACGAGGCCAAAACGAAGTTTGTGCTTTGTTTAATGCACGTTATCCATAAAATCCAATCTCACAATTAATTGTTAGTACAATTTTACATCAAGTTACAGCACAATAAAGGATTTGTCTAGATGTGGTCAAACTTCTACGTTAAGTGAAGATAAACAACCTGACTGTTATCTATTAAGGAAAATCCACATGCTTCAACTGTCTCTTTGGCCTTAAATAACAATGCTACTCAATCTACAGTACATAGATTTATAAGTCATGAAAAATACGATCCATATAACTTATCTTGTGCAAGAACTGTTGGAGGATGATTATGATCGACATTTGCAGTTTTGTGAAGAGATGATGGTAAGGTATGATAAAAAAAGGGATTTCCACTCATTATTCTTTTTTCTGATGAAGCTATGTCCTACTTAAATTGAGTCGTTAATAGAAAAAAAATGTCGGTTCTGGTCTCCCGATAATTTACACTGAATATGTGAAGCCCATACTCAGCATCCGCAAAAAGTAAATGTGGTAGGACCTTACTTGTTTGAGGAAAACCTTACCGCTGTAGGCTATTTCGACTTTTCGACATTCGAGTTGATACCTGCTTTAGCAGCTATTTTTCCTAACGAACTTGATCCAGATAATCCCCATGAAAGGATATGGTTTCAGAAAAATGGCACTCTTCCTCATTTTGGTGTTAATGCTCGAACTTATTCGAAGGACATTTTCCCAGATCGATGTAATGGTCAACGGGAATCGATTGAATGGCTACCAAGGATTATTCCCTCTGGGGATATCTAAAAGAAAAGGTTAACCAGAATAAATTGGATAGCATTGACACTCTAATAGACAAAATTAGAACGAAGGTAAATAACCCAATAGACGAAGCTACACTGTTTTTTGCCATTATTTAGATTTTTAGTCAAGAATTAAATTCCTTAAAAATTACATATTTAAGATTTTTATTATCACCTAAGAAAACTGTATAAAGTTTACATTAACAAATCTTAACATAATTTTTAATATTATATTTATATAACACGAAGTATAGTAACCTGACATTCACTGCGCCACGTTCAAGTTCAATCAATAGGGTAATTGTTTGTATTTATTTAATTGCTCAGAATAGGAAATATACAAGTATCGAATCGTTTGGCATATTATACTCATTTAAATGTACTACTAGTACACAAATCTACAAAAGCCTTCTTGACTCATCAAGACCGTATGGGTAAATAACATCCTATATAACGAAAGGCAGGGTACTTCCCTTTATTTTGTCCAATACGGAATTCTATCGACGCTTTCTACCATCGCCTCCAAGCAAGTCAAGTAGAGAGGATGGAGGTCACTTTCAGCATTTGTTAGATTGAGTAACATCGCGACAGTAGATAAATTGGTATAATATGATTTCATTTAAATAAATGCTGTAATTTTCGGTAAAATAAAAATTTATTTTTTTCCATTAATGTTTTAATGGTATTAACTGTATTTAGTTTATTAAGAGCTTTTCAATAAGGCGCCACAAGACATAGGTTACCATTTAAAAATAAAAACTGGGGGTAGCTGGGGATAGGAAGGTTAGAGATGAATGCCTAAATTTATCATAAAATAGTGGGTTTAAACCTAAATCAATATAATTGAATATCCTTTCTCGCCATAACTTACTTATTAAAAAAATATGGATTTTATTCGTGACCTCTGGGTAACTATGTAGAGTTAATGTCTTAAAAAATTACGTCGTAGAGAGCTATAATAAAAATAATATACCGATTTATTCAATTTATTATTTTAGTTATATTCAAAAGTTTTTAAAGTAACTAAATTTACGCCGATACAACTACCAGAGCTAGTTAGAGTTAAAATCTTTTTAAAATCGTTCTTACATAAATAACCTACATGATCGTCAAATATTAAGTTTCTATCTACATTCGCAATACATAAATATAGCGAATTGCACAGTTATACATTTTAAATTCCAAACACAAATTATTTAAAAAATGCGTATATACATTTCGAGAACTTTCCTTTTTACCAATATTTATTTTTTCTTTATTTACTCACGTCCATGCTTTAACACAATCTATCTCATTGTCACATCCGCCTTCATGCTCAAATTAGTAATTCCATACTGAAAAAAAGATTACGTTGATTAATGATAATAATATCTTATTTTTAGCAAATACATAAAAGCAAAAACGAAACTCGTCTTCGACTTGAAGATATTTCGTCTTTCAAAACAATATGATGGATTTGCTCAAGATTAGATAACCCCTGTACTCTTAACCATCAACCTGTAAACTTTTTCGGCGCCTGCTGGGAAACAGGAGGGACGATATACTCCGGAAAAATATTTCGGATATGTTTTTCGAAACTTTTTTACGAAGTTTTATATCTTTTAGCCGGAGAAAAACTCCATTAGTCGAATTACCGGCACTCTAAATGGGCTATTGCATAGAAAAAAAAAATGAAAAAAAAAAACAAAATCCATAAATAAACAATTATCCGATTGTAGATACGTTACATCGTTGACTGTTTAGTTTTTATAGAAGCTAATGTATGTGTAGCTGACGAGATTTCAATGTACACCAGTAACACATAATATAATCTTTTAGATGATGATGACATTTCGTCCTTCAAAGCAATATTAAGGATTTATTCAAGATTAGGTAACCCCTGTACTTTTAACCATCAACTTAGAAGTTTTTCGCCATAGAAAAACTCCATTAGCCAGCTAAAATAGGGTACTGCATACAGAAAAAATTAAGAGAGGATCAAGATCTTTAAATAAACACATAATAATAAGCAAAATAATAATAAAAATAATTGGCTTTGCAATTTACTTAAAAAATAAACACTAAATAAGGATTTAAACATTGTGTACATCCACCAAAAAATCCTAATTGAAAGTTCGTTACAAAGCTTAACAGATAAAGAAAAAATAAAAAAAAAAATAACAGAAGATAAAATTATAGCAAAACATACAAAAATTCAAGTTAAAGAGAAAATATTGAAGAACACAGAACTAAACTGAGAAAGTAAAGTAATGCATGACGAGTACTATCAAGTAGTAATAAAAGAAACACATATAGATATAGAACTAATGTGGGTAGGTTGATAGCTTGAAACATAAAAGGATAAACTGAGGCGCCTAAAACCTCCTGTCAAGATCAAACAATAGTCACCAACTATAATAAAGCTAGAATTCTTAAAACCACCAACGATCCGAAATGCAGATTATGCAGAACTGTAGGTGAGACAATTCGCCATGTGATAGCTGACTGGCCCGCAAAGAATATATTCAGCGTCACAATGCTGTACTACAATACAGACAAAACCAAAAAATGGTATAATCATAAACCTGCAGCTGTTCTTGACTACCCAGATGCAACAATATTATGGGACACGCAGGTACGAATTGATAGGCATATACGTGCGAATAAGCGGGATATTATCATAAAAGATTAGAAGTCTGGTGTTTGCCTTATCATTGAAGTTTCTATTTCGTCTGACTTCATCCTAACTCAAGAAGAAGACGAGAAACATACGAAGTACCGCGCCTTGGAAATTAAAATACAATTAATGTGGAAGACGAAAACACAAGAAATACTGATAGTCATTGACGCAATCTCAAAATCTACTAAACAAATGATCAAAATTTCTTCTTCTTTTATATATTTAAAGTTTAGGTAAAGTTTATAACTATTATAGGATAATCTTTTTTTTTAAAGTGCTGTTCTGTGACGTAAATTTTATTGTTAAATATGGCAGACCGTTACTAAATATAATACTATGGAAAAACACCAAAGAACTATTCTACATACAAAACCTTCTTGCATTCTTTAATTTATGTAATTCTGGCGCAAACTTCTATATACGATAAATAAAACTTAAATAATTTCACTTAAAATACTATTATCATCACACTTAGGCTGAAGAAAATCCACACAGCATTCCTCAATCAAGAGGCGCATCAACAATTTGCTTTTGACTTAACGTGTTGGCAGGGATCTTTGGAAAACATCTAAATGGACCATTTGTTTTAACAAGATTTCTAACTGGTGAGACACTTACGAGCTCTACAAGAAGTTGTGCCTGCTCTTTTACACAATGTCTTAACATTTGATCAAATTTACTATCTATGCATAAATAAGCAAAATTTTAGTGATCGGGCTGGCCTACTACTTGGTCACCACCTTCTTCTGACCTAAATCCATGTAATTTTTGTTTATTGGGACACTTACAATAGTTGTAAGTGTAATCATATCGATAGAAATTGAAATCACGTTAGTTGAACGAGTGACATCCAAAGGGTCTCGTAGGGTAAAGACAAATATACGAGAAGATATCGTGCATGTGCTGATGCACAAGATAGCACAAGCATCCACTTTGCAGAACGTCAATTGTTAATATGACAATAGTCAATTATTAACGAGGTAATAATCTTCTTTTTTACTTTATTAGCTTTTGGTACCAAGTAAAAAAGATCTGTTCAATTAATTTAAAAAATGTTAAATATAATATATTTCCAATTAATAGTTCGACCACATTTAATTCCAGGTTCATCTTTTTCAATCTGTATTAAATTATTCAATGTGGGCACATTTTATTCTTCGTAAAGCTAGTATGTTTTTCATCACCTCGATCTAACTTTGAAAAATTACCGCAATAATTTCTTATTTTTCTCTTTTCAACAGGATTGTTATTTTACAAATAGTTAATTCTAGAATTTTTAAAAAATAGAAGTCTCTTCTAAAATGCAATTCGTAGAGCACCCTTTAAACCGTTCAATGTAGAGGATTATAGTGGGAAGATAGCAGGCAAATAAAACTACTATGGTAATTTATATCCCAACGTTTCATGGTCAATTACTACTTTCTCAAGGGGCTATAATAAAGAAAAAGAAGAAGACACATTACATTTGGTCGTACTATGATAAACCTACAGTCTTCCGGTTCGTCTCGTCGAATGCAGACCTCTGTGTTGTTAACATAAGTGGTGCCACGTGTTCGGTTTTGCTGCTTTATTTCGGGGGGAAACGGGAGACTCAACCGCTCAGGTGGAAACTTACGACCCCGCTAGAAAGGGAGCATACGCTGTGAACGTGTGAGGCCTAGTTGTTCCTGCATTCTATCCCGTTCGTCTGCCGCAGTTCTACATAGAATATTAGCGTAACGGCCGCTACGTGGCGGGAGTGGGAGGGGTAAGGGGATAGCTTGAAAGAAAGGGTCATCTCGTGATATCAGTAGTACTCTCAATGGGCACCTAGTGGAAGCCTAGATGCATTTCAAAAATTTAAAGAGGAATTATTAAAGTATTTGAAAGATTCGGGGTATTCGGGAGCCTAGAGCTCGCCATCCGGATATCCTACCGATAACGCCTCCAAACTGGACCAAGGTGCAGGGTCGACTTCGAGGGTCGCCGATTTAACGACTCTGAGCCCCGGACGGAGGGCAATCTGGCGACTGCCTCGTAGCAAAGCCAATAAGTCCTGTTATGTAACAGGCTAAACAGGAATGAAGAAGAAGATGATAAACCTATCTAATTTGAAATATCAAAAATTGTACTTAACCCTACTTAAAAAATGACGAGCAACAATAAATTGAACACATTAACACAAGAATAAATAACATTCTTTAACTTACCAATACCTCACGCGGTCTAGATGCCTTTATAAATCATTTTAGTGTATGAAAATTTATATAGCTTCATGAGATGACTGCAAAATCTTAGCAAATACACCCTTTTTACCTTTTTTAGTTGTTTTTATAAAAAATGTTTTATTTCCGATTGATATAGGAAACGATATGAAATTAGATATTAAAGAATTAGGGGTTTATCGCAACTAGTGGAACTACATCAAGACCGCGTCGTATGGCTTATACAAAGTCAACTAATAAATATATTGAACTTAAAAAACACCACGAAACATCTAACCTAGTAGGTCACAAATTTAAAATACAAGAAAAAATACAACAAAAACCCAGAAAAGAAGTGAAAAATAGGACAGACGAGGGTAATATTTTTATATTATTGATTTAAATCACTCTGGAAATGATCTTTATATTTAATTAGTATTTATGAGTAACAGGAACTTAACTTGTTTGTACCTATTCTAAAATTAATCGAAATATTCATTTATTGTGAAATAAATTGTAAAAAGCAAACTTACATTGACCTATATAATATTATATAGGTCAAACAATCTGTCACATGAATCGTTTTACAATGACAATTTAATTAGAATTAAAAATAATAATTACTAGATACAAAGGTAATACGAGTTTGAAGGAAAATGAGGACAGTAATAAACTGTATTATAAGTTTCCTTTTTGTTCCTGGATTGTCCACTAAGATTCAAAAATATTTTAAGGATACCAACAATCAATGTAAGTTTGCTTTTTACAATGTTAAAACTGTTAACAATTTATTTATAAGATTGAAAGATAGACTGCCTGCTGAATATAAGATAAACATAATTTATGGAATTAAATGTTCCCAGTGCCGGAATACGTTTTACGTCGGTCAGACGAGGCAATATTAAAAAAAATCGCCTACGACAACATACAAACGACTGTCGCAATCATAATAAAATAGACACAACTGCTCTCAGTCTTTTCCAGAGTGGTTTAAATCAATAGTATAAAAAAATTACCCTCGTCTGTCCTATTTTTCACTTCTTTTCTGGGTTTTTGTTGTATTTTTTACTGGATTTTAAATTTGTGACCTACTAGGTTAGATGTTTCGTGATGTTTTTTAAGTTCAATATATTTATTAGTTGATTTTGTATACGCCATACTACGTGATCTTGATATAATTGCACTACTTGCGATAAACCCCTAATTCTTTAATATCTAACTTCATATCGTTTCCTATAAAAGTCGGAAATAAAACATTGTTTATGAGAACAACTAAAAAAGGTAAAAAGGGTGTATTTGCTAAGATTTTGCAGTCATCTCATGAAGCTATATAAATTTACATACACTAAAATGATTTATAAAGGCATCCACACCGCGTGAGCTATTGGTAAGTTAAATAATATTATTTATGCATGTCTTAATGTGTTCAATTTATTCTCGCTCGTCATTTTTTAAATAAGGTCAAGTACAATTTTTGACATTTCAAATTAGATAGGTTTATCATAGTACGATCAAATGTAATATGTCTTTTTCTTTCTCTTTATTATAGGCCTTTGAGAAAGTGGTAATTGACCACGAAACATTGGGATATAAATTACCATAGTGGTTTTATTTGATTGTTCTCTTCTAGAACTTTTTGTGTGTTTATAACTCCGCGTTCGGGAAAGGTTAAATAAACGTTGTTTATAATTTCTTTCACATCCACTGACAAATGTTTTCTATTTTTGCAATGGGGAGATACGTCAGTAGAGACTGAGGGAGGAACACTCCATGCACATTATGGGTGCCACATATTTGCCATTCAGAAGGCATTTTAACACAAGTGATTCCCACGGATGATTACAAATAACTAAAGCTTAATATAGTACCTACCGTGATAAGAACGACCCATAGCTCTCTTGTTAACTGTGCAACTTACAATAAGTCCAAAATGTTCTTTTATGGATCTTTAAAGCGGCTGTTACTTGAAGGCAGGTAGTCACTTTCTTATACTTCTAAATATACTTTACAAAATTTTTTTTGTTTGAAAAATGTACCTTGCGTCTGCCAAACATTTTTCTTAACATTCTTTATATGTAAAAAGTAGCTTCAAATAATCTATGTACTTTCTCTGTAACAGTTTTTTCTTTCTCTTAAAATTAAATCAATAGAAATTTGTGTCATTATTTTAAGTTGTGCTTATATTTATTGCATTAAAATAATTGTAAAGTTTATCTTGTGCACGATAAAACTCGTGACAGTCCGCTTGAACGTAATAGTATGTGTGATTTTATCACAGACAGGAAAATTGCTCAATATTAGGTCAGAACGTTATTTACATAATTGCGTTTGAGTTTTTCCATTTACATGCAGTTTTATTTTCTGTCCGACAGTATTAATTTGCTGAAAATAGCCGAGTTGCATAATTAATGAGACATTGTAACTGGAGAACTACTGACAAAAAACTGCAAGAGTTTTGCCACTGTTGATATTTCAATATTATGTAGTAATATAGGCGTACATGAGTAACACGTGGTCAGGTAGTGGGATGCAGTGGAATGCGCTCGATATACGCTCTTGGTATGACTGCTGACTGCGTCTGTTTTAATCTACTAAGGCCTGACTATTTTTTGTTTAATTATATATAATAATTACTTAGTAAACAAATTTTTAGCCATTACAAAGCTCTTGTACTGACATCATTATCGTAACAACTTATGTAACGTGCTGACTCGCAGCGTTCCACAACTCTCGGTCTCACCACTTTGTCCCTCACGCTTTTTTGTATCTCTAATTTTCAAGTATGTATTGAGAAGAAGAAGGCGAGCGTGGCGCGGATGGCTTTGTGTTTGCGGTTCGGCGCCCAAGGTCCATGGCTCGATTCCGAGCTGAGGCAGACTTTGTTAAGAATACATAATGCGCTCGTCTTCTGATGGGTTGGTGGTTGCGCGCTCCATCAGTAATACGCTAAAATCACCTCTTAAATAGCGTCGTTCGGATTCGACGATAAACTGTAGGTCCCGTATACCTGTGTAAATTACAGCTAAGACACACAGCATAGGTATATGCGAGAGGTAGGCCGATATCCAGCAGTGGATGAAAAGGCTGTTGATGATTGATTGATTGATTGAGAAGTACTGGTAGCGGAGCATGTAAAAGCATAAATGTTTAGTCAATGCAGGACATCCATAATAAAAAAAGCAGAAATGTTTAGGCACTGCACATCAGTATATTTCAGACAGGGTAGCAGATTAGAGGGGGTTTTGGGGATTCAAACTCCACCATTGTTCAAGCGAAAATTGAAGCCATTAATGTTAATTTTTTAATTGTGTCGCAAAAAACATGTAAAAATCTTATATTCCAAGTTTATTATACAGGGTCTTTCAAAAACAATAAACCTTCACCTAATGGACGATTCCTTGGCATGAAATAAGACAATTACATTATATCTATGTGCATAGAACCAAAGCCACATTCTGTCTTTAAGATACAGATTATAAAGATTTTTTTTTCCTTGATATTAAACCGAATTATTAGATTGGAGAAACACATTATTTCATGTCGGCATATTCAAACACGTTCGAGTTCTTTTAATTTTAGATAGTGTCCTTAAAATCAATTCAAAATGCAAACAGAACATTTTATCCTTAGTGAAAGTATTAAAGAGGGCTTTAGAATACTTGAAACAAGTACCAAAGATTAATTATAGTGGTTTCTTATATCAAGTAATTATAATTTTTAACATTTGTAATAATTAGGTTGCCTATAATTTTAAATTTACCTCCTTAACAACAAAATAAATTAGCTCAAATTAAAGCAGCTTGTATAGGTTCGTATATATGATTTGAATAGTGTCTACAAGCTTTGTTTTAAGAGACAGAAAATAATATTATATAAAATATACAAATATTTTAAGCTTTTATTTAAATCGCCAACGTTTGCTGAAGAAATAAGGAAATGTTAGAAAGTAAAAATTTTAAGTAGATCATTCTGTATAATATTTATTTGTTAAATAAGTATCTCTTATTCATTATAAACATACCAAGTTTAATACCTTTTTCTAAAAAAACCAGCCCAATTGACAAAACCCCTGCCATATTGGATAGTGTTTGTTGTTACTATTAACTCCAACACATAGTATATTTATAATCCCTAGTTAAAATATTTAAATATTTAAAATAACAAAATTGATTTATCATTTTTTACCTTCGCATCTTACTTGTTCATTGCTTTAGCAAATTCTAACGGTTCAGATACAACTTTAGAACTATTACATTTATTTTTTTTATGTTCTAAAATAGCAACACAAAAAATGTCTTATCAAAGCAAAATCTTACTGGCCTATACACCACTGGTCGGTAATGTATTTACAAGAATGTATCATAAAAAACGTATTTCTGTACGTATTTTTATTTACCGAATTTAATTACAATCTAATAATTCAGTTTAAATATACAGGGAGGTAAACAAATGAAAATAAAGCCGTTTTGGACCTACGTGTATAAAATATTTTCGTCTTATTGTATCTTCCATTAAGCCCATGTTTTTTGAATTTAATAAAAAAAGTTATAAATAATATACCTTGTGAAAGCTGAAAGGGTTTCATTAGGAATGATGTAAAAGTCGAAGAAATATACTTATTTTTTTATTATTTTTACACGTACCCTGTTAGTGCTTAATGCAACCCTGGAGGCCTGAGGAGATCCTAACGCCAAATGGTCCTTCGAGCCGGATCATTTGTTCGTGTAGTGGAACTGTACTGAAACTATTGGATTTGATTTTAACACTCATTTTAATAGAAAAACGATTTTAACAAAAGAAAGGTATAGAACAAAAAATACAACGTGTTTATTCGTAATTGTCTTCTATCGGAATGTCTCTCTCTTCGTCGCGCTGCCTGGCATTAGGATCTCGTCGGGCGTCCAGGGTTGCATTAAGCATACCAACTAACATAAACGTGTCTAAATATACTGTCTTATTTGACTTATCTAATGTGTATTAAGATGTATTTTTCCAAATATATAATACATTGTTTCTGTTTTCGTTATGAACTTAAGCAAGCCCAAAAGCCCTGATAATGTTCACTTGAACCAATACGATCTATATACTGTGCTTTGTGCGTTTGTTTTTCATTATGTACTTACCCTCTTAGACATTGTGTCCTTTTTTAGCATAAAAAGTTATAAAATGATATCTATTGATATTCTAAAACACTCCAAATCAAATTTAAACATCAAAAACTTGAAAACCTCTATTTTACGATGGCGTGTTAAAAACAAAGGTAATGTCAGCTATTATTTTGCTATAATGGAATTGCTGTCTGCATAACAACGTTAAATAACTGCATATAATCACAAATATGGATGCATACAACGGTTGCTTGTATATCTGTATTCACAGTATTAAAACGAAGCCGATTCTGAATTCGATAACACAACAAAATTCACGACAATCTACTTTTAAAGTAATTGTATATATGATTTCATTACGTGATAAGTAATTTGTGCTTCTGTTCTATAGGGATAATTTGCATAATTGAAAGAGGCATTTTGCTTCGCTTGTAAGTCGAATAAGTAGTTTAGTAAAATAAGTGTTCTAAACGTTAAATGTTTTTCCAGCTTAATCTTGGATTTCTGGCATTGCGTATTTGAAAAACAGAAAGCTCTTTGTTGTTCATTACAGTACACGATGATTCAACCTTGCAAAAAGTAATGGAAAATTTATGCTTGGACCCACTGGACACAGGACTTTGGCATACCTAAAAATTAACATCCTGAATTTTCGACTTTGAACTATTGCCACTTCCACCCTACAGTGAACGATTTGACTAATTTTACTGAAAAAAATACCAAAAGGTCCAAAATATTTTCTATATTTTACATCAAAGGCAAAAATTAAATTAATGCATAAAAATGGAAATTTTATAAAATTTTGTCTGCTCAATTCGGAGTTGTCAGAATCAGTATTTTTGTCATCAAAATTTTTCCGAAATATCTTTTAAAATTCCATAACTTCTCTTAGCATTCTCATGTCTTTCTTCTAATATTCAATTGGTGGGGAGTTGAATTTTGTGATATTTCTCCAAGGATTCAAAACACCCTGTAGAGAGAACTCGTATGTTCAGTAGTTCCCCGCAAAACTCACGTTGTAGTTCCATCCTTTATCGGTATTCTTTTTTTTCTTCATCCATTTACCTTCATTTTTAGTGGAAATATAAGGTTTTTTTATCCCTATATGTTTTTATTGGGTTTCCCTGTTCACACAATTAAAAAAGTATCATTCATCTAGTATGCTTGGCATGCAAGAAAAACGTCCATATATCAAACGTGTCAAGTTATCAATCAGAAGTTAGTTTGTGTTAAATTTTATTTCTTGTCAGTGTTTTATATTCTTGCAATAATGAACCCATTCCCAAGAAGAAACCGCTTTCTATCGGAAGCTGAATGTGCTGTAGTGGTTGCCCTTTCCCAAGAAGGTTTTAATCAAATTGAGTTGGGCTAGAGGTTTGGAGTATCTCAGGCAAACACTGCTGAAAACAATTGAGACCTCATAAGGTTGCTACTAGACCTCTACTTACAAATGAGCACAGAAGACAACATTAGAGACTGGGCCAACATATTGTTCTCAGACGAATCTAGGTTTTGTCTTTTTACAAACGACAGGCGAAATATGGTTTACAGAAGACCAAGTGAAAGATAAGCCTAGTGCAACTTTGTACCCAGTGTGAGTTATGGTGGTGGGTTGGTTATAGTTTGGGGTAGGATATCGTTTGAGGAATGAACGCAGTTAGTGATATTGAAAGAGTCAGAGCACTGCAGTCCCAATCTAGAAACCTAGATTAGCTGACAAAAAGACTTAGCGAAATTTGACGACAAAGACGAAATCCAACGGCTAATTTTAAGCATGCCACGGCGCTGTCAAGCCGTGAACACCGTAAGAGGTGGGAATACTCGTTATTGAGTGAAAGTTGTTTATTTTGCTCATATTTTTTGTAAATTTCTTAATTTAAAATTAACTTCAATTAAAACGAAGTCTTGGAATTTTTGTTAGATAAAAAACATATAGGGATAAGAAAAAATATATTTCCACTAAAAATAAACATAAAAAGATGAATAAAAAAAGAGAACACCGATAAAGGATGGCGCTATAACCTAACTTTTGCGGCGAACTACTTAACATACCAGTTCTCTCTACAGGGTGCTTTGAATCCTTGGACACAAATCACAAATACGTATAACACCCTGTATATCAACGAAACATTGTTAAAAAAAATTTAAATATCATAATATGATTTCTGAGATATTGGCCTACCATATAAAAGATATCATCACAATCGGTAGTGCGGTTAGAAAAATATCGAACATCAAACTTTTCTTAAATGGATTATTCGCTAATTTTGACGAGAAGTGTATTATTATTGTTAAATTTCCCATAATAATCGGCATTATGAAACTTTATACAACAAATTTCAGTTATTTGCATTGCAGATATCCAAATTATTAACACATTGCACTAAAATTCTGTCCATGTCTGTAATCAGTTTACCAGTTCCCAAATTATATTCTCGCGAAGGCATTTTACTGTTTCGCGAAACAAATTTCTCCAGACTTTACCCCTGAACAGACACTAATCCTGTTACGACGGCGTCTCAATTTATTTCTAAAATCGCGTTTTACGAATGAAGAGCGTTATGCAATCATTTTATTATTTATATTTTCTGTTTTCAACTTAATTTTCTCTTTAGTCGGTTGCTGCTAGGTTTTAAATTTTCCGTTCTCACTGCGTTGAGGGAACCCTTTTAAACGGAATACGTCTTGTTGCAGTTTTTGTTTACAGCCCTCGGATCTTTCTCAGTGGAATACTTCTATGAATGGAACGAATATAAAAGAAACGCGAAATCTCTAAGATACAAATATCTAGAGGTACATCTTGTTTATTTCTACGTTTTTTACGATATTTTAAAAGATTATATGTGGTAGCAAACTAGTAGTATTAGATATGACTCGGCTTTATTTGTGTTGTTTTTTTATCTTTCGACTACAGTAACTATAATCAGTTCTCTTCAGGCGTAAATTATAAAATTAACCCTAAAGCTACGTTCTTGTAGTAAGACCTCAAATACTCATGGGATTTTGCTGTTTATTGGTTCGTCGTTTATTATCGCGGTGTATAAACAAGTTTTGTTCAATGTTTAACGTAAGCTTCCTGGCTCAGTGGTATGATACTCGGCTTTGGTTGCTGATGTTCGAATTTTAATTTTTAACAAAAAGTGAAAATTCGGATTGGATTATGCTTTTCGAATTTCAAATATACACGCATTCAAAAAATATGATTCGTAGAGACCCAGGTGGATTTAAGGATTTGTTGTTCTTGTTTAGTGGTCGTAAGTAGGGATGAGCGACAACAGATATTACGTATCGATAATCAATAAGAAGAAACTATTTGATAAATTTAAAATATCGATGTTTATTCCTACCCATCGATTGTTTACTGCTACCTATCGATGATAGTTGCGAAGGACAACTGCAAAATGAGCAAAAACTTCAAAAATATGTAACCCATTTGATATCTACCTATATTATCGGATGCCTTCAGCAATACCTATCGGTATTATTGGGTATCTATCGGTACTTATCGGATAACTATCGATATATCGATATTTTTTATTTACCTATTGTTTTTCGATATCTCGAAAAAATATCGAAAACTATCGATTTCTTTGATAAAATGCCCATCTTTGATGATGAGCAGTGATGCCCAAGGTCTTTGCCCTTGTACGTGACATAATTTAGGGTTTGCTTGACCAACTAAGGGTAAGTCGTAACTGACTAGTTAGAATGAAGTAATTTGATCCGGATGAAATAAGTTTTATTATCTCTATTTCTTCATAGTAAAGGAATTAAATTTTGATTTACCCAAATATCAAGAAGACCAGATCAGTGAAGCTCTGTTGGTTTAAGTGCTGAAGAGCCAGTTCTCCTTCTTCTATCTCCTAATTGCTCTACTACCAGTGCTATTAAAAATAATTCAAAAACTACTGAAGAATCGTCTTATGCCATTTCTCCTTAAACATCATATAATATCCTCGGATCAGTTCGGATTTTTACCCAACAAGTGAACCAGTGACGTCATGTTCTCGTTGCTTAGCGACGTCTACTTATCCCTCAATAATAACCACCCCACCGCCTCAGTTTTTTGTAACTACGCATAAGCATTTGACTGTGTTTGTCGTGAAATTTTGATAAGCAAGCCAAGTTTTTATGGAATCCGTGGTATTTCTTTAAATTGGTTTAAATCTTATCTCGGGAATAGGCAACAATTTGTAAGAACATATAGTTCTGATTCTGATTGTAAATTGATTACAAGTGGAGTCCCTCAGGGTTCGGTCTTGTGGCCTATTATTTTTTTGTTATACATTAATGATATCATCAAACTAAGAATTAGTGGAAAATTTCCTCTCTTTGCTGACGACACAAACATAACAGGTAGTGATTTTGATACAACGTCTTTACATTCTAATATTTCCAACGACCTTGTTATGATTAAGGCTTGGTCCGATTTCAATCTGCTTTGCTTTATTGTGACTAAAACGGTGGTCCTATCTTATTAGGAGAATTTACAACCCCTTCATCTACTTAACAGCAATATTAAGTACGTTGAGCCGGTTAAATTCCTGGGTTTGAATACAAATAATAAGCGAAAATGGTCTAAGCATATCGACACCACAACTAACAACTTTCTACCTCCTGCTTTGCCATTCGATCAGTTTCAAAAGAACTGAACGTGTTTACTGCCAGACTTACTTATTTCTATCTATTCGAATCCCATCTCAGCAATGACCTCCCCTTTTGGGGCTGCTGTACCACCGAGCAATTTCTTAGTATTTTTAGGCTTCAAAAGAGAGCAATTCGCTATTTGTTTGGTCTAAATAATAGAGCTCACAATCACAACACTATTTCAAAAACTATGAAATATTAACACTTCCTGTTTTATTTCTTTTAGAAACAGTCTGTTTGATGAGAAAACATATAAACACTTTCAAGCTTTCACACCCCTATTTTTGCACTGTCTCGAAAAAAAAACCAAAGCGTACTTCATTGAACGACTTTTTTACTGCGTTAATGATTTTTGTAATGAATAAGACTCATTAAAATATTTTTTATTTGTTTGTTTACTTAAACCTTTTCAGTTCCAGCTACTAGCATAGAATTTAAAAATCATTTTATAGGGAATGAACTATCTTATAGTCCGTTAAAATTAATTATTTTGTTACGTATTAGACTAATGAAAATACAAGAGTTCTAACCACACTACACCACAACTTGTTACGTTCTGGACGCGCGTTTCGCTAGCCTACTTAGCATCATCAGCAGATGATATAAACTGTCCGTAGTTTATATCATCTGCTGAAGATGCTAACTCGCTTAGCGAAACGCGCGTCCAGAACGTAGCAAGTTGTGGGTAGTGTGGTTAAAACTCTTATATTTTGATCTACTTTCCACCACAGGTTCCAGTGTTAGGACGTATTAGATTAAAGTTATACATTTTCTTTTTTTTTTAATACACTTTAATTACTATTATTAGTTCAGTGCACTTTTTGTTTAATTTCACTTATTTTGTTTTTATGACGATAACAAAACAAATTTTAAGGTTGCGTAATTTTATTTTCAATGTTATCAAAATTATTAATCTAGTATAT
The DNA here is from genome assembly GCA_030620095.1 of Kuschelorhynchus macadamiae. Lineage (NCBI taxonomy): Eukaryota > Metazoa > Arthropoda > Insecta > Coleoptera > Curculionidae > Kuschelorhynchus > Kuschelorhynchus macadamiae. The sequence goes on from JAUTXW010001711.1 coordinate 124,776, forward strand.
GTATTGTTCCTTCTTTATTATTAAGGTCACCTAGATTCATTGACCACTTTACGCCAATGTTCCGTCCTAACGAATGTTTCTTTTTTCTTGATGGTTTTATAGCTATCATTATTTGGTATATTTACAACTTATGTATTTGCATTGACCCATCGAAAAATATGATTTTTTTTTCGATTAATATTTCGTTTTTTCATTTTGTTTTTTTTTAAGGTAAATTTTGCTTTGTCCATAAAATTGTAACAATTTTCCTGCGGCAATAAAGCGTACTATTGTTTGTTTGTTTGTCTTTCGAATTTCCTTCTCGGGAACATTTAAGCCAACAGAGCGTCTAATGTTTTGCTTAATAAAAAAATAAGTTTAATGTAAAAATAATATAGAGGTTGAACAAAAAAACACAGAAAAGCAAGAAATATACAAAAAAATTGGAAATTAAAATATCTAAGCCGAATTAGAGAATTTAAAAATAAAAGACAAAAAGACATTAAATTTTTTATGACGAGGTGTAGTTTTTGTTGTCTAAAAACTCATATGATGCATTTCTTTACTAATTCACCGTTAATTTTCCCAACCAAAAACTGCAGGCTCTTTAATTAACTCCGTTAAAAATTTGGATTCCAATTTTGTAGTTGTTTTGCAAGCCGGAAAATGACTGTTACACTTTTTACTCAACTAGTCATAAATCGTTCTTTCAATTTAAATAATATAGTCGAATGTATTCTTATCGTGCGGGTCCAAAGGTCACAAACATAATGAATCAAATCAGAAAACACAGTGAATACTAAAATATTGTGTGATTCTTTTATGGAGCTATTAAATACGATGGGCTATTTACAAATATACAGGGAGAAAAAAATAGTTTTTTTTATATTACGCATTATTATTAAGATAGCCACTTAATATTATTTTATATATTGAATGCCGAGGGACTTGATAAGAAAATTCGCTAAATATGTATTTAGTTAAAATTTTTTGGTTGGCAAAAACAAAAATACACAAAACGGCAAGCGCCTTAATAAAGTCGGAAGGCGGTTCGAACCAGTGGAACAATCAGGATATGTTCTGTTTATACAGCCACTTAATAAAAATGAAATTTTTTTATCAATCACCAAAAATTATGAGCCCCGCTTGACCTAAAAATCTAACCACTTATACAGTATCATTTATTTAAATGCGGGCCACCCCTGTGCGAAGAAAACTTGTTTTTTTTTTGTATTATGATAACAAAAAATTTTAGTTTGCAAAAATATTACACACTTTTGTTAAAAACTCAAGATTTACTTCACTCGTGAGATTATTTCAGATCCTTACGTTTAAGGGTCCCTAGATGCAGGAAAACATGTTTTCTCAATTCCGCCTGTCTGTAGGTATGTCTGTCCGTCAGTCTGTCTGTTCCCGGCATAGCAAAAACTATTTATCCGATTTCTTCAAATTTCAGTCTAAAATTAGGGGCCATACATGCGAAAAATACAAGCTATATATATGTGTATATATATATATATATATATATATATATATATATATATATATATATATATATATATATATATATATATATATATACTAATTTTGTTTTCTTGGGTATTTTGGTTCGATAGTAGGAATAAAATGAAAACAAATTTAATTTCATTTTTGTTATATCGACCATTTATGGTTGGTCTTATCAGTATATAAGATATTTTTCTTAAAAGACTATTATAAATTGTATGGACAAATTATTAATAATATTATTTTACATTTTAGATGACTTACCATAAGAAGAATATTATCTTTATGCAACATAAAAACAGCACGTTTTCCATACAACACTCAGAAACAGCACATTTAAAAACATTGAAAAGAACGTCATACAGATTAAAATTACTATAATATTATATATGTCTATCTTCGAGCGACACTGCTTTAACTGGCAAAATGCGTTCATGTGAAACGTAGGTTAAGGAATTCTATGGGTTTTTTTTATATATATTAGTTTAAAAAAGCAAAGATAATTAGATTTGCTTTGAACTGTTTTATTATTTAAAAGGTGATATATTGTTTATTTACTTTTGAATTTAGAAGAAAGGGGGCTAATTTAGTTTGTTTTTTTTTTATATTAATTTAATGTATATATGAAGTCAGTTTTAGAGTTATTTGATAACGTTATAATATATTTGGCTCAAATTCTTTATGTCTGTTTTGTCATTTATAGCATTGATCTCCCGTTTTATGTATAACATTTCCAGAAACTCTCTCTTTTTTTGATTAATTTCCGTATTTAGAATAGTAGTATCTTGAAAGTTAAAAGTATGTTTATATTCTGTTTCGTGATTTGTAAGCGCTGTTTTATTTTTTTTATCATACTTGTGTCCATTCAAACGATTTTTAAGATACTGTGTGGTTTGCCCTATATAGACCTTTGGGCAGTCATTGCATTTTATTTTGTATATAGTGTGTGTTTTTTGAAACTTAGGTGTTTTTGATTTTAAAGATGAAAAAAATTGTTTTTGTAGGGTATTGTAACTTTTGTGAGATACGGTTAGATCTTGTTTTTTAAGGGATTTTTGTAAAATTTCCGACAGTCCTTGAATATAGGGTACTGAAATATATTTATTTTTATTGTTTTGATTGTTGCTGGGGTTAGAATTATTTTTATTAATGTTATTTAATCGGGACTTAAAAATTGAGTTTATTAATTTCATTGGGTAGCTGTTTTTTAATAAAGTATTTTTTGCTTTTTGGATAGCTTCTTGTCGAAATTCTAGATCGCTTTTGCCCAATCCGCGAGCCCTATAATGACAGATTTTTTTTGGGAGTGTGGGTGTTGCGAAAGATAGTTTATGTATCTACCAGACCAAGTATTTGTTGTATACCACTTTGTTTTTATGCAAGTTTCTTTGTTATATAAGGTCATGTCTAGAAAATTTATTTTTTTATCTTTTTCAGTTTCGATGGTGAAATTAAGTTTTTGGTGAAAATTGTTAAACGCGTTAAGGATATATTCGCTTTTTCCTTGTGGTATGATTGTTAAACAATCATCAACGTATCTGTAGAAGAATGGAAGTTTAAAATTTAAGTTTTTAATAACGTTGTTTTCTAATTCTTCCATCACTAATAAAAGGTTCAGAACTAAACAAAAAAAATCTATATATATATATATATATATATATATATATATATATATATATATATATATATATATATAATATATATGTTGAATACAATGTGTTTTCATTCCGGGTGTACATCCGTTCACTACTGTCATTCTGAAAAGAACAGTTTTGCTGTCGTTTCGCCAAAATCACATTTGGAATTTTCGAAGCTTTCTTTCTCGCGTCCGAATAGAGACTGTGATGTCATTTTGGCGAAACGTCAGCAAAATATGAACGGATATGAAAACATATAAATATATATATATATATATATATATATATATATATATATATATATATATATTTCGTTTTTTTTCTTTAACCTTATATAAATATTTTGTTAATTATTTTTTTGGGCATAGGTTAACTCATTGAGAAGCAAAACTACAATTTAATCGACGTTTCGCTCATTATATTGAGCTTTTTCAAGATATTTTATTTTCTTGGAAACATGTCATGTGTACGACTATTTTGCGATTGCGCAATGCCTTGTTACAATGCAAAAATGGATATTCATAATGCAATTTATGCTTTATACACGTCAAAGACTAATATAATCCTTCAGAAACTTTTTAATATTATAGACTAAGAAATATCATCATCACTTAAAAAGTCCTCATCTTTTGAGTCGTCCTCTAATGGCGCAATGATCATTGGTGCTATTTCGACATCTAGAACTCGTTCTCGATTCCACTAATCCCATATTAATTATCTCCATATGTTTCACAGGTTTCTTCTAATACTCCGGCGTAATATAATTTAATGAATCTTGCCAAACAATTTGCACTTCATCTGATGTAAGACAATCGTTATATTATATATTGCGCTAAACTGGCAATGATATGGCGGCAGTCGTAAAACCTCATGTCCATTTTCCGGTAATATTTCATCTACGGCATATATTGTTGGTTTTTTAATAGAATTTGCCATTAAAAGAAGTTCTAGTTTCAGCATATTGGGTAAAGGATTTTGTTTCATTAGCCACTCGTAAATATCACTTCTCTTCCAGGATGAAGTAGGTTGTTTATTTAAGATTCTTAAATGATAAGATGCATTGTCCAGAATGATTAAAGATGGAGCATCTAAATTTGGAATCAGTTGTTCTTTTAACTACTTTTCAAACAGTTCACAGTTCATTTCAGTTCACATTATCATGATAGTCCATACTTTTGGATATTGAAGAAAACAGTAAACTTGCACCTGGGAGAAATCCTGTTAAAGAACCTGCATGCAAAATGATGAACCGTTTTCCCTTCCCACATCCCTTTTTTCTCTTGACACTTTTTACAGACTCGTCCTGCCAAGATTTCGAACCACTTCCATTAGAAAATATCCAAGTTTCGTCTAAAAATACCACTTTTCTAAATTTCGAAATAACATTTTCCGTGTTCTTTAAAAATTGGATACGCTGACTTGCTATATGTGGCAACTCGTATAAAAAGATTGCAGTCCTTTTTATATCGAAAACCCAACATTTTTTATTAATTTTGACAACGATTTTAGTCCAATTTCCAATATGCCTCGATTTTTTAAAGCTTATTTTAAAACTTGAAGGGTTATATTAGTTTTTGATGTATATAAATTGTAACTTGCATTACGAACATCCGTTTTTACTTAAGTCTTCGGTCTTTGGCTTTTTTCGTGTACATTTCTTAATCTTCTTCGGTAGTAAATTATGCTTTTTGTCAATCACAATTTTCTGCACAGCCCTTATACCGATTCTCAGAGCTTTTGCTACGGTCTCCTGGATATTGGCCCTTGAATTTTCATTTTCGTAATATTTTAATAGTTTTAATATCATTTTTTTCTCTTGTGGATGCAGAAAACCCTAAAATTGTTTTCTATTGCTCATTTTGTCACTGACTTGTCAATCTGAGTTTGAAGTGACATCGCTCAAAGATTTTTGCAACTGCTGTTTATCCTCTTTTTTCATATGAAAATATCAAAGGTCTATCTAAATCATCTTCCGGATTTTATGCGGAGGATATGATTACACGTAATAAAAGACAAATAAACTTAAGAAGTTTGTCGTTGATAAATCGTATGACCTGCACGATAATACTGCTTTTGACTATACAGCAGTCTGGTTTGTGTTTGTTGCGAAATTTTTGTTATTTTTTAATGAATGTTTTTTTCTGTCTTATTTAGTATTATAACTCACATATAGAATATTTTCTTTGCTGTTGGACTTTCTTATTTCGCCTCCACTTGTCGAGAATTTCGAACTATTGAACAGCTTTATACGGATACTTCTAAATATTAAAACAAACAGATAATGACGTAAATCCATTAACGATACATATAATGTCGATTTATTATCGGGCGAGCTTTAAAAGGCACTCTGCACTTCCTGGAGTAATAATGACGGACGGAGAAGCAGGAAATTAATGTTTAAAACCCTTACTTTAGATACTTTCGAGATAAACTGAGACAGCACCGTAAGTGGATTAAAATCTGTTCATTTCCTGGATAAACACCAAAAATCTATTTGCAAGAAAATTTAAGCGCATTCGCTTATAAATTATGCAGATTCTGAGGGACTTATATTAAGGAGTATAATTAAAGGACATTTTGATATTTTTTCATCGCATAGGGTGTTTCTAGTAAGGAAAACTGATTTTTAAGAGCTACATTTCTTTAAATTTTTGAATCTAGTATGATACACTTCTGGATAAAATTACAGGATATAGTAATCAATTATTTAAAATCAAACATTTAGTTGTTTAATAAAAGTTATTCAAAGTACAATAAAAGATATACAGAGTGAAGTGGAAACAAATGCTTTTCTATTTTTTTTTTAACTTTTGTACGGCGGTACACCAAAAAAAAATTAGGTAATGTTTTTATGAGTGTACTTTTTATGGCTTCTTTTATCGATTTTTCATTTACGTACATATTTTTCAGAATGGTATTTTAACATTTTTAATGTAACCACATGCGCCCTTGCGCATGGGGACAACCAATAAAATAAACAATTCTAAAATTGTAATAACTGTAAAAGTAAACAACTGACAATAAATATCAATAGACAAGCTTCTTACTAAATTATCTCGCATTTCTTGCGGCAGATTGTCCCCTAAATTCGGTAAAAGCTTACTAAAATTTATACTAGGCGGATGGTGATGATATGATCAAGTACACGTTCTATATATTCTAAACATATTCAATGGGACTTAAGTGTGGAGAGTGAGCTGCCAGCTTCAGGTGTTACAATTTTCTACGCTAGCAATAACTTATCGAGTACGATGAGCAGGACCATTATCATCTAGAAAATATGCTACTATTTCATGTATAATATCATGGGCATAGTCATAGTTCCTTAGCAGACATATAATGGATTACATCTTTCTACTGCGATACCAGCCCAAACTGTTCCAGTTCCACTGCGAAATAGCCGCGGATAAGATTTTTAAACCTGTCTTAAACAACGGGGACAATAACCCTTTGTTGCCATTGTCCAACGCGTCTTGAGTCACTGTACCTTCCAAACGAGATTAGTCAGTGAATAAAATATTATTCCATTCACATGCCCAGTGTTGATGTTCTTGCACTTCTAAGTTTGTGTTCATTAATTATTGATATTCGTCGTTAGAAAGGTTAGATTTAGCTAGGCATCTTCTAATTGACTTTATAGAAGTAACAACCCCATTAGTACTTTCCAGCTGCTGACGTAATATTGTAAAAGTACTTCGCGACTCTCTTTTGTCTGATGAATCTATCATGACCCCTTGTTTTTTTCTTTGTTCATGTCGGTAAACTGAATTAGTTTCCCTAAATCTAGTTCGAGACTGGTTAATGTACTTACATCCCATATAGTATATAACATATTTCCCCTTCCTTGTATTGTATGTTTACAAGAAAATTGCTGGATATATTTTTGGCTTTGTATTATTATTACATTCGATAGCATTCTCATTAAATTATGAAGGCAGCCGTGATCCGTTGACAGAGCATCATAAGCAGATTTTATTTTATCAACAACGTAAAGTTGACAACTCATATCGAAAAGTTTGAAGAAGTCGAATTGCTTGATTCTGTGTGGACAAAATGGATGTTTCAGACATAGAAGAATCAGCGAATTTTGCTTGTTTATCTCTACTACCGGAAAAGTTGAAAAAAAGGTATGAAGCAGCATATAAATCCTTTAAGAATTGCCAAAGCAAGACGGCTACTGCAGTCTCAGAAACCTTGTTTTGGGCATATTTCCACGAGAAAAGTGCTATATTGAAGTCCCCATCAAGCTTATGGAGTGAGTATTCGATGCTGAAGTCCACCCTTTTTATAGAAGAAAATATAGATATTTCTAAGTATCCAACACTTCGAGCATTTTTGAAAAGAAAAATGATGGTTATAGACCCAAAAAATCGAATGTGTTTGACAGGGAAGATGTGAATAAGTTCATGCTTGAAGCCCCGATGATAATATATACATATTGATGAAGGTCGTAATGGTAATAAGTCCCGTTACTGGAGCGTGCCCTTCTAATGAACTCTGTGAAATGAAAATAGACAATGTTAAAATAAGTCAAGAAGTCATAATTGTGACCATTCCTGACTCCAAAAATGGAATGTCACGTACATTTAGAGTGACAAAAAGTGACGACACTCAGGTTTGTCATTTGAAAATAATTCAACAGTACATTGATACAAGATCCCACATGACGACTATTAATCCGCGCTTCTTTATGCGATATTAAAATGGAAAGTGCTTAAACCAGCCTGTCGGGAAACATACTTTTTCGTCAATTCCATGTAAAATTACGAAATTTCTAAAGTTTGAGAACTGAAAAATGTATACCGGACACTCTTTTAGAAGAACGTCGGCAACTTTATTAGCAAATGCTTATAATAATTTTAGTTTATTATTTCCATAGGGATGCAAGTTGACTTACATCCTGTCGTTAAGGGCAACCAATACCTTGTTGAGGAACTTTCACTTACGTTTGTCAAAGCAGTGTCAAAAAAAGTAGAATACAATACAGGGAGGGGCAAAATTAATTTAAAACATTAAAGTAATGAGCCGCTCTGGTTATCATTAATAATTTAGTTATAATGGACACTACAGTACCACTATTAAAAATTTTAATATACCTTTTATGAAATGCATGCACTTAAATTGTAGTTTCTGTACTAAAAGAGGTAAAAAGAAAATCTAAGTTAGACTTCGCCTTATCCACGTAAGCACAAAAATTATCTTCTATTCTTTCTATACAAATGTTTAAAAAACATAAAAAGCGCATCGGTTTTTATTTCACACTGTATATTTTTTACTGTGCTTTGAATTCCTGTTTTTCAAGAAAGAGTTAAAGTACAAGTACACACCTTTTAACAAAAAACAATTTTTTTGTTAATATAGTTTGTTAGGTTAGTTGTCATACTGACGATCTTAATCATCGTGCATGTGAAATATTAATTCGTGAATCACATTATTTTAAAATAATTGGTCATTAATTTTACTGCCTTGCACATAACTTATAAAATTGAATATTATTTTCATATTGGCATACGAGTTAATTGAATATGGGAATACAAGCAACCTTTCTGGTCGTAAGATTTCCATTAATTTAAATTAACTTAAAAGATATTGGCTCTGTGACTCAAATAAAAGATATCTGTATTCCTCCAATTCGTACAGAATTAATTGTTAATGATTTTCGATTACGAATGGAGCAACAGCCTGCACATTTTTTGAAAGGATATTATGTTTTCTTATGAAACATGCCAAACAATTGTCAAGAGAAAATTAAATATGCACTCATATAAGATGCAATCATATCAAACCCTTTTGCTGGCAGATCACCCCAGACATTTTGCGTATTGCTAGTAGTTTCATGGATGATTTTTTCCTGATGAAACATGGTTTCATTTTTCGGATTACATGAAATCTCATAATATATGAATATGGAGCACTGACAATCCACATATTTGTCTAACCTCCACTTCATTCTCATTAAATCAAGGTTTAGATCGCAGTATCTCGCAGAGGAATACTTGACCCCATTTTCTTCAATTTTATCATTACTGCTGAGAGGTATCAAAATAACAATTTATCAGAATATATGCAACAACTACTTGATGATGAACTTTAGCAAGGTTACTTTTAACCTAATGGGTGGGGTGGTGGCTAAACCGCATATATGACAAAAGAAGCTAGCTATATTTCACATTTTTTTTGGATGACTGACTAATAAGTTTGCACACAACACAGAAGTTGGGTTTCCTCCGAGATCATCTTGTTTGACTATCATGGACTATTTTATTTCTCCTTTTAAAAATACAATATTTAAAATTCCTGTAGGCAATTCGCATGAACTGCAACAAAGATTTGTGGCATAATGTGCAACCATAATACCAAAAATTCTCCAAAATAGTTTGAACAACATGAAAAGATTTATAATCGTATAGATTCAAGAAGAGGGATCACATTCCAACAATTAATTTAGTTTAGCATATTAATAACAAAATTAGACTTTCGAATTTCTTCTATTTTTAGTAATTCGTTTTCAGATTGAAAACGTCAACAATCTAATCTAACAAATTTTAACTTAATTATTTTCGTCGTACATTTTTGGTTTCATAGCCACGCTTGATCAAAAAAGTTTTTGATATATCGTTACTATATGAGCTAACTAGGAACGGTATTGTAATGTATTGTGTGTATTGTTTTTTAGACCCTAGAAAACGAAAAACACTATTTTAAAAAATCGGTGAATTTCGTTTACCGGGAATTTTTCAACAAAATTTAAAGTCAACTGAAAAAGATATTTTTTAAGTTCTTTTTCTAAAAATTTTATTTGGCCGCAATTTTGTTTTGTCATCTTGAATTCATACCACAACTTTACCTGTTAATTTCTATATATAAATAAGTAAGATAAGTAGTTTTTCAGGTTGATTTTTGAAATATTTTATTAGGCCTTCATTTTGTTTCGCTATCTTGGATTCATACATTTCACTGGGCCGCCATCTAGTTCCAGCATATTGAATTTTTACCAAAATATTTCCAGATCGTTCCCATATAACCCTTAATTTTTTCCTAACATTTAAAGTCATTCTGGCAAGTAGATTTTAAGCGAACTGACAGACAGACGGACTGATAAAATATATTTTTTGGCATTTAGGGACACTAACACGATATGTGACAACTGAGATAGAGATTAGCACCACAATTTTACTAGTTCCTCTACTACAATTAATTATGGCATACAATTTGAAATCTATCCACTAAGTAAATAGTTTTTCAGGCTGAATTTTTAAATAATTTATTAAGCCACCATTATGTTCTGCCATTTTGAAGTCAATCGGATAAATGGTTTTTTTAGCTATGCCGTTCTTTTACAAGGGAAGCAAAAACTACTAGGAAGGTATATTATATCTAAAAATTTTAAAAAAATACTTAGCTGGCAACGGAATAACGCAAAAATTAGGTTACAGAAAATTCTATCCTTAGACTAAATCTGCAAAACAATAGTTAATTGTCGGTTCGTAATCGCATTATTTCGGTAAAGTTTTTCAGTTTCTCTAATTGATTAATTCGCAGAAACTGGGGATCCAATTCACGGAGCTGTAACTAATTTAGTTTGAATTAAGTCGTGCCAAAACCAATCCTTACTTAATAGCGCCCAAGGAAACAAATTAGTTCGAATTAAACCATTTCGAATTACACCAACATTTTGTGTGACATATAATACTAATGGAATTATAAGAGAAAACAGATAAAAAAGTAGCTTTAGTTGTGAAGGCGCGACTTGGTTTATGAATGAATATCAAAAAATATAGATATAGTCAAGAGCAGTGTTATCGTGCGGGTCATACGATATATCAACGACAAAATTTTTAAGTTTGTTTTTCTTTTATTACGTGTAATCATATCCTCCGTATAAAATCCGGAAGATGAATTAGATAGACCTATGATATTTTCATATGAAAAAAGAGGATAAACATATAAATACCAGCAGTTGCAAAAATCTTTGAGCGATGTCACTTCAAAGATAGATTGACAAGTCAGTGACAAAATGAGTAATAGAAAACAATTTTCGGTTTTTTTGCATCCACAAGTGAAAAAAATGGTATTAAATCTAATAAAATATTACGAAAATAAAAATTCACCGGCCAATATCCAGGAGACAGTAGCAAAAACTCTGGGAATCGGTATAAGGACTGTGCAGAAAATTGTGCATGGAAAAAAGCATAATTTACTACCGACGAAGAATAAGAAATGTACACGAAAAAAGCCAAAGACAAAAGACTTAAGTGACAACGTAAAATTTGCTGATATCAATATTGAGCTTAATAAACATCATTGTTCTTATCATAGAATAAATCGCCCAGAGAGATGAAGGTCTAGAATTAATATGGGCTGGGGCAAAATCATATTACGAAAAACACGTGAACGATGGTCTTACATTAGATGAAGTGGCAAATTGTTTGGCCAGATTTATTTAACTATATTACGCCGGAGTACTGGAAGAAATGTGTGGAACATACGGAGAAATTAATATGAGATTGGTGGAATCGGGAACGGGTTTGAAGAAGATGAGGGCTTTTTAAGTGATGATGATATTTTTTAGCCTATAATATTAAAAAGTTTCTGAAGGCCTATAATATTAAAAAGTTTCTATTATATTAGTCTTTGACGCGTATAAATCATAAATTGCATTATGAATATCCATTTTTGCCTTGAATCCTTTGTAGTACATTTCTTATATATAAGTACCTTTTCATTCCCATAGTAAATTTATATATATATATATATATATATATATATATATATATATATATATATATATATATATATATATATATATATATATATATATATATATATATATATATATATATATATATATATATTTATATATATATATATTCTTCTCTCTACTCCATTTTTGGAACTTATTGAAAATATACTCATATTTTGGCCTCGATTTTTCGCAACCCATCAATTACCCTGGATGCTTTCTGATCAATATCAGAAGGAATGCTTCTTTCTGAATCACTCATTTTGACTAATGAAATTAAAACTATCAATTAGATGTTACTTAAATCAACATTCTCCGGGGTAACGCAGAGTGTCAGTATTAAATTCGAAAAATTTGTTTAATAAAAATATGTGTGTATTTTAACAGTCGTGTGTGAGACATAGATAAAATATTGTACAAAGTTATGTGAGTTAACCTCATTAAAATTCTTTTGTAGTTACAAAACTCGTGCTACGCGTATTTTATTGAGGCTGTTAACTCACTTGTTTCCTAAATATCTATTAAGTAATAAGTGCACTAACAAGTTTGGAAACTTTGAATCGCAACCACAGGAGTGAAAAGAATACCTTAATGCTTGAGTTACATATAATATTTTTTCTACAATCATGTCATTTTGCAAGAAAAATGTGTAATAATTTGCAATAATTTTTATCCTCATACCCTCGCCGGCCGCCTCCAGCACCACACAGTGGACAATGGCAATAAATCAAAAGCCTTTAAAATAAGCTAGATACTTTTTAGTTTTTCAATACTCTTCTTCACAAAGGCATTTTTCTTGTAACAAGGTCGCACTCTAAGCAAAATTTCAGATACATTTATGAAATTAATATTTTAAGTGTATATTTGATTTAATGTTTAATTAATATTTCCGAAAAATCTACTATTAACATCTTAAATGTATTATGTAGTATTTTAACAATTTGAAAAAATCTAATTACACATGCCCAGGGTCATAATACTTACACGATGCACACTACACTAATCCTTTTATCAATCGTTAATATAAACTAGGTTAACTCGCTAAAATAAAAGGCAAAAACCTCCAGCTGCAAATCCAAAGTCTATATTTTAATAGCGGCAAACCGTAAAATAATTACCCGCCAATGAACTAAATAGCAATTGTAGTTCATTGTGACCTGTTTATAACATTTTATTTAATGACTTTAGTTTTCTCATGCTTTTTATAAAATATATTTTATGCGTGGAAATGAACGAAATCTTGTATACTTTAGATAAAGGTTGTAGAAAAAATAAATTATAGTTTTTGCTTTATTTTTGAAACAACCTGAGGAGGTGGACCAATCAAAATTTATTCGAAAAACCTGTGAAACAAAAATCTATATTCAACTGACCATGTATTCTTTTCACAGCTTTCTAATGCATACAAAAACCTGTTAAAATTTGAAAAAAATAACAATCGTTTATGGTCTTCGCTGCAAAAGGGCCATTTAGTGCTTTATTGTATTTGTCAGACAACAGAAGGTATCAACGCAAAAATAGATAAATTATTCTTGTGGCATCAGTCCATACTATACTATTTGGTATTATCCTATTTTGGTCAAGATACTCCTATGCAGAGCCAAAATTAAAAGAACTGAAAAGAAAAACCAGACATTCTCAAGCCTGGCTGGATGCTGAAAACAAGACACCATAGTAATCAAAAGGAAGAGGCCAAATTCCAAATATAATTTGTAAACAAAATAAAATAATTTTGTCTTGATTTATACAAGCTAACCACATTAAAAAACGTAACATAATGAATTATCACGGGCGTGTAGTCCATTGAAGCAACGGAAGCAGTGCTTCCTTAAACAACATTACAAAACCTCTTCTAAAAGGTAATTTTTGAAATATGAAACCTTTAATTTAGTTTATATTAAAAATGCTAAAATAGTATCTTAATTATCAAGCTTATAATAAATGCGGCCTTGACTCCGGCCCAGCCACAATAGAATATCGAATAGAACTTATGCGGGCCGCTAGCTTCTCCTGTATGCTTGATTTCCTGTGAATCGAGCCAGAGGTTATTGAACTTTCCACCGGCTGTTTGCAATTTTTGCATTTCAGTCGCGTGCTTTAAGTGGTGGCGGAAGCTATCGTTGGAGTAGGTTCTTTGTTTGAACGGCTATCCGTGTATTGTGTGATACGTACGTCGCGTCGTGCATGGTGAGATATGGAAGACAATAATATGGACGTGGATATGCAAATACCGTCAACTTCGGCTATCGGTAATAAGGTTGAAAATGTTGGAGAATTTAGTAAGAAGAGTGTGTGTGAATGTATGTCTTAATAATAAAGGGATTTTCAACATTAAACTTCGCTGATAAGCTTCAAATAATTTCCAAAGGAAGGGCAAAACCGCCTATGAAAAATTTAACCACATGATGAAATGAAAAACTGTATTAGACATTTTTATCCGGGAAAACAATACGAACAATTTAAATGGCTAACAGGGTGTGAAAATATAAGTAAATTATTTTGTTGGCCATGTTTACTTTTTGAAAATGAAAAAAGGTCTCTGGAATAAAACTGGTTTTTCGGATTTAAACAATTTCCATAAAGCTGTAAAAAAACACATTACGTCCAAAGCGCATTTACAGGCCGTCATAAAAGAAAAAGTCTTCAGCAAAACCAGAATTGAACACGCCCTGCACACAATGAACTAGTCTATAAAAATAGGCAAATATTAAGAAGACTTATTGATGTTGTTTGTTTTCCTGGACAGCAGTTTCTTCAAATAGAGGAAATTTTCAAGATTTACTTAGTTTAATGGCTAAATATGATGATTGCTTTAAAAATCATTTAGAGCAGTCTAGCGTTTTCCGCGGAACGTCGAATCGAATCCAGAATGATTTAATTTCCGCTGTCGCAACCATTATTCTAAGAAGAATTAAGCAGAAGATTGGCGAGGCGCGGTTCAATGCTTTTGTTCTGGACGAAACAACTGATGTCACTAATTTTAGCCAATTATCTATAAATACGCTACGTTAAAACAGACGGAAGTATTCAAGAGCGATTTTTAGGTTTTAAGAATGTGTCCGAAAATCGTACAGCAGATGCATTATATACCGTAGTTTATAACGTTACTAAAGAAATTAATGGAGATGGATGGAAAAAATTAGTTGCTCAAAGCTATGATGGAGTTGCAGTGATGGCAGGATAATTAAGGGGTGTGCAAGCTAAAGTTCGAGAAACTTTCCCAAGTGCTGTGTTTGTCCATTATTTTGCTCATAAATTAAATTTAGTTTGATCCCAGTCCATCAGTCACATTAAAGAGTGTAAAATATTTTTCGTTACTTTAAGTGGCAAGGCTGCTTTTTTTTCCAAGTCAACCAAACGTACACACGCTTTGAACTCCATTGTCCACAAACGATTGCCCAAAGTAGCTCCTACTAGGTGGAACTGTAATGGAAGACTTGTGTTAACAGTATCTGAAAATCGTGAATCACTGATTGAACTATTTGAGAATATAATAGAAAATAATGAAACGTGGGACTCAGAAGCGATAAATAGTTCGAGGGGGTTTTTGCACTGTTTGAAACGAGATTTTAATTTTAATTATTTGTTGAACATATTTTCAGAAATATTTCCATTCTCGGACAATGTTTTTAATATATTACAAACTAAAACAAATGCTATTGCTTTTTGCCTAACGAAAGTGGATGATTTTAAGTCCATGTTAAGCCAAAAAAGAGATGACTTTGACCTATTTTGACAGAAAACGATGACCTTAAATCTAGAGCCACAAGCCAAGCGTCTTCGAACAGAAGAAGGTTGAGAGATGTTCAAACATCATACAGACGTCTCTTTTATGAAATAATCGATCAAATTCAGCAACAAATAAAATACAGATTTAACGGTTTAAATGATTTTAAATTCTTCGAGCTCTGCAATTTTGATGCATTTAAAAGAAAAACTTTTCCAGAAGATGCGTTTAAATCGCTTCTTCTTCATTATGACCAGTTCTTCGACTGAGTGTTACTGCGATCTGAACTAAAAGTGATTTACGAAACTGATGACATTAGCGCAAAAAATAACGCTAAGGAACTAATGCAATTTTTAAAAGACAAGGAGCTGGAAGATGCCTACATCGAAGTGTCGAAATTGTGTGAATTAGTATTGACAATTCCTGCCACAAGTTCATCAGTAGAACGCAGTTTTTCAACACTTAAACGTATAAAAAATTTCGTGAGAAATTCATCGGGGCAGGAGAGACTTTCGCATACATCGTTGTTGTCCATTGAAAATAAACTTCTCCAAAATATGTCGCAGCATCGACGTTTTATGATGACGTCATTGACAAATTTGCAAAAAATGATCGAAGAATCGAATTAGATTACAAACAGGTAAGTTTCTAAGATATTGCTTCCCTTTCTTCAAATTCCACCGCACGCTCATATAAATTATGAATAGAACATTTGAGGTATATAAGATGAAATTTACATAAAAGTTGTAATGTTAAAATTTGTTTCGTTTCAGATTACTAATGGGCTTAATGCAATGAAAAAACATCAGAAAACTGTCCGTTTAACGTTCCATATAAAGCAAATGCCAAGGAAAGCAGCTTTAATAAATAAGAAATGAAAACTACGCAAGCTGAAACTTTCTACACGTTCAATAGTTTCCAAAAAGTGATAAACTTATATTTTACAAGAAAGAAGAGTGTAAATGTGTTCATATAATTAATATAATTTATCGGAAATGAATCCAAAGAAGAAACCAGAAAAACAGAATATTGTATTTTAAAAAAAATCCTATTTTTATCAATATAGAAGGCCAGTATTTGGTTAACTAAGACTGATTATGCATTAAAAATATGTTACTTTCAGTAGTATTACCCTATTAATATAGATAACTCATGAAATGCATGAAACGTAAAAACAGAAAAATCCGGCTCTTAGAGTTATCCGACAAGATAGTAACAGGCTGTGAAGATCGGTAACTATATACCTAGCCAAATTTTGTAATTGCGTCACTGTTACTATAAATTAAATAATTATACGTAAATTTGTAAATGTTATTAGGATTTATAAAACCAAATTTATCTATTTCAGTGCGACGTAACAAACTGCTTAATGCCAGTCGAAAATCATCACACCATTGCCCGAAAGCCGTTAAGACAATCAGAAAAAATAAGTGCTGTTTGAGTCTTTGAACTGAATAATATTCAGTTCAAAGAATCTGCTTAGATTTAATTGCTAGTATAATACATTTTTCCCATACTTTGTTTTGTTATTTATTATAATATTATTACTACATACTTGATGAGTTAGTTGCTTAAAATAAAAAATTATATTTGTTTTTTTTAGGTTTTAAATAACACTGGCCGACAAGATTTTTCTAACACAAGCCAGCTCATTATTTTCACAATGGAAATACCCTCCCAATAATAAAAAAAATATTCGGAAAGCCCTAATACGTACCATTTTTTAATAGCCTAGTTAGAACCTTTTATATTGCCAGGTATACAATTTTATTGTGGGGCGGCTAAAATGGGTTCATTTTACAACGGAAACGTTACCTAGAGTGGGTTGTTTACAACATTAGACATAAAATAAACGTTAAACATCACTCTTCTGTTGAGTTTCGAGTGGTTCTCTGTGTATCGATAAGCAAGTGTTTGTGAAGACGAGAATGTCGAGTCAAACGCGCCGAAGTTGCAAAATTTCTCCTGACAAATTTTGTTATATTTGTGGAGAATTGGGGTAAAATCAAAAACAGGCCATTTTTCGAAAATGTAAAAAAGCCTAGTTTAAATATTTTGGTGTGTTAATTGGGGATCAAGTAAAGCGGTGGGCTCCCCATGTGTACTGTGTTAGTTGTAGTATATCATTGGTGCAGTGGGTGAAGGAAAAGAGAAAAAGTATGGCTTTTGCAGTTCCAATGGTATATCGAGAACCCACCAATCATTCTGACGATTGTAATTTTTGCCTAACAAAGACTGAAGGTTATTCCAAAAAGGGAAATCACAATATAGAATATCCAAATTTGCAATCTGCCATACGACCTGTTCCCCATAATGCAAATTTTCCAGTGCCGATTACGCCTTTAAATTGGCAAGCTATTGATTTCGGAGATAATGGAGATAACGCATCAGCAGGCAGCTCAGAAGAACAGTGCACCGATTCCACTTTTACTACAAATAAATGATTTAGAACGCGATTTGGAGTTATCCAAGCAACAGTCAGAACTTCTGCGTTTTCTGAGTTCTACAGTATTGAAAATTCGTAGTGCGCGTGTGCTAATATAGACAGTTTAATGCAGGAACTTGATATTGAACATTCTCCCCGTGAATGGCGCTTATTCATAGACTCATCTAAATATAGCTTGAAAGCTGTGTTATTGCATAATTGAAATTTAAATCCCTCTATACCAGTTGCCCATTCAGTTGCAATGAAAGAAAGTTATGAAAATATGCGCACGATTTTGGATTAAATAAACTACAATAGGTATAAATGGCAGATATGTGGGGACTTAAAAGTTATAGCCATTTTAGTGGGACTTCAGGGGGGATTTACAAAATATTGCTGTTTTCTTTGTTTATGGGACAGTCGTCACAAACACTGGTCCAGAAAGAAGCAAATTTTAATCGGGATCTCAAAATGTTAAATTTATACCTCTTGTTGATCCCAAAAATGTCCTTTTGCCTACTCTTCACATTAAACTTGGGCTGATTAAAAACTTTGTGAAGGCTTTGAATAAAGATGGTGATGGATTTAAATACCTAAGACAAGTCTTTCCCCAGTTAAGTGATGCCAAATTAAAAGAATGCATTTTTATTGGGCCACAAATCAGAAAATTGCTGGACGATGTCAATTTTACGGAAAAGCTTACCAGGTAGGAACTCAGAGCATGGAATTCATTTGTTAATGTAGTAAGAGGATTTTTAGGCAACAATATGGATGAAAATTATGAACAAGTTAGTTAATGAACTCTTAGATGCCTATAAAACACTTGGTGCCAGAATGTCATTAAAAATACACTTACTCCATTCCCATCTGTCATTTTTTCCTAAAAATTTGTGAGCTGTTAGTGACGAGCAGGGTGGAAGGTTTCACCAAGATATTAGAACAATGATAATTCCGTACTAAGGACGATGGGATTGAGCCATGATGGGTAACTACCGTTGGTTTTTGAAGAGAGAAGATAGGACACCTCATAAACGGAAAAAATAAAGTTTAATTAGTGTTTTAAGTTAATATTTTTCTCGTTTGCTTTTCTCTTAGATGTATGGTATGTTTAATAGGCGAAAACTGTAAACATAGTCAATAAACAGGGTTAACAATTTTCTGAAATCATTTTTTCTATAGATATTAAGTATCGTAACATTCGATATGGTCCTACAACTCTAACGAGAAAAGCCTACCTGCTACAACTTTCTAGTTGTCATTTTCGTATTTGGATAGGTCCATTCTATTAGAATATGTTATTCTGATTTGTGTTACAACAAAATTTTTTTTTTGGTTGGCTAGTGAATTGTGTGAATACTGAAACAATACAATATTTTTTTATCAAATTTAATTCATGGTGAAATTTGTAAAATTAGATGATTACTATAGAAATAAGTTCTAGTATATGTATATAAGAAAGTATATTATTAAATATAATCCCAATACCAAAAAACATTGAAACAGCCTACTCTAAGAAAATGAAAGAAAATTGTTAGAGTTAAATGGTGTCCTAAAACCAGGAATTAATACGAACAACTATATATTTTTGAGAAATTAGAAATAATCCTAGTACATATAAAAATAATCAGGATGTGTATTAAAAAAACGTAACTTTGGGAAATATATTGAAAATAATAGAGCATATTAAAAACTGACTATTCCACTGAAATCTTCGTAAAAAATTATCTTATCTCGATAAATAGAACAATTACCATGATACAGGGGCGGGTCCTGAGAAGCAATATTTTCAATTCGCCCTGTATTCCAAAATTTCACAAAAATAGCACTGATTTACAAAACCACAACCCTGCCTGTATCTTTGCCAATAAACTATGCCAACTGAACACCCTGTACACATCATGCCTCTTCGCTATTACTTGTTAAAACATTTTGCCATCTGACTAAAGCTTAAGCATACTAAAATAAGCAAAAAATTCAAAATTTCCATAAACTTGGATGAAGCAGATCAATTAATAAACATTACATCGGGCCCTTAATGACTGATTTCAATAACGGCTAACAGGACGTCTCTCCTCGGACTCGATTTTGTTTCACTTAAAACCCCCAACATTAAGTTGTGCAAGTTTCAGCCTGTCAAGCGCAGACTAATTGCTCTTGGTCGGCGAAAGCCCAAATAGAGCGTAAATTTGGATTAATCGAATAACAGCTAAATTATGTAATCAGATAGGTACGTTTCAATATTTGGAGTGGCCGCGATTGTTTGCATTAATCAGTGGCCATATGCGTGGAGTAGATTGAAGGCAATACTGTGTTTGCGTTGTTAGTTAAGGCCGAGTTTCAGTGGAAGATAACCAAGCTGTTGTCATCACTTGAAATAATCCAGTAACCGCTAACATATCCATTTTCATTTCTGTACCATATCTTGTTGTTTGCAGATGTTGGTTGGTTGGAAAACAATAAAACCTTAGACAAAAAATACGTATTCATTTGCTTACCAAATGAAAGTGTCAGTTTACTGAACGCTGCCCTAGTTCTGACTGGACCTCCAATATTACAGACCTAAGCTCTTACGTATTTTAATTTCCCTCGTAAGAGGGAAGTACTTAAGAAAATCACCCTCCGAAGTTTTTTCAGATCTTTCCGTTTCGGGGTAACCAGATACCAATTTTCTCAATTCCCTCGGTCTCTCTACCTCACTGTTGGTCTGTCTGTCGGTCTGTATGTTGGCCTGTTCGCCACATATCTAGAAATAGCTTATTTGATTGACTTCAAATTTTGGTCAAATAAGGGTTTTTTGGGGATGAAACTGTGACGTTTTGGTAAATATCCAATATAGGGGAACATAATGGCGGACTAATGAAATGTTTAGAAGTGATTATTAAAAAACTGTTTATCCAATTTACTTAAAATTTTATAAATCAAGTTCTAAGTAGAAATCAACTGGTAAAATGGATGGCGAAACAAAAAGGCGGCCTAAATAAATAATAAAATATTTATAAACCGAGCCTGAAAAATCTATTCCTTAGACAGATTTCAATTTTTTATATAGAGATGAACTGGTAGAATTGTGTTATGAATTCAAAATAGCGGAACAAAATAGAGCCAAATAAAATATCTCTAATTAAAAAAGTCGCCTTTACAAGAATTTATTAGATGTTCACGTTTTAGGATACCTAGAGGCCAAAAAATCATTACAAGATGGCAAAACAAAATTGCGGTTAAATAAAATGTTTAAACATTCAACGTATAAAAATATTGTATTCAATTAATTTTAAATTTTCAATAATAAGCAGTTATATAGAAATACATTTGTAAAATTGTATTACGATTTCAACACGACGAAACAACATGGCGGTATAATGAGGTTTTTAAAACATCAGTATAAACAAATATCTATTCAATTCATTTATATTATTCTAAAAATCACGTGTGTCATAATTAGAAACTGGTAAAATATTGGTACGAACCCAAAATGGAGAAACAAAATAGCGCACAATAAAATATGTAAAGAAAAGACATATATATATATATATATATATATATATATATATATATATATATATATATATATATATATATATATATATATATATATATATATATATATATATATATATATATATATATATATATATATATATATATATATATATATATATTTATACATATATAAATAAATATATTTATATATGTATATAAATATATTTATATATATATATATATATATATATATATATATATATATATATATATATATATATATATATATATATATATATATATATATATATATATATATATATATATATATATATATATATATATATATATATATATATATATATATATATATATATATATATATATATATATATATATATATATATATATATATATATATATATATATATATATATATATATATATATATATATATATATATATATATATATATATATATATATATATATATATATATATATATATATATATATATATATATATATATATATATATATATATATATATATATATATATATATATATATATATATATATACATATATATAAATGTGAAATGGAAATTGTTCTTCGTATGAACGCGCAGCTGCTTGTGTATTTCTATTTGCTTTTAAATAAAGTTCTATCATATCCAAATTCTCTTCGTTGGAATAATTACCCTCCATTTTAAGTAGTATAAGAAACTCAAATAAACTTTGTAAAAACTCGGCACAATGAGAAAATGATAACAAGTACTATTCAGGAACACAAAATGATTGTTGACATGCGGCATTCTTTTGTTTCATTATGGCCGCCATGCGTAATCAAAGCCTACTTAAAAAAAACAATTATTTTGGTTTTTAGAGCTCAAGAAAAATAATAATCTTACCTTGTTATACATCATTGGAAAGCTCTTAAAAAAATCTTTCCAAAAATACAATAATCCAATATGGCGTCGGTAAGAAAATAAAAAGTTGATGCCAATATCTCAAAAACAATTGAAGCTAGAAACTTCGTTTTACCTGCATAATGTTCCTCTAATAAAAGTGCCCTAATAATGTATAAACCATAAAACCATAATACGAGTCGTTTAGAAGCTACGGGCAAAAGTTGAAAATGCACCATTTTGATTTTTCCCAATTATCTTGAAAACCACAAAAGATATCCTAAACTTCAAAACGTCATCAAATTTGTAATAAAATTCTCTAAAACTTTCCTAATTTAACCCACCCTGTAGCTATAGCGGTTTATGAGATAGCAATGCATGTAAACCAA
This sequence comes from Kuschelorhynchus macadamiae, assembly GCA_030620095.1. Classification (NCBI taxonomy): domain Eukaryota; kingdom Metazoa; phylum Arthropoda; class Insecta; order Coleoptera; family Curculionidae; genus Kuschelorhynchus; species Kuschelorhynchus macadamiae. The sequence continues at coordinate 147,569 of JAUTXW010001711.1, forward strand.
ATTTGGGACACATTGTATATATATATATATATATATATATATATATATATATATATATATATATATATATATTACTAAATTAGTATGTACTGAACTAAATTGGGATACACTTCACTATTCCGGGTAAAGGAAATTTACCGAGTTGTTTAAGATAATCTTTTTCACATTTTTAGTTTAACCTCTCCGATTGCAAATATAAACTCAAGAACACTCACACCATGGATTACAAAAGAACTTACAGTTTCAGTAAGTACTGATATTTTATAAAGTGTTTTCTCATATGCGTAACAGGAATGGCAAAGTGTTTCTGTAAATATTTGACAAAAATTGCGGAATATTGCCTTAGAATATCTTGAAGAACCCTTAATTTTTCTTCTTACAGATGTGACTTTCTAGCTTTACTAAAGGTGGCTGCTTTCCTCCTCTTTTCAGAGTGGTAACACTTGGTACCTACTGATTACAGTTCGATTTCATTATTACCTACTTGCTCCAATCTAACGCTTGGTTTTATAATACGCAAATTATTCTTTGGATCACAGATTAAATTTCATGTCTGAAAAAATACTAATAATGCTATGTTTTAGATTTTGAGAACCTGTAATTGAGCCTTAATGACGGAAAGGTTTCATCTGTAGTATTCTGTGATTTGTGTAAGGCATTTGAATATGCTTATAAAGAATTTGGGCGATGCAAATTACTTTTAATATCCTCAAGATAGAAAAGTTGTAAAGTATATGACCTAGCCGAAAAGTATCTTTTTTTCCCGTTCTTAGAACAGTTTGTGTTTATGTTGCATTTATATACTTACCGCCGTGCTCGGTGAAGCAGCGTGTATGTCTGGTGTGGTGCAATATGCGAAATAATAATTGGTCATTTAACGTTTATTGAGGGAACCAATTAGAATATATATTTAAATTTTCTGCAGAATGAATTACCATTTCCTCCTGAAGATGTAACACTGAAAACCAGATGGAATATGTTTTAAGACGTCGGATGTCCAAAGCATTTTTCGGTAGATGTTCCTGAATTTCTGGACAAGGGAAATAATGTTGCTAATTTGCGTAGTATTGTGAACAATTAATGGCCCCTAACATATGAAATAAATGTATCTGCATTGCATTTCTGATGATATTGCTGTTAATAGCTTTGTTTTAGTAAATATAACAGCGTACGACTTGCTGAACGTTTAGCCTTTTTTAAAACCGCATAAAAATATAAATATCATTGTGAAAATGTTGAGAAAAGCCATAAAATTAGCTCCTTTTTTAACAGCGCCCTCTAGAGACCAAGGCAAAAACTAGAAAGACATAATTAATAAAACAAATTAGAACGCAGCAGAAGATCAACAAATTGAAGTTATTAATATTTCAAATAAAAAAAAATTGCTTTCCTCCCACCACTTAATTTAAAGAGCTGGAGCAATAAGTATAACAAACTAAACAATTTAATATGGTAGTATTTACATTACCACTTTGACTTAATATTTTCGATAATTGGCTAAGGGGTCTTTATATAAATGCACTTTCAATGAATGTAGAAAATAGTGGCGGAATTGATTTTCGGTCACTGATTTGACCACTAAAATTTTTTAAACAGTAATGAGAACGATCTAATTCTGGTACTAGCTTTAAATTCGTACAAACATAAATATACATTGTTCTAGAAAAAAAATCAAATTTGTGTACACAGTAATGCATTACCAAAGCAAATTTAATTCCTCTATTTAACTATACCATAATAATCGTCTAAACTAAACGGTGCCATATTTTACCGAACACTTGAATCCTCGTATTGTAGAGATTCTCCGGGAATCACACATTTCAAGACGTGCCTAAACCAGCAAAACATAAATCAATTAAAAGGGTTAGTCAGACCCTTTAACCGAACTCTTGCCTACTAATTGACATGTCGTAAGAAGTTATGCCCGTTTACTGAGATAATCGGAATTTCGACAGATTCTTGCTGCAAGCCAGAGTGTTTTGGTTCTTGAGATGTCTCGGACACGAACTTTTCATTAGGAAATTTGCTTTAGATTGAGCGCAGCAATTACTTACGAACTATCTAAAGGCACACCCTTGCTTATCCTGCTTGTACCGAGGTCAATTGAATGACTAAAAAATTTATATATATATATATATATATATATATATATATATATATATATATATATATATATATATATACATACTTAAATAAATATAGCGTCATGTTTTGTTCGTTTCTCGACAAAATGGTGAAGGAGTAATCCTTGCCGTTAGTTGTTGCGTTTCGTATAACTTTTTACGACCAAGAACCACACAGAAATCGGTATTCCTGTTTCTCCTCTATTTTTGCACAAATGTGTCGTCTTGTGCTCCAAAGTAGGTTGCATCTAAAGCGATTTAGTTGCACCTGAGTACATACAGATGGCGCCACCAGTTGCCTATTTTTTTCCCTCATTAATTTTCGAAGTCGAATGGCATGATATCTTGTTTGTTTTAGAGTTCGGGTATTCCGGTTTTAATACTGATACATCCAAAGGAAACTGCCTACTTAGTTCTTTCTAGAGATGACGAAAATCAGGATTTTGTTGTAACAGGTACCTCCTGTTCCTGTTCCAAGTCCATACCCGTGACAAAATTCTTTTTTCGGCTTGGAGGCTCGAGTCGTTGAAACCGTGACTAAACGGCGGTTTCGAGTATCGCAGCCCGCAGCTCGTTGATTATGATTATATATGTCATCAAAACACTACCTATTCCGTGCAAATTCGAAAAAAGTAAATGATGGTGATGGATTTAAATACCTAAGACAAGTCTTTCCCCAGTTAAGCGATGCCAAATTAAAAGAAGGGCCACAAATCAGAAAATTGCTGGACCATGTCGATTTTACGGAATAGCTTACCAGGCAGAAACTCAGAGCATGGAATTCATTTGTTAATGTAGTAAGAGGATTTTTAGGCAACAATATGATGAAAATTATGAACAATTAGTTAATGAACTCTTAGATGCCTATAAAGTCATTTTTTCCTAAAAATTTGGGAGCTGTTAGAAAAGAGCAGGGTGAAAGGTTTCACCAAGATATCAGAACAATGGAAATTCGGTACCAAGGACGATGGGATCCGGCCATGATGGGTAACTACTGTTGGTTTTTGAAGGGAGAAGATAGGACACCTCATAAACGGAAACAATAAAGTTTAATTAGTGTTTTAAGTTAATATTTTTCTCGTTTGCTTTTCTCATAGAAGTATGTTATGTTTAATATGCTAAAACAGGGTTAAGAATTTTCTGAAATCATTTTTTCTATAGATATTGCGTATCGTAACGATATGGTTCTACAACTCTAACAAGAAAACCCTACGACTAACCCTTCTCGACAGAATGATGAAGAAGTAAATGTCCATACCATTTTTCTTTTGTTTTATATATATATATATATATATATATATATATATATATATATATATATATATATTTATATTATATATATATATATATATATATATATATATATATATATATATATATATACATATATTATATATATATATATATATATATATATATATATATATATATATACATATACCCTTCTTCAACTAACGATTTTAAAATCCCCCTTACATTTCTTACCCTTTTACCCAAAAAATTTACCACGCTTTCTGAGGTCAACCTATGAACCAAAATAATAAAATTATTTAGACGCTAAATGATTTCAATCAGACACAAATATTGGTCTAGTATAGCAGACTTACTGGAAATTATGCAGCGAGTGGAGCACCAAGAACTCTATGAGACGTGGACATTACAGAAAATGTTTTGGAGCTTGTTGGACAAAATTTTAGAATAAGTATAATGTATTAGGCTAGTCAGGATGTATATCACGTTATGATATTAAGAATACTTAGGAAACAGCTATTACACAGTTATTCACAAATACAACTGGGTTTACCAGAAATAGTATATTTTGTGTTCATAATTCATCAGTCAAGGCACCAGCAACAATTTTCTGTTAACGTGTGTGTAGAAGTTGAAAATTACCTAATTGGAACCGTTGATTTACCAAGAAGGTTAAATGGTAAGATGTATTTACGATTTCCACAAGATCTTCCTGTTTAAAGAATTTTCTTTTTAATATTCGACAAAATTTATGACTTGTATATAAGAGGCCATTTAAAAACCACTTTCCAAGAAAATTGGAATGGTCGATGCGGGTTGACTTCTTGGCCATCACGCTCTTCTGACCTAAATTCTGGTGATTTCTATTTATGGAGACCCTTATAACAGTTAGTGATTCCTACATCAATAGACAAGAAAACCTATAAGTAAAAAGAGTTACAAATACGCAATATTTCGTAGAGTAATTAGAAATATACGGAAAACATGTCGGGTATGTGGTGATGCTTTTTCAACATCTCTTTTCGTTTAAATTATAAACAGTAAAATAAACTTCTTATTTATTTGATATGCTTTCGTCGTCAGATCAAATTACAATTTACTTTTCTCTGAAAAACAAAGCCTCGGACTAAAAAGAGTCAAGATATTTTTTGATAAGAATTGATAAACTCATTAAACAAATTTTAGATGAAAAAAACTATGCGACTGACCTTTTAAAAATCTTAATGAGATTAAAAAGATATTTAAAAAAATAATGGTTCTTTCTGAAACACTCTGTATATAGCAATTTATAATCGGCACGATTCAAATTAAGCGGGTAATCGACTACTATGTGACCACTACCGATGATTTGCATCACGTGGTTTGGATTGCCTAATACCGGGAGAATCTGTCATTTGGGATGCATTTAAATAGTGGATTAAATTCTGTTATAAACTGATTTTTCTTAAATTAATAGTATTATCGAATACGTTATGCGAAACAATTTCCGATTCGTCTATTTAAACAATAAAAGTAGGCAAATCCCCGTGCAAATAAAGCGTATTGGTTTTGGCTGGGAGCCATAAATTTCCGAGATAAAATAATAATAAAACCGTCCTAGTTTTGATCTATTGTTTCGATACGGGATACGTGAAATCGGGACTCCCTGCTTACACGGATAATACGCTGGGAACAATCTGTTATAGATACTGTCGGTGACAAAGAGATACGTCATATTTAAATCAAATTCACGTGAAAACCCGCATTTGAGCATTAAGTCATCTTAGAAAAAAACGAATTATACACGAAACAAAGATAATTAAATTCGTTTAAGAACATTCAATATAAAAAACATCTTAATATTTCATGAGTATACTTTTATGGTTATTTGCTCTCTCACCTCAGTTGAAATTTTCAACAAATTTAAATCAAAACTTGAGTCTTTTTTAACCACTGCTCGAAATTCACAGGTATTGCACTAAGTTCTTATTATATCTTGCCGTAAAAGCGATATACACATTTTCGTTGAAATTGTTTTTTTATTTTGAATGTCATATGATATTGTATAATATATATTTGTATTTATATCTATATTTTTATCATTATAAATTGTCAATAAAATTTAGTAAATATTAAATAAATATATTTGGAATACACCACATAAAATAGATAAACTAATTCTTGAAATAAGACTTGTTTACCGTTTACTATGTTCATATTTATGGTTCTCCTTCCATAGACAGTTATTGTTTGAATTATAATTTTCTGTATCTTGTGTCAAAGTAGTATTTTAAGAATTGATTTTTCTAATACGTTTCATATATCTGTAGTGTTTGGGAGATATATGTTAAGTTCGATATCATCTATTCCCATAATGACCATTTTCAGGCTTGAAAAGGTATTACAAATCGATTAGCATCTATCGTACTTAACTTTATATCACAATTAAGATTTTCTAGTTGTTTGGTTACCAACATACATTATTTTTATGTCAAATACTTAATAGTACATTATATACCTAGGGACTAAAGTGACCCATTTAATCCCGCGAATGGAGTTCATTCAAGGGATTAAGGCACTTTAGTCCCGCGATACATATATTATTTTTTGCACTTTCGGGAACAATATTACTAAATAATATAATGTATAGGTGCAAATTTAAAACACCTCATAATGTGACAAATTATTGCAGGTAACAGATACAAATTTGCTTAGTGTGCTTTGAAATATTGAAGTCACATAGTTACAACATAAATAAACAATTTATCAGTGTCATTAATTTCGTGATTATGAATTAAAATTGAACCTTTTGATTTAAAAAAGCAGCTTACGAGGCGCTAGAAGACATTTTGCGGTCGAAATCAAGGAAAATATATGAAGCGCAATATCAGACATGGAAAATTTCAACTAAGATGACCTACTTGTGTTTTTCACGGAGAAATCTAGGACTTTATCATATTCGACGTTTTGAGCACATTATTTTATATTGAAGACTATGCTCAACGTTAAATATAATATCAACATCAGCAAATTTCACAAGCTAATTGCCCTACAGAAAAGTAGAAACGAAGGATATAAAAAAGCCAAGATCCTAACCAGGTTGATGAATTTTTATTGGATGCCCCAGACAACCAGTTTTTAACGATAACCCAGCTAGCACTAAAGTAGCTAGAACTGTTTCCACTACTACTCTTTAAGAGTTTTTACGTATTTATTACTAAAATGTCTACTATATATCAACAAACACTTTGGGTTACACGTTTTTAAGTATTATATATGATTTTGTTACTGCCAATAATACTTTATAGTAATTTTCCATGTAAAGTAATTATATAATAACTACTTCCAAGCAACTACTTAAGGAATTGACTCATTTTCCGTTATAGTAATTATTCAACTTTTAAGTATCAGTACCTTCTTCAACTTTGCAGAGATTACTCCATTACGTTCAAATGAACTCCTATAACGTATTACTATAAAGTAAAACGAGTCGTTGCAGAGAAGAAAAAGTTATCGTTATTCTTCTGTTGCAACTTAGAAGTAAGAATTACAGTAATTATTTACTACAAGTAATTTATTCCCTCTAGTACTTGAGGTTCCGGAGATAGGGGGCGCAGGTACGAGATTCGGTCGGTGATTTTATAAGGACAGTGGCAACAATAGAGTAACGAATTTTTGATTGGTTCGGACATATTGCTGCTAAAATTGTTTTGTTTACTTTTCGTCTACGTGGGTTTCTTATGAGGTTTGTTTTTTTAAAGTTTCATTTTATTAGTTTTTATGATTATTAAAATGAACATTGATTCAAACAAGAAGTTCTTAGCCATTGACCATATGAAGAAATATATTTACGCCTGGTTCACCTGGTTTTTGCTTGTAATTATAAAGTGTTTGTGATGAATTTGTAAATGACTATGACCGTAAATGTTTTAAGTTTAAGTTTACTCCTAGAAAAGTTATTAAATATTGCACATTATTATATTTTTGTTTTATATTGCTGTAAAAGACAATATTGTCTCATGTCTTAGTGTATGTTTTATTTCATTCAGCACCTCAATTTGAGGTAGAAGCTTTCTAAGGTTAGCATAAAAGAATCTTTATTTTGTAGGCCTTCTTCAGTACATATTACATTACTAAATTCACTTAGCAGGCAACTCTCATTAATCGCTTGCACAAATATTGTTATTTGTTAAAAATCTAAATGAAAAAGTAAGTTTTTATTAGATAGTTCGAACAGACTATTAAAGTAAAACATTAACATAACCCTACATTTACAACTGACCCTGACAGAGGTCAATATAAAAGCAGATTAATTTAGTCGTATTTTGCGAAAAACTAACGATAATATGAATACCTCCATTTAAACCTTTAGAAATTTTGCGTCAATTTGGCGGGTGGGCTTCTATTGTCGCCACTCTCTTTCTAAATAGGGCAGTCCAACAATCTGTCATGTCCTACGACAGCATAGGTTGACAACTTGTTTGTTTCAAAGTTACACCTAATTGCGCAATTTGATCTTATCATTGATCAAATAGTAATAGTAAAGTTTTGCCTCAAATGTAATTTCCAATTAGGCAGTCCGACAAAACAGCTGCTTGTCCTACGACAGCTATTTGACCAATTTATTGTGGGACTTATCAAACCAATATTAAAGCTTCATTGGCTAAATCAGTTTGTTTGTCCTACGATAACCCAAAAATGACATGACAGTGACAGATCGTTGGAGTGCCTAATTTATTGTACTTCGGTTATTAATTAGTTGTGTATGTGTTGTGTTATCGTCTCGTCTATGAGTACCAAGTTTAAATGGTTTACAACGGCTTCACATACCATAAGAAAACAAAGTAGCCTTCGTCACTCAGCCACATTTTATAGAAAATTAAAAATATCACAACTTGGTTATGTCATACCTGAACAAAACAACCTAAAGCGGTATTTTAAGTGAACAAAAAATAAAAACGAAACAAAGGGTTATGATAGAGACAGAATTATAGTAGCGACTTAAGTACCGCAACTTTCCGCGTGCTACGACACAACGCATTAAATTTAAAAGAGCCGGCGGAATGTTTCCAAATCGTAACCGCTTGGTAATAATATATAGTATGGGTTTAATAAGAACTTTGTAGATAACTTTATTCGTACCACCTTATTATTCAAGACTTCAGTGTAATTGGGTATAAGTGACAGCTGCGTATTTAAAGAATCCAAAACTATAAAAGCGTATGGGAGCAGTCGTAGACACTTGATGTTTAAGTAAAGAAATGCAGCCAACCTAAAATAAAAAGTCCAATAGAATGCCATTGTTTATTTTCATCTCCCCTATAAATATTTAGCTATGCTGTTTGTTTTTGTGAGTATGAAGATTAGAAATGCATACAAATTAAATATTACGTTAAAAAAATCACTGTTTATAATAAGATATTTAACGATAATTACTATTTAAACCAAAGTCAAGAATTACATTTTTGAGATTTAAATTGGCCAATATATTTGACCAGAATGTATTGAAAATTAACGAATTTTAAAGGCGCGTAATTTTTTACGACTATCATCCGCATATTCACCAGAGAAATTGCCTGCGTTTTAATTTTAGGTCCTTAGCATAGCCAGAAAACTAAGGTGAAACGCATGTATCCTACCTCAAATACCAATAACGTATTCTATTCGCTCTACACCATATTCCCAATTTGAGTGTTTGTAATCGCCATAACTGTTTTGTTTGGGTTAAAACGAACCATACATATTTTTAAAACGGATTAAATAAAGACAGAAATAAAGAAGTGACGAATAGGGTGAATTATTATTATTCGGCTATTTGAATGGAACTACATGATTCCGTACTATCTACGTAATAGTCAAAGTCACAGTTATTCACGAAATAGTTACCCTAAAATTGATCCCCATTTTGGTAATGCCTACGTAGTCTCAGCTTAAACAGAACGTGGCGACACCAAGTCCCTGTGACTTCATCGAAAATACTTGTGGTAACAATGGCGTATTCATGACTAAAAGTGCTACTTGGGGAAGGTAGTCCTTATTTTTGGTGTAGCAGGTGCCTGCAGAAGTAAGGAGTTAGTTGAGTTGACGGTGGAAGATGTAACTGATTTGGATCACTCAATTATGATTAATGTTAAAATCACGAAAAAAAATTGATAGAAATTTCATTGTTAAAAATTCAGGTAGCAATACTGTCAACTTTACTGAAAACTGCCGCAAGTACATGGCTTTCAAAAAAGCTGAAACTCCTCTTTTGGGATTTTTCGTTCATTACCAAAACAGTCAATGTACTACGCAGCCAGTTGGTATAAATACGTTTGTAAAACTACCCTAGAAAATAGCAGCATTCTTAAATCTACCAAATCCGTCATTATATACTGGACAAGGACATTGTTTTCGGAGATCATCTGCCTCTTTATTAGCTGACTCTGGTGCATCTGTGGATATTTTAAAAAGGCATGGAGGCTGGAAACTATAGCCGAAAAAATGTTTGGACTTGCTGATGTAACTACATTCTAAATTTGAGTTTCAAGAAACCCTTCCAGACAAGGTTCTAACGAAATATCTAGAACTGTTGCATGTAACCGTTTTAAGGTTTGAAAATGCATTACAAATCGATTATAATAAATCAGTACTTAACATACAAATTTAAGAATCTATTGTGCTTAACTATATATGGAAATGGGACGAAGCCGCGGATGCCATTTGCAGCGTTGCCAAGTTTATTGTTTTTCAGTAATTGATAGGAACTTTTAATTTTTAAATGGAATATTATATTTTCCGATTCTAATAATCATTCCAAAGATGTTTCCTAAGATACATTTCATTCCTGAGTTGAACGTTTTTTGAGTAAAAGATCATTGTTTACCAGTTATTCTGATCAAAAGCAAAGTCTACTGTATGCAAAATTTCGGCAAAATTGAATGAAATTACATTTTCCGACTCTGCCAATTACTCTAAAGATGTTTCAATTCCTAAATCCAACCGTTTTTGAGTAAAGGAGAATTTTTTAAATATCTAATAAAAATGCTAAACACTAAATACCTAATTGAAATACTAATTGCCGCTAAAGAAAGTAGATTTTGTATAATTTATATCAAGTGCTTAGAGTTTTACTTATTTACTTCTTGACAGTGAGCTAGATAATACGGAAAGGTACTCAAAGCGTTAAGAAGGCTGTTAGTTCATTTTAAGTGAAAGTCGACTTATCGAAAAACTTAATTTGAAGAATGAAAGGGTATGGTGTGGTTTAATACATCTCGTTTTTTTGCCTTTCTCTAAAATTTAAGTAAGCTTACCTTAAATTTACCGTATTAAAGCAAAAAAAAAATATAAAAAAAAATCAAAACTTTACACAAATAACCAACAAACTTCATAGATTTCGCTAGTTTTCCAATTCCAATGCTAAAACTGTCTATTATGAAGTTTTTGACAAAATACAGAAACAAAATTATATGCACTATTGCCAAACTTACCTAATTTTCTTTAAATACACAGCAAGTGGTATCCCTAAACTTGAACAAAATGGTTTAACGATAGTTTTATTAACAAACCTGGTGTTAACTTAACTAGGTATGAATCACAGGACTCTAAATCGCTATCGACAATCACGCCAGTTTAGAGTGGGCGCATATATGAAATATGATTTTAGTATGTGATTTTATGGCTTTAATGATGGTTTGTTTTATCGATGAACCTGGGCTAATCTAACACTAACAGGACATATCCACCTAACAGAAAATAAAATCAAATAAATGCTCACTTTCCCTTTCCACAAAATATATGTAAAACTGGTTGCCTACTTAATGTGAAACTGAGCCTAAATAGTTTGGCTTTAATGATGGTGCCTCCGCTCTATCGCGCTCCGGTGCCTAACCTGGTGCTTACTCGGTAACAATCTACCTAATTCTCTTTCATTCCGACTTGTACCAACATCTATATGAAAAAAAAATTTACTTTGACAACAGCGCTTGTTGGCTGACTTAAATGAAATGCAGTTAAGTTTAGATCTACAGCAAACTTCAGATATTAGGCATTGTGTTAGAGAATTACTAATATACGTAATTTCGAAAAAAAACAATTCTAATTTAATGAATATATACTAGAAATAAACAAATCTTTTTTTTACAATCACATGCATAAAAGTGTTTTTTTAGTAGGGGACTTAACAATGATATGAAAAATTTTAAGCATACGCTTTTTTTCTGTGTTTTTTTTTTAAGAACAATTTGTCTTGTGGAAAGATGGGGTTTCTCCTCCAAACCGACTAATATATCCAAAGCCTTATCTTTAACAATTTTAAATGGCCAGACCTCACAGCATTCTTCACGTGTCCTGTTGCATTCAATTTTGTGGAAAATTTGTATACAATAGATTTTGCTATTGGGTTTCGAATAGGATATTTATCACTAAATATTTCGCAAACGATTTTCCCCATTACCCAGTATACTTAGAATTTCTATTATTTGAGTTTCGCTTAACGAATCTTAGGAAAAATATTTAGAATACTTGGTATTCCACTTAAAAATAAAAGTTCCCATCATTTACTGAAAAATGGTAAACTGGGCGACATTGCAAATGTCATCCACGGCTTCATCACATTTCCATACATGGCCGGTCTAAATTTATTAAAAACTGGATGATGACAACGATTCTGAACATATTTCCCCAGACCTTTGTTACACACTGTATGTGGAGCTTACAATTATTTTTTGGTGATCGAATTATGTTTTCAGAATGAGTCGGAACAGTTTTAATTTCCTATAACAATAGTAATTTGGCTTTCTATTTCTTCTCTGGAAGGTGTTACTAATATTATTTTTTTCTCAATGGTATGTGTTAACATCAGTTTAATAAATGCCATCTTTCTATATTTTTCGCAAAAATTAGTTTGTCAGAAATTGTAATGCCTTTTATCGCAATTTCTTTAGATATACAAATAATAAGAACATCTTGGTTTACATAGAAGAGTTTTTCTCATTTTTTTGGGAGGAATTTCAATATTAAAAAAATTTAAGTACGATGAATGCTCACATCTGTTTTCATATATATTCTTAGTGATATATTGCCGACATCGGAAAATGTATAAATGGTAAAACGTAGAGGGCGAAAAAATATTTTTCATCCTGTCGGCTTTTAAGCGATATTTACGCAAAATGTGATGCCTGTGGATTGCTTTACTGTCGTAAGGCGCTTTGAGCCAGATCCAGCCATTTTATTGTTTTCGCGACAAAACCAGAAATAGTGGCGATGAATTGACACGTTATAGTCCAGTGGCACACACTTTTTTTGCACACACCTTTAATAAGGCCTTGTAATTAAAATATAAAACTTCCCTATGTACAGTGCGATTAATCGGTCTTGATAGCATTTTAAATGTTACTTAATTTTTACTTCTTAACTAATCGGATTGAGTTATAAACTAAATTGTAAGGTTACATTCAAAGTTTTTTAATTTTTTTAATTATTAGAAGTACAAAAAGACTATCATTTGTACAAGTTATAACCATAGTATGTTTTAAATAGAACATCCTGTATATTATATATTCCTAAAATGGGCCCCTTCTTGCTAATTATAAATATATCAAGTTTAAAACCTCTATGTTTGTAGTAGTCGGGTACTTGTTCATAAAATCACAGATAGCTAACAAAAATAAAACAACTGAAAATAAGAATAATCTGCACACCTCAAAGGGTATTTATATTAATGCTTGTTTTGCTTCGGTTAATAACCACCAAAACTGAAGTTCAGCACCCAAATTTCCACAACAGGAACCTAATCGATATTGACCTTTTCCTTGCTGGGTTAAGGTTAAGGCCTCTAATTTTTTAATTGTAAATTGTTACCATGTTAATGTGCTATGGATTAGAATGTTTACTCGGACTGAACTAGAAATGGTATTTTATTGAATTTGAACCCCTACGATCTAAAAATATAAATGAAAATTACAAATTTGTTTTACACTTTTTGTATCTTCGAACATCGTTCTCCATGTTTTTCGATGTCGAGATTTCCTATCTTGGAATTATGATTTCTAGCAGAAAACAAAACAACAATGTCATCCAAATAAAAGCGGAAATAGTAACCTTTATTTTCTTCTCTTCTCTTTTATATTATTGGCACTTTGATTCAAGATGCCTTCTGATTTTTATTTACATGTGTTGGTCAGTAACGCAAAATTCAAAAGTGACCTTTTGTCTTATGCCAGTCCGTTTTTTCCTTGCTATGATTTTTTTTTGTAAAAAATGGTTCTTTGTTTTAAAGTATTGATTTTCTAGCCTTGGCTTTGCTTGATGGCACTTGGGCTCTTCCCGCATAGATGTCGCTATCAGCTACTAGTAGAGATGTGTTAGGTACTTATTAACGGATCGTTAACGTAAACCGTTGCCCCAGTCGATTGAGAAAATCCCTGCCGTAGAGGCAATATATACCTATGGACTCTACTATGTAATAAAGCGTTTTCCGCCTCCCTCTACACACTGCCCCTTAATGGTGGGTGTTTCTTAAAATTTTGTAGCATTTAAAAAAAAAGGCAAAACTGGCATAATTAGTCAGAAGAGGACCATTTTATGAATATATAATATACAGGGTGTCCCATTAAAAAAAAGAAATTACTGTGATATCTGGTAAAATTGATAGTCGTTTGTTATTCTAATAATTGAAATTTTATCTTAGGTTTAATTTCGTTATTGGTTTTCTTCGATAAGTTAAAAAGTGAAAAGTTATTAAGATTTAAAATTCTATCAAGATATCGCACTGTATTAGCAATTTCAAAAACCACATAAATATCTTCCGGGTGCGTATTGACATTGAGGATCAATTTTTTTTGAAAAACTCTTACTTTTCACTTCCCCGGTAAAAAGCAAATATGGCAATCGTGGCCCTCTGAATTTTCTCAGATCTTTACATTTTTGGTACCCTAGATCCCGAAAAACATGTTCTTCCATTTAGGTAGGTCTATCGTCCCATCTGTGCGCGGCGTAGCTCCATATTTTTATCCGATTAACTTCACATTTTAGTCAAAAATCAAAGTTTATATGAGGGTGAAATTGTAACATTTTGGTAAAATCCAATCCAATACAAAATATAAAAAATTTTTTATTAAAAGTCAACTTATCTAACGAACCTTAAACTACGCCCAAAAATGAATTATTATGATATAGTGATAAACTGGTTAAAAGCCATCATGAAGGAACAAAATGGCCGCCTAATGAAATATTCAAAAATTCAGTACCATAGAATTTCTTATTCAACTGACTTGAAATTTTATACAAAAAACAAGAGTGAAACAGATATTAACTGATTTTAATGGAAATTCTTTATGCAAAACAAAATTATATATTTCATTTTTTATAGGATATGTAAATAAAGTTACTGAAAATAAATTATAATAATAATAACAATATAATAATGTATAAACAAAGAAAAAAAGTGATAAATTCACCTTTATCCACTAAAACACATATTATGAATTCATATACTTGTAGTAAAAACTTAAAAAAATTGGAGAATAAAAAGTTATTACCAAATAATTTTATGCACGTGAAAATTGAGATATTTGTACGTAAAGGAATACTGTACGAGAGAAGTTCCACAACTAAAAGCAAAAAGGTCACTAAAACTAGCTTATTTTTGTAGTGAACTAAGTCGGTTGAGACTTACGACACTTGAAGATACTATTTCCAATAATCATTCAGCATTTTTACGAAAACTAATGAATTAAGCTTTTAGAAATGTAAAACAAAATATATTTAGAATATCAAAAATAATTCAAAATGTGGATGTTGTCAATACTCGTTTATTGAATTGTTCAGAGGTTAGTGGCCAACTTTTCAGCATTTGCTTAAAAAATCTGTGTAGTAGCAATTTTTAAAATGTCTATTTAATTTTTGTATTTCTGATTTATTATTTATCATTTTAAATTTCTTGGCGGTTTTAAAGCTGAACCAAAATTGTTCTGAATTCGAATGAATTTTCTGATATTTATTTGTGGTAAATCTGGATACGTTTTATTAAATTTTCTACACGTTCTCTTGATAATCTTATCACACTGACCATGCAGAATAAATAAATTCATTATAACTGTATTCGAGTAACTATTATTCACTTCCGTTTTAACTTTGACTTGAAGCGCAAGAACGAATCTTCTGTCGAGTAAGCTATCATGGCGTCTCACAAAAATTGTTTTTATGGCACACTACTACTAGAATCATTGAAAATGATACTAAAGTAGCTACAACTGTTTCCACTACTACTCTTTAAGAGTTTTAACGTATTTATTACTAATAATCCTACTATATATCAACAAACACTTTGTGTTACACGTTTTCAAATACTATTTGTTTACTGCGAATAATACTTTATAGTAATTTTTTATGTAAAGTAATTACGTAATAACTACTGCCAAGCAACTACTTAAGGAATTGACTCCAAGGTCGCCATTTCTTTTCCGTTACATAATAGTAATTATTCAAAGTTACTGTTTCTAATCTGTTTACTAAATTACAACTTTTATGTATCAGTATCTTCTTGAACTTTGCAAAGACCACTCCATTACGTTCAAATGTACTACTCCTTTAAAATAAAACGAGTCGTTGTAGAGTAGAAAACGTTATCGTCTACTGCTACTTTAAACAAGCTATTACCAGTCGTTATTCTTTTGTTGCAAATTAAAAGTAAGAATTACAGTAATTATTTACTACAAGTAAATTATTACCTCTTGTACTTGAGGTTCGGGAGATAGAGGGCGCAAGCACGAGATTCGCTCGGTGATTTTATAAGGACAATGGCAACAAAAGAGTAACTAATTTTTTATTGGTTCGGCTATATTGCTGCTAAAATCGTATTGTTTACTTTTAGCCTACGTGGGTTTCTTATGAAGCTTATTGCTCTAGAGTCTCATTTTATTAATTTTTGTGATCATTAAAATGAATATTGATTCAAACAAGAAGTTCTCAGCCATTGGCCATATGGAGAAATGTAATTAAGGCTGGTTCACCTGTTTTTCGCTTGCAATTATAAAGTGTTTGTGATGACTGTGTAAATGACTATGACCGTAAATATCTTAAGTTTAAGTTTACTCCAAAAAAAGTTATGAAATATTGCACATAATATATTTTGGTTTTTTTTGCTGTAAAAGATAATATTGTTTCATATCTTGCTGTATATTTTACATCATTCAGCACCCCAATTTGAGCGACAAGCTCTCTAAGATTAGCATAAAAGAAACTTTATTTTGTAAGCTTTCTTCAGTACATATTACATTATTAAATTCACTTAACAAGCAACTTTCATTGATCGCTTGCACAAATATTGTTATTTGTTAAAAATCTAAATGAAAAAGTAAGTTTGTACTAGATAGTTCGAATAGATTATTAAAGTAAAACATTAACATAACCCTACATTTACAACCGACGCTGACAGAGGTTGTCAATATAAAAGTAGATTCATTTAGTCATATTGCACGATAACTAACGATAATATGGGTGCCATCGTTTAAACCTTTAGAAATCTTGCACCAATTTGGCGGGTGGGCTTCTATTGTCACCACTGTCCTGTCAAAGTCATTGCAATTCGGTCTTCAGCTATTAATCAGTTGTGTATGTGTTGTGTTATTGCCTACGAGTAACAAGTTAAAATGGTTCACAATGGGTTCACATACCATAAGAAAAATAAGTAGCTTTCGTCGCTCAGCCACATTTTATAGAAAATTAAAAATATCACAACTTCGTTATGTCATACCTGAACAAAACAACCTAAAGCAGTATTTGAAGGAAACAAAAAAAAACCAAAGAAAGGGTTATGGATATGATAGATGGCAGAATTATAGTAATGACCCAAGTACCGCAACTCTCCGTATGCTACGACACAACGCATTAAATTTTATAGAACCGGCGGAATGTTCCCAAATCGTAACCGCTTGGATATACAGTATAGGTTTAATAAGAACTTTGTAGATAACTTTATTCGTACCACATTAGTGTTCAAGACTTCAGTGTAATTGGGTATAAGTGACAGTTGCGTATTTAAAGAATCCAAAACTATAAAAGCGGTTGGGAACAGTCGTAGACACTTGATGTTAAGTAATTTTCTCAGTAAAGAAATACCGCCAAACTAAAAGTAAAAGTCCAATAGAACGCCATTGTTTATTTTCATCTCCCCTATAAATATTTAGCTATGATGTTTGTTTTTGTGAGTATAAAGATTAAAAATGCATACATATTAATCATTACGTTAAAAAAATAATCACTCTTTATAATATGATATTTAATGATAATTACTATTTAAACCAAAGTCCAAAATTACATTTTTAAGATTTAAATTGGCCAATATATTTGACCAAAATGTATTGAAAATTAACGAATTTTAAAGGCGCTATCAACAGCATATTCACCACATAAATTGCCTGCGTTTTAATTTTAGGTCCTTAGCATAGCCAGAAAACTAAGTGGAACGGATGTATCCTACCTCAAATACCGATAACGTATTCTATACGCTCTACACCAAATTCCCAATTTGAGTGTTTGTAGTCACCATAACTGTTTTGTTTGTATTAAAACGAACCATATATATTTTTAAAACGCATTAAATAAAGACAGAAATAAGGAAGTAACGAATACGGTGAATTATTACTATTCGGCTACTTAAATGGAACTACACAATTCCCTACTATCTACCATAAAAGTGTTCCCCATTTTGGTAATGACTACGTAGTCTCAGCTTAGACAGAACGTGACGTCAGAAAGTTCCGGTTACTTCAATGAAAATGCTTGTGATAACAATGACGTATTCATGACTAAAAGTGCTACTTGGGAGGTATAGGTAAAGTCTACACTATTATTATTATTATTATTATTATTATTACTTTCATCAACTTCTCAGATGAGTATTGATATACAGGGTGGCCCATTAAAAAAATTATTTTTTCGCTGTTACCAATATATATTTATTTTTGGAGCATCCTGTATGCTTCAACTAAGATGTTACTTAAAAACTTCAAAAGTTTACTTCAAACGCTACATATTAGATAAATTCCCATACAAAATTTAATGTTAAGGTACTTTACCATGTAGTCCACTGTATAAATATATCGGTAGTTAAAACCTTTCCCAAATAGTCCTTTTCAATAAAAGCTTCGTTATTTAGAAACTACTCTACAGTTTCCATGCAATACCTTAAAACAATGCCATCCATAGATAGAACGATCTTAGCTTAAATCTTAAATTAATTAGTCATTGTTTATTACTTGAACATTTACCCCCAAAACTAAATGGCAAAACCGAAAACTATTATCTGAGTATGACATATAATAATGAGCTTTTGCCTGAACTGAAGAGGCATTTACTTGAAGGCGTCTTCCTTTCCGTAGTCTTATACGTATAATTTTGCTGAAAGTTGGCAGTCGCTTTTGTATACATTTTCAAAGAACATTTCAAAGGCGTCTCTTGCCGACTGAAAGCTAGAACAGATAATAATGCCAGTTCATAATTAATTGTTTACAGTACGATGAACGCGGAACACTTTTAACTACATAGCCATTATGATAGCGGGCAAAAAGATATTGGCTTATCATATCCATTGCGGTTGTGAAAGTCACGTCAAGAAATACTGTGCTGGTGTTTTAAATTTTGGGTTTAAACTTCCCTGCAGAAGACACGAAAAATGGTGTGGGAAAAGAACCCGCTTAGTCACATTTTCAAAATTTTGAGAAAACACAAGTACAGGATCATCATTTAGATTTCGTTATTTTTGTAGATAGAAAAAAGTAATAAGTTGTATGGATTTAAGGGAAATTCCTAGAAAAAATAATTTTGAATACTCAGAAAAAGTAACGTACCAATTTTTGTTTTTTTTTAACTAAAATGCTTTGTATATTTTTGATTTTTATATTCTCCTTTATTCTTGGATTAGTGGTTTTTAAGCTATTCAACTTCAAAATTTCCCCTTAACTAAAATTTAACATATAATATCCTTGTAAATTTAGGTGAAATCGTGTTTTAGGTTTTAGGTGTCTTGATGAAAACGCAAAACATGGTTGATATGATTTTAAAGTAAAGAAATATTTTATTATGAAAAATAAATATTAAATGAAAATTTATAAATTGGAAAAAAAGTGACAAAAAAAATTAAAACCATAAATTTTAGTTGTTCACATTTGGTTGACGAAGCACCCCTCAATATTTTGTAACAATTTGTCATTAATGCAATTAAAAATAAAATCAGAGTGATTTTCGTTTAATCAAAAACATTTTTATAAATAAAAAAAGTGGCGGTTAATTTTGTTATATTCTCTGATTGAAAATAAAATAATAGAAATAATTTTTTACCTGTGAAGAATAGCAACACGCTTAAGTCAAAATTTTTCTTTTGGATTTGCAGTTCTTCTTCTTCTATTTAAACGTTTGGTATCTTTAAAATTGTTTACTATATATCTTATTGTGCTTCGTGTTGGGACGCACGGTTCTACCGGGTAATTGCCTATGATACTTAGACATAATCTAAGCGCATTATATTTAATTTGTCTTTAATGGAATAGGCCACTTTGGCTACGTTTTCTAGACTGTGAAAAAACATTTTTATAAATAAAAAAAGTCGGTTAATTTCGTTATATTCTCTTTAAAATAATAATTTTTTTCTCTTATTTTTCTTCCTTCTTTCCTGCAGCAATGGGATCTAAAATAATATTCTAGAAATAATATAAATAATTATACGAGGCCCTTTCAACAAAGGTTGGGATTGAATTTTTTACGGCCCAGTGCAACGAGCTACATATCGCCAAAAATCCAAAAATATCATCCAAGTAGGCTTCTTTCATTTTGCGAAATGTCAGTTGTCATAAATTATTTATTTGATTTTGACGCCGCTCTAAAGTTGAGATATTGTTACCGCGCCTCTATGAATCGTGATGGATGAATTGAAAGAACAAATATATGCGATCAAATTTTGTCTTCGTCTTGGAAAATCAACAACGGAAACTTTTTCGATTATTAATACGGGTTTTGGGAATTATCAATGGCAAGATCTGCTTGTTTTCGATGGCATAAAGAGTTTAGTAATGGCAGGGAAAGTGGTGAGTTGCAAGGCGGCCCAGGTGCTCCTATTGTGGCACTAACTGAGGAAACCATCAATACCGGAGCAGTAATTATTCGCACAGATTCATGTCTGACTATCCCCCAACTCTCAAATATTCTTAAAATATCTGTTGGAAATGTTTTTACTCTTTTACACAATCATTTAAACATGTAGAGTTTGTACTCGCTGCATTCCGCGTATACTGACACCAGATCAAAAAGCGAATAGGGTAGCGGTTTGTGAATACTAGAAACAATGCGTTGAAGAAAAAGGCGAACAATGGTGGAAGACCATTATTACTGCGGATGAAACTTGGGTGTATTGTTATGATCCGGAGATGAAGCAACAGAGTACGCAGTGGGTAGAAATAGGAGAACCATCTCCAAAAAAAGCACGTGAGCAAAAATCTGCCGCTAAAGCTATGGTCATAACATTTTTTGATCACAAAGACATGGTGTATGAGCACATGGTCCCACATGGTAGTACAGTAACTGTTATTATAAACAAGTTTTGTTCCAGTTGATAAAGGATCACATCCCCAAAAAACGACCTGAGCCTTCATATAGTCCTGACATAGCCCCATGCAACTTCTATGTGTTTAATAACAAACATAGAAAAAGACTGCAAGTCTCGGTCTCATTAAATTATAATTTTACAATTCACAACAAACATGACACGTGTCTCGCCCTTTCGAGCATCATCAGACCTACAAACAACAGAGAGAACCTTAGTAAATAATCACACTCACAAATCCTAAAACAATAACTTACAAATAGAATAAAACACACTAAAGCACAACAAAACAAACAACTACTTATACATATTTGATGGACATTAAAATGAGGTTAAGTCTCACGTGAATAAACAAAATAAAATATTAAAAAAGTATTAAAAAAAAAAAAAAAAAAAAAAAAAGATTCATGTCTCTAGACGGGATCGAACCCAGACCACCCGAGTGAGACACCGAAGCAACCACCCACAGGCCACTGGACTAGTCGAAGAGAAGAACCAAAAACCCTCACTCTATGAATTAGTGAATGAAATGAAGGTTGCCTACAATTATTATTACATTAAATTGTTAAATATTAGGGTTGGTTCAAAATTAAAAACATCGTTAACGCAAGTGAGAATGGGACTTTTTATAGCTTTGGTTATTTCCATTTTTTTCTAGAAGGTCAAGCTTTTTCCCTTTCAGACATTCATGTAAAACATCAACGTCAGAAATGGAAAATTCATGACCTGACTCCAACAAATGATTGGCAAAGGCCGAAACAGTCTCAGTTACATCCGTATTTCTGAATTTGTTGACAAGGCTTAAATGTTCTCTCACCCTTGTGGAAATTTTTCGACCTGTTTGTCCCACATAGGTCGTGGAACATTCGCTACAATTTAGTGCATAAACCCCAGATCTGGACAATTTATCGGTTGTGTCCTTTGTCCTTACTAAATGTCTCTTGAGAGTATTTACTGTTTTGAATGAAATATTGACATTTTTAATATTTTCAAAAAATTTTGCCAATTGGAGAGAAATACTTCAGAAAAAAGTAATGCACTTGTCTCATCGCTAAGTTTTGAATGTATGACAGTATAGGACATTTTGTACTTGTTTATAAATTTGTAATATAATTTGGTGATGGACTCCAAAGGAAAACAACACACAATGCAAATATCATCCACGTATCTTTTATATGCTGTTAGAAAGGAGGCAAAATAACTATTCATTATCCGGTTTTCCAAATTGTTCATGAAAACCTCACTCAGAAATGGCGACAAACAAGAACCCATAGCCAGCCCAGACCTTTGCCTATATAACTGTCCATTAAATTTGAAAAAATTTAGGAAGAGATTAAACAAAATTATAAAACTTTGAACTCAGTAAACTCTAAACTCAAATATCTCTAGCTAACTTTAACATTTCTGTTATCCTACATTGAATTTGTAGTTTTAGATCATGACATTAGAGATGAGGTTGAGTCTTTCGGTGAGAATACGTTTAGGAGATTGGGTAAGAAAATTCATTGTCTTAAATTAGCTCAAAGAAGTTATGAATCTGAATCTTTTTTTTTTTTTTTTTAATACTTTTTTAATATTTTATTTTGTTTATTCACGTGAGGCTTAACCTCATTTTAATGTCCATCAAATATGTATAAGTAGTTGTTTGTTTTGTTGTGCTTTAGTGTGTTTTATTCTATTTGTAAGTTATTGTTTTAGGATTTGTGAGTGTGATTATTTACTAAGGTTCTCTCTGTTGTTTGTAGGTCTGATGATGCTCGAAAGGGCGAAACACGTGTCATGTTTGTTGTGAATTGTAAAATTATAATTTAATGAGACCGAGACTTGGAGTCTTTTTCTATGTTTGTTATTAAAACTAGGTCTCTTTGAGCAATATGGACAATTTCTTCGATTTTTTTCTATGTGTTTCCTCAAGCAAAAAAATACCTCCAAGGACAACGATTTCAAACAGAATTGGATGCTGTTAATGTTTTAGAGGCGGTCTTGAAGAAGCTCTCAAAGAATGGCTTCCGCCATGTCTTTGGACAATGGCAGCATCGTTGGGATAAGTTTATTGCATTACAGGGGGGCTATATAGAGCGTGATGAAAGTATTGTTGTTTAAGATTAATAAATAAAGTTTTGGTAGTATTAGTCCCAGTCTTTGTTGAAAGGCCCTCGTATATGAGCTAGCCATCTAGTTGAACTTAGATATTAAAACGAGCTCTGGATTTCCAGAAGTGAAATTCGCCTTTTCATAACTCAAAATGAAAAGCTTATGTATTAGTTTTTTATAAAGAAAACTATTATTACTATTATTAATCTAATTGTTTTCATTATTATTATTATATTTTAACGTACAAAACCTTTTTCAGATTCTATAACTCAATATTTAAGATTAATATAATCTGGCCTTGTTAATTATCCATTTAAGCGATATATCAGACAAAATTCGATATTCAATGTCTGTGTTTTTTTTTGACAAAATCGATTGCGTAAACGTTTAGGAATAGATATTTTTAGAATAAAGTGTTTTTATTACAGAGAGTATAACGCAAGATGCTTATTAAAAAAATTTGGATCCCAAATTTACAAATTTACTGGAGAACTTTATTGGACATTTGGCTG
This sequence comes from Kuschelorhynchus macadamiae, assembly GCA_030620095.1. Classification (NCBI taxonomy): domain Eukaryota; kingdom Metazoa; phylum Arthropoda; class Insecta; order Coleoptera; family Curculionidae; genus Kuschelorhynchus; species Kuschelorhynchus macadamiae. Next base: position 171,109 of record JAUTXW010001711.1, read on the forward strand.
ATATTAACACTTTCCTATTAGCGCCATCTTTAAAATTGCTTTAACTTTAATCTTGCAAGTATCTGAAAAAGAATTCGTTTATCATTTAAAAAATAAAAATTAATATTTCAATTTTTTTTAAAACGAAACTTTATATTTAGCATAAAGGTAGGTAGTCTCAGAAAGCCAGATAATATCCAAACATCTACACAAATAGTTAAGAGACCGGCGGGACAGCTAATGCTCGATGGACGGGATAAATTTTAAAAACCCTGGGGTATATTACTCGGACCCTTTTTCGTTGGGATTTGTGTTCTTTGCTGATAGGACATTCTGAACTTTTCGTGATACTGCGAGATCGTTATATCGGTTTACAGGAGGGATAGACGGGCGGAGCAATGACATCTTCCAGGTTTAAGACGACATTTTAAAAACAGGAGGTTAATGTCTTCTAATATTATATGTTCAAGAAATACAGGATAAAAAAGAAGTAAACATTTAAGCAGATGAATGTACAAGAATTTATATATATATATATATATATATATATATGTATAGATATATATATATATATATATATATATATATATATATATATAGATATACAGGGTGGCCCATCGAAAACGTACCGCAAGGCATAACGGCCAGGGTAATTTTTTTTTTCAAAAAATCCAAAAACACGTCAATTTTGTTTGTGAGAGGGACAATTTTTGCCCTTAAAATGATCGCAAAATTTTCAACCCTCTAAGCGGACATCCTCCAAACTTTTTCAAATGGGAAGAGGGGTCAAGTGGTACCGCAATGAAAAGGGCTTTCTATTCTCTATACATTCCCGCTTTGATTTTTATAATGAGGAGGTGAGAAAAAACAGACTTCTAATGAGCTATTTGGTCGATGTTACGTGTCACCTAGCAAAGCAAGAATTATCTTTCAGAGGCCATAATGAAAAAAGCGATTCCGTTAGTGCGGGAAATTTTCGGGAAACTTTTAATCTGTTAATTAAACGTGATAACGAAATACAACAACATTTAAAAAAAATTGGAAATTTTTCTGGTTTATCAAAAACTATCCAGAATGATTTGATGTCCTGTATTTCCGATTACCTTGCAGATACAATTCATAGGGAGATAAAAGAGTCGTTGTTTTTTGCAGTGCAAGCTGACGATACTAGGGATATTTCTGAGAAGTCCCAATGTGCGATTTCAATTCGGTACGTTAATAAATACGATGAAATCAAAGAAAGTTTCTTGGGTTTTCATGACGTTAGCGAAGACAGAATAGCGGACGCAATGTATGGATTAATTGTTACAGTCATAGGCAATTTCGATTATAAAACAAAATTAGTTGGGCAATGCTACGATGGTGCTAGTGTGATGGCAGGTTCATTGAATGGTTTGCAAAAAAAAGTTAAAGATGATGCTCCTTTTGCTTTGTTTACGCATTGTAGTGCGCACAGATTGAATTTGGTTTTACAAACTGGTTCAAAAAATATAAAAAATTGCCGAATTTTTTTCGCAAGTGTGTCCTCGATTCCCGGATTTTTTCATCAGTCTGCAAAACGGACATTTACTTTAGATTCGACGATAGGAAAGAGGATTTCTTCCAGTTCAGACACCAGGTGGGCTTCCCGTTCTAAAATCATTCAAATCTTGCACTCTGAATGGGAAGGCCTAAAATTAGTTTTTTCGAAAAATATTGACGACCAATCATCATCGGCTTAGTCAATAAACGGGGCCAAGGGATATCTTAAATTTATGAACGATTTAGAATTTTCGTTTCTTACCGCTGTGTATAAACATATTTTTGACATAACTGACCCCCTTTTCAACATTCTACAGAAAAAATCATTGGACATCACCTATTGTAAAAAGCAAATATTTATGGCAAGAGATCGTATCAAGTTATTGAGAAATGAGACAATGTTTAATACAATATTTGAACAAGCCCAAACAAGGATTTTTAATAATAGGGACTCTAGGCAACTAGGACTAGGCAATTGTCAAAAAGAATTAAGTTATCGGACACCATTAAAGGCGATGAGCAAAGTTCTTTACGCATTTTATTTTATGAGATAATTGACAATATTGTGACTCAAATAGAAGTTAGGTTTGCAGATATGTCTCAGTTATTATATTTTTCTTTAGCGGATTCCTCAAAATTCGAAGAATATAGCAAAAATTTTCCGCTTGAATTTGTGACGAATGTGACCAACTTTTATAAAAATTTCTTTGACAAACAAAAATTAATTAATGAGCTTAGTGTAATAATATCTCGATGAACAATTTGCATTGCTGAGCGTCGAGGCAATTTTAAAACATTTCGTAAAAAATGAACTTCAAGAAATATTTCCTGAAAGTTACAAACTTTTTGCGTTAATTGCTACCATACCTATTACAAGTACCTCAGTGGAAAGACATTTCTCTTGTTTAAAGCGAATAAAAACGTATTCTCGCAATACAATAAAAAATGAACGTTTATCGTCACTTGCGCTAATTTCAATAGAAAAAGAGTTGTTCTGCTCCTTACAGAAGGCTGATAACTTTACGGATGTCATAATAAGTAAATTCGCCCTTTTAAAAGATAGGCGGATAAATTTAATTTATAAAACTTAGTTGTCAGCTAAGTGTGTACGCGGCTTAACGTTTTCTTATAACGTCATTATTCTTGAAATTATTGTGGTTGTCGCCTACCCTAGCCTAAACACCACGAGCCGCCACTGAAAATCGGTCAAGTCATTTAGAAAATATGAAGGATTGAAATTTAAAATGTTTATTTACAAATTATCAGAGTAAATGATAAGGATAAATTCCTTCGACCAATTCGCTATTTTTGTCCTGTTATTTTAGATGTTTACTGCTGATTTTAGTGATTTGACATGCCACAACGATCAGGTGCGGTAGTTGCTAGATAGCTGTTCTGTAACTTGTGCGTTTAAATTTCTCAATATCATTAAATTTTTTATCAATAATTATGGTGTACTCACTTGCAGAAAAAGTGGAAATATTCGAACTTTATTTTAAAAATAATGAATGTGGCAATCGGGTTGCGCAGATATTTAATGAACGACATCCTGAAAAACACCTTTCCGGCAAAATTGTTCGCGAGTTAGTAGCAAAATTTCGCGAAACTGGATCCCTTATGAATAAAAAGAGGCAGATGGAAAATCCTGTAGTAAATGAAGCTATGGAGGTCTTTGTATTGGGCCAAGTTGCCATGGATAGTACGCTGAGTACAAGAAAATTAGCCAATGAGACCGGCGTGAATTGTACAAGTGTCCAAAGAATATTGAAAAAACACCATTTCCACCCGTATAAAATTCAGTTGGTACAAGAACTCAACGAAGACGATTTTGATCGCCGCTTGCAATTTTGTGAAACTATTAGTGAACGAGTGGCCAATAATAATAATTTTCTATTCAATGTGTGTTTTTCGGATGAGTGCATTTTCTTTTTGAACGGTGTAGTTAATCGGCATAACTGTCGGTACTGGGCTGAGAACAACCCCAGGGTATTTCACGAGGTGCACACACAACATACTCAGAAATTGAACGTGTGGGCTGGTATTTTTGGAAATTCTATTGTGGGTCCTTTTTTTCTTCCTGGAACTCTAACAGGTGATATGTACTTAGATTTACTAGAAAATACCATCGACCCAGCCCTAACTGACATCATCGAAAATAATCCTGGATACTTTGAAGCGGAACTGATATTTCAACAAGACGGTGCACCTCCACATTACTCTCAAAATGTGCGTAATTATTTAAACACTAACTTTCCCGGGCGGTGGATAGGACGAAGGGGTGCCATTGAGTGGCCTCCCCGGTCACCCGACTTGACTCCTTTAGACTTTTTTCTATGGGGACACATAAAAAGTAAAGTGTATAGCACTCCACTTGCCTCACTAGAAGATCTGCGAACACGAATTATTGACGTTTGTCGCGAAGTGACCCCTCAAGTTTTTCAGAATGTTCGAGAACGATTTGAAGCTAATTTGTATTACTGTATGGAGGTCGACGGGCAACATTTTCAGCATTTGCTTCATTAATACGGTAAGTTTTTTTTTTATTTAATTCAATTTATGCGTTTTTTGGAAAAAGTATTTTTCAAATTTCAATCTTTCATATTTTCTAAATGACTTGACCGATTTTCAAAACCAAAGCGGGAAATGTATAGAGAATAGAAAGCCCTTTTCATTGCGGTACTACTTGACCCCTCTTCCCATTTGAAAAAGTTTGGGGGATGACACCCCCGCTTAGAGGGTTGAAAATTTTGCGATCATTTTAAGGGCAAAAGTTGTCCCCCTCACAAACAAAATTGACGTGTTTTTGGATTTTTTGAAAAAAAAATTACCCTGGCCGTTATGCCGTGCGGTACGTTTTCGATGGGCCACCCTGTATATATATATATATATATATATATATATATATATATATATATATATATATATATATATGTATATATATATATATGTGTGTGGATGATCTGTAATGATTGCGAAAAGACTAACTGATGACCCGATGGTAATAGGATTTAGGCAAAACGTTGTTCGTTTACTATAGGGGGTTTAGGTTCGTTTTTCTATTTTAAATTTATCAAATAAGTTACATAGTTTTAGTTGAAATTAATTAAAAAAGTTGGAATCTCAGTGGTAATGGATTTTTCTTATCATCACTTTTTTGTTCACATCAGTAACGGTAATACAAAAAGGAAATTTGAGACACTGCACTGATTTTAATTTTAAAAGTTATAGTTGTTAGAATAGATAATCTAGTAAACTTAGACTTCATAACGACGTATTGAAAATCTTGACAGTTTCTATACAATAATATTTGTATTCTTCTAGCACCTTCAAACATGACGAGAAACAACGAATTCACTAATTTTTAAATGAGAGACATGAAAATTTTTAACGAATTTTTAAAAGATTAGGTGAAACAGGTGAATGTCGCCCTAAACATAGAATGGGTCGCCCGAAAATCATAACTGTTGAGCAAGAAGGAGAAATCCTAGTGCAGGTGGTTGAAAATCTACGTATTAGCTTACGTACCGCAAGAGGAACGAATAAAACTTTAATACTGAAAATTCTTCACAATGAAAATCTTCATCCATGTCATTTTATCCTTGTCCACTGACTTACATGGTAGAGTTATATTTTGTAATTTCTTAAATGCATAAACAAGTCAACGATGGTGTTTTCGTGTAGTAAATCCCACTTCAATTAGGCAAAGACATTCTGAGCAGAGGTTTTTATACTTGGATCATTTGAATTGCCAGCTCGCCTCAATGGTCAAGAATACCTGTATTTTTTGATAAATGGCTTACCAGATATATTAGATGATGGCATCGGCAACATATTTAGTAAAAGCACAATGGTATACCAGCCCGTTAGGCTTTAACGATTCGAAACTTCTTGAACGAGCGTTTTCCAGGCAGGTGGATAAGTCGCGGTAGTGATTTTTCTGGGCTCGCTCGTAACCCCGACCTCAATCTCCTCGAACTTAACTTTAGGGGTCATTTGACAGATTTACTTACAAAAGATATTGTTTCACGTGAGGTCTTTTTACTTTTTTATAGCATAGTTGTGTAGTCCAGTGTTAAGGAATCAAGAAGGTATATTATTCGACAATATTTGAATAAAGCAATAAGAAAATGTATTGAGGTCAGTGGTGGACACTTTGCTTAGTTATGAATTTGTCAAATTAGTTTTGAAATAGTTAAATTGTATATTTTGTTAATGTAGTTAAATAAATAGTTATTATTGTTTATTTTTCAATATATTCAATATTTCAAACTTCGCAAGTTTTGTAACATTTATGTTAGAATGCATGATTGTTATGTTTTCCTATAATTAACTTTTGATGGGATGCGGAATTTAGAAAATTACTAGATAATTGTTATGCTACAATTTCGCACTATCTCGAAAGCAAGGCAGTTTATCGATAACAAACAAGTATATCTTTTTAACTTAGAAATAAACAGTCTATCAACATTTCTATTTAAATTCCCGTGCACAAAAACTGATACAAAATTAGCCCCAACAACACTTTCCCAGCGTCACCTACCTGTAACCTTAAAACTAGGTTTCAATTTATTGAAGTTTTCAATCTCAATTTCAGCTTCATAGGTTGGGTTTGTAAGCCTGTCTGGGATTTTTCCAAAAGTGTTTTGAATTCACGGTATAGGTGAAAATTCTATGCAAATTAAGTAAGAAGGAAGCAAGCAAGTAATGTTATATTTTTAATTAAGTATTATATAGTATAAATCAAACTTTATAGTTGCAAGTGTTACTAATATTTTCTTTTTTATTTGTTTTTATTTCCCTTAAAAACATAAATTTCGTGAGGTAATAGATTATACGAAAAATTATTATAGAAAATTTATTTAATATTCCTTCACCTGGGTGTGATGATAAGACCAATTCAATAACTAATAATTGTTGATTTTAATACTGAGAAGCCAATTCTGCTCCCAAGTATCTGACCTGGCAAGGCCCAACAGGCAGTTTCCTCAGGGGGTAACTTTTGTAGCATAAAATATACTACAGTGTCACCAGTAGAGTTAGTGTAATATGGGATTTTTTAAATAATTTACTTGAGTAAAATTTGAGTCTTCGAAATGTTGTTGCTTAAGAAATAATGACCAAAAAATTTGACATTTTTTTAATAAAAACTAGCAAAAAAATATTTAAACCCCAACATTCAATTTTATGGCTGTATGCCGAGTTTCAGTGCTCTGAGTTGGCTTAAACATTTTCTCAATTTTTTTTAACTCGATGTTTTTTCACATTACCGAATGTAAGCAAATCTGAATTAATCTATTTATTTTTAATAAGGTAATACATGTATATAAAAAATAGAGTTTCTTTGTAATTTTGATGCCAAATTTGATAGGTAACATAAATAAATGTGAGTTACATGTATGGAAACTGCTGACAGAAGTAATTCCCACGATAGCGATTTCAAGAACGGATGACGATTTGCTGATGCAGATTTCCAGGCCCGGAGATAACATACATTTAATCATTTTTATGTAATTCATTCTCACCTTTAAACTCTTACTGTAAAGACATATTTTAGAAATAAAATTGTTTTTTAAAAAATAACTTTTTACTTCAAAGTATTTAAGTGGCGCAGTCGGTAGGATAGTGTGGTGGTAATAATTTCAAATGGTTCGGAAGAATTGCTGCTTGATCGTTTCAACCCTTTGGCGCTATCCATTGAACCTACAGTGAACGCAAAGAAGAGGATCGGAAAGGGAGAAGAAATACATCATTGTAAGTGCTTTTCACATTTGCCCCTCCTAAACCCTCTGTATAAGGATTTTTGGTTAGGGATAATTTTAAGAACAGTGCATCGAGCACATTATCTGTCTATTGAAGACACTGAAAAGATTTTTTTCCGTTTTTACTCTATATTCGTTTAAGAAAAAAATATTTACAATAACGTTTTTATATTTTCATAAATAAAAGAGTGGTGTATCGTACGACAATATTCATATTAAACAAAATTATTGTTATATGTACGATTTAGAATATTTAGTAAATAAGTTTAGTTCAATTAAATTAGATCTTGAAATACAGAAGCCAAAAATTACCGAAAAAATGGAAGGCAGTGTTTCAGGACAACCCAAAGTAAATTAGGAAATTTTCAAAAGTAAAATAGAGAATATTAAGCCTTTTGATGGAGATAGTAATACTCTAAATAAATTTATTAAAAGATACGTCGATTTAGTTAACAAATATAAAACAGTAAATGACCGCGATTTAAATGAACACATATTCGAATGTATCCAAGAGAAGCTAGTTGGCAGGGCAGAAGCCATGGTCGGCAATCGTGTCGAACTAGATTCTTGGGATAAATTAAAATTAGCTCTAGTTCAATGTTTTTCTGATCGTAGGTACTTAGATTGTTTAGTTCAAGAACTAACAAGAACAAGACCCTACAAGGGTGAACATTTAATTGATTTTGGTAGTAGGTTACAATTAATTAGAACTAACGTAGTGCAAAGAATAAGTAATGACGTAAATTTAAGCATAGACGAAAAATTATGCCACATTAACTGTTACGATAAAACCGCTTTAAATACTTTTATTGCAGGCTGTAGTGGTACATTAAAAAATAATATGCATCTAAAAAAGCTCGCATCTTTAGAAGATGGGATGGCATATGTTAGCGAATTTGAAAATTTTGAAAGACTTTACGGTGGTATAGCCAATAATGATGGAAATGTAAGAAATAATATTAATCAAACTATTAATATACCCAATCATAAACAAAACATTTTTCATAATTTTCCCAGCACAAATTTTAATAGCCCAAATCTTAATTTAAAAAGGCAAAATATGCCAAATACACATAATAGGAATTTTACACCTAAACCTGTCTGGTCTAACTAACCACGTCAAATTCCTCCGAGAAGATACCCAACTAACAGGGAAGTTTTTAGACCCCCTCAAAATGTGTTTAAGCCAAATCCAAATCAGGCTCAACAATTTCTACACCAATGTCAACCACATCTAGGAATCCACCTGTCATGAACAGGCGAAACCCGCCGAATCAAAACTTTTCAAATCAAAACTTCTATCACCTTTTTCCCATTATCCAAAAGCAACAAACGTTTGTCCCAAAATACCCTTACCTAGCACAAACTACAGAGAAATGTCAATTTAAAGAAGCTGCATGCCCTTGCTAGAAGAAACGTACTATTGTGACGAAGATTTCCACCCCCACGATAGTTGCACTCTCCAAATAATGCAAGGTTCCGAAATGGAGTACTGTCAAATTTTCCGAATAAACATCGAAGAGCCAATTTCCGAGCAAATTACCCAGGACGAAGTACTTATTCTACCTGTGAAAGAAGAAAGAATATTTTCAAAACGCAAAACCGACCAATACATCGAAGTTAACCATCCTATCCTACTGAAAATTCCGAAAACGTGCCAAATTCAAGTGACGACCAAAACATTTGTAAATAGCAGAAGTCTCCGCCAAGGAAAACCACTATTATAAATTCACATTCCAAAATTAAAGACCAAAAAACACTTTTCAAACTCCGAACCTTACGAAGATAAACTTTGAAGAAATTTACCGTCTTAAGGATATCACAAATAGAATATCACCAATCGAAGAATCCAATGCCAATACTTCGGAAATAGACTCCGTCATTTTCTCAGCTTAACGAGGGAGGAGTTACATGTATGGAAACTGCTGACAGAAGTAATTCCCACGATAGCGATTTCAAGAACGGATGACGATTTGCTGATGCAGATTCCCAGGCCCGAAGTTAACATACATTTAATCATTTTTATGTAATTCATTCTCATCTTTAAACTCTTACTGTTAAGATATATTTTAGAAATAAAATTGTTTTTTAAAAAATAACTTTTTACATCAAAGTATTTAAGTTGTGACTGAATGAAATCATGTGACTAACTCTTTGTTATCATTTTACATTATTTGTTAAGAAGAATTTAAATTCTTAGGTGCTTATATAACATCGGACAATAACATGGATGAAGAAATAAAAGTACGCTTCCAAAACGGTAATAAATGCTATTTCGCACTGAAAAACTCCTGCAGTCTAAGACTTCATCAAGAACATCAAAATTACGAATATATCATGCGACTATCAGACCAGTAACCACCTGTGGATGCGAAATTTGGACCTTGATAAAGAATAACGGACTCCGTCTATAGAGATTCGAACGAAAAATTGAATCTTTGGCGCAGTACGCGACCCCAACGCCGAATTAGATCAACTATATCATCGACCAAACATCGTAAAAGAAATAAAATCCCGCAGATTACAATTGGTAGGACACGTACAGGGGGTACCAGACGACAGTCTGATAAAAGTTGCTTGGGAAGAAGTACCAGTAGAAAGAAGACCCTGGGCCATCCCAGAATGTGATGGAGAGACAACATCATCAAGGATCTGGAAATCATGAGCGTGACTAATTGGCAAGAAGTCATGTATGATAGGGCCCAATGGAAGCAAATAGCATTTGCAGCCAAAACCCACCCAGGGTTGTGGAGCTACCAAGAGAGAGACAATTATTTGTTAAGCAAAAATTTGGTAAACCAACAGAAAAGGTGGCCTCTATACTGCGTAAAAAGAACATTAAAATAGTTTTAAAAATAATAATAATCTAAGTAAATTTATAAAGAGTAACAAACAAAAAACAAATAAAAATAATAAAGTTTATAAATTTTTAAGTTTTAAGAGTTTATAAATTAAACTGTGGATCATGCCCAAAATTGTATATAGGCCAGACTGGGAGAACTTTTAAACAGAGACTATGAGCATAAAAGAAGTTTTATTGAAAATAAAACATATTCAACATACGCCGAACACTTGTTAGATAATAACCATACTTTCGATGAAAATTTTGAAATATTACATACAATAAACAAAAGTAAAAAAATGTCGCTGTTAGAGTCTATGAAAATTAATAAACGTATAAACAACCAGTATCTCTCAAACGATCATTTAGATATGAATAATTCACCTATTTTGTTAGAAATTTCCGTTCAGATGTTATTTAGGACTCTCGTAGGCCATAAAAGTCTTTATATAGAAATATGTTTTATAAATATCAAGCTCATTTAGCAAATTGTTAGTTTAAATACCGTTTGTCTGACGAAGCTACAGTGTTGGCGAAACATATGTCACAAGTTGAGAATAAAAGTGAAAATCTAAAACAGTTTAAAGTGTTTTATTTACATTGCTGAAACCTAAAGAATTGAAATTTTAATTATAATGACTTATCATGATAGAATGAGAAACCTGCAAACATTTTTATGAAAGATATCCTACAAGAAATCCAATAACTAAATATACCGTAAATAAAATTAAATGTAATGTAATATATTAAGTTATAGATATTAGACCCTTATTCTTGCAAAAACTGTTTTTGACTGACTTTCATAAAAAGCGCTCTTAATAAAAAGTATTTAGAATTTTACGCAGAGTTTAAAAAGGTAATATAATATAGGGTGTTTTTTTTAAATAATTTTTCTTTTATAACAAAAAACCATTGGATGCATAATTTCTACCAAAGTGTACACTTGGCAGCATATGTTGCCGTTCCCTTACTAAATTTAAACTATATTAATGCTGTAAACAACTGGAAAACATTGTATATGTTATACCATATTCAGGATTTTTGTATTTTAAAGTAATGAAACAACTTCAAAAGCACTACATGTTTATTTAATTCTTAATCGACGAATATACGAAAACATTAATTTCAAATTGGGTTACATACATTCCTTTATGCAGCGTATCTGTATCTAACGAACCAAAATATTGGAAGTACCCCGCACAAGAATTTAATATTTTAGATAAACTAACTGAAATTCTCCTTAAAAGAACACTCGCTGCATCGAGATCGATAAAAGCGCATTTTACGTCGTGATTGCATACGTTTATCGCCCGCATTTACAGAATTTTATTCTGATGTTCATTTGATTGAACACGAAAATTGATTGAACGCTGCCAGGACAGGTATATCAAATCGAAATAGAAAATCAGAACAGATGTTGTCTTCCGTGAACTAACTGAGCGAAGGAAGGAATAGTTTGCCAACCATTATAGAGGTAATATCTAAATGAATAGTTAGCAAATAAAGGTTTAAATGTCGGTTTTTGCGCTAAAGTCCCTCTACCGACTTTACCAAAAAAAATGTGGATTAAATTTTTTTTTAATTTATATATCCGACCTGTGCTCACCGAGAAGTAACCCACTGAAATGATTAGATTCCACGCTAGGTGTAGCCCGCTGCTTGCGTCTCTACTAAAATTTTGAGTATGCTTGATTATTTTAATAATGTATCTTCCTGATAATATCCCAAGACTGTTGCAAAAACCTTGCTAGACCTTTACATTAACCATCTGTCCTGTTAAATATTGGTTATATTTGTTTTTCACTCATAAACCTTTCATGCTCCATAGTGTAGTTGACACAAACCGTCCAGTTCCTGCAATTCCGCAGGATCAGAACCATTTTCATTTTTTGTGCGTGTTTAATATTGTGGGAATCTTAGAGCTCTTTTGAATTTTTGCAATTTTATTTATGCTACACTGTACAAAATTTAAAACTGCGCTACTTGATGTTGACTATATGATACTGATTAAGGTCTGGGATTATTATCATATCTAATTGAACGCTAATATCTTCAGTTCAATATCCGCTTATTTTTCAGTTCAGAATTTAATTTGCATGACAAGTTGAAAGAGTCCCAAAAACTAATAAATTATTATCCGACTGTTGGATAATAGTAAATGGCTAAAATTTCAATACCTATTCCTATTTATCGGTTTGCTGTACACAGAATGACCTAGGGTACCGGCACTTTGGATTTATTTTAATTATCTCGTAGGATATCCGTTCTTGTATTTGTTAGCACTGTTATATTATACCCTCATGTCAGCCTCTCCATCATTTCCCTACAAAAAATTAAAAACTTGAGTCGATGGTATTTATATGGATACATATGATATTTTTTTAACTTTTTATTTATTTTGCAGTAGGATTTGTCTCGCATATCATCTAGTATTACGAATTAACTGTGACTAGTTAGCTACAACAACGATTTTTTAAATAAAGTTACCTGCTGCTTCATTCACACGTCTGGTTGTCTTTCTTCTCTTCAATGCTTTAAGCACTGCTCTCTGTCATAGCTAGCTCTCTGTCATAGCTATTTATAGAGGTAATTCTTTCTCACCCTTTCACTTGCCTTTGTATACTGCATTTGTCAGTTGAATCCAATTCAAACAAAATTGTTTAAATTCTGGGTGCCATTCATGATATATTAAAAATAAACTTAAATAGATTCAGCTGACAACTCGGTCCTTTGAATAACTTTTAATAAAAATAACAATCTATAATATTCAACTAAAACACAAATTTCAACTGTTAAAGATGTATAATTCCTTTAAAAAATGTTGGTTATGTTTTTTCTAGAAAACATGTAAGTTCATGGTAAAAACCAAGGGTAACCTCTTACAATTGTAAGTATTTATATGAGGTAGAAACGTTTATGTATTAAAAAACCTCTTGACTTTGTTCTCAGTTACCAAAACTTTGTTTAAAGAAATGTGCTTTTTGCTTTAAAACTTAAAAATCATAATTATTAACGTAACTTATATCTTTCATCTTCATACAAAGGTTAGTCAGCAGTGTGTGTTTGAGATCCTCTAACTAATCTCTCATGGTAACGGGTCTCTCAAGTACACACAAACCTGCTCAGTTCATGAAGATCTGAGTGGCAACTTCTATAATTATCCACCTCACCTCATTAAGCCACTGATGAACTGAGAATTCTAAACGGTAACTCATTAACAAAAATAAACAAATCAAGGAGTTAACAGCACTATAACTTAACTATTTAGTAATTTCTAATCAGTGTAGTAATGAAAATAGTAATAATAGGAGGAACTGGGTTGCCAATAAAAGATCCAAAAAAGAACTTTAGAACCAAACACATCATAACACGATGTTATGAAAAGTCAACATTTCATAAAAAAAAATACTAATGAAAACGAGAATTATATAAAATACTCACCCAAATGGTGTCAATTTACTTCATTCTATAAATCAATTACAGATATGACCAAAGATTTCCCGAGAACTATGGAATGATGTGCTTAAAGATCTACCTAGCCACAAAGGAATATCGGAAATAAAACAACCCTTCAGCTGTCAGTTAGCTCTTGAAAAATGGAAATATATCATCTTGTATTACCGACTGTACCTGTATATCAAAACTAAGAAAAAACCCAATATACCTGAATGAGATATTATATCTAATTATTAACAACACACCAGAGTTAATAGTAAACTGTAGTCAGAAGAATATTTTAAAGAGGAAAATATTAAGAATTAATATATTTTTAAAAGAAAACCCCTGCGGAACCTATGAGACAATGGAATCACTGTTCCACTAGTTCACATATAAAAATCGAATTTATATTAAAACAAAATTTATATGTGAAATCATTACTAGCTATTTATAAAATTCAAAATATTCAGGGAAATTACTGTCTGCAAAATATCTCTAAAATAATAAAGAGAAATTATCATTTTAGAGAAAAAATAAAGGTGGCGCCTTCTGTAAGTCGATAGAACGCTGATCTGATTCAATTTCCACACGAAATTTTGTATTAGAATGTTGTTGGTATAGATGCTCTAAAAGCATACTTAAATTTTCTTCTCCATGTGGTCATGTTACTAGAAAAGTATCATCGACAGACCTCAATTAACATTAAGGTTGTAAAGAGGCAGAGCATAGAGCAGTTTTCTCGAAAACTTCCATAAAGATGCTCGCCATCACAGGAGATATTGAAGATCCTATGGCTGCGTCCGAGATTTACTTATCAACAGTACCTTGTAAAATGAAACATGTGGACTGTGGCTTGAGCCAGGAGTTGCGTCTTATCCCTGGTCCTCGTTTTCCCTCTATTTTGCCCTCATTTATAAGTTGCAGTGTTAAGTATTTGTGGTTTCTCGATATATGAACAAAATATTTTGCTTTTCTTTCCTTCACACTATTCATCAATTCTTACACTTTATACGTTCTCTCGACTACTTGTTGATTTGATGTATGACTCGTTCAATGTTTAGTCAGTATTCTGCGATAGCATCATAGTTCAAATGCGTCCATTTTCTTTTGTCAATCTAATATAGCAGAGTTGCAAAAACATACCATTTAAAGACTCTAGTTCTTATTTTTAAATGGAAGTACATGTTGCTTAGTACGTTACTCGCGCATGTGTTTGCGTATTTAGATTTTTGCTTACTACCATCGTCTTGGTCTTTTTGTTATTAAATTTCATTCCGTAATTTTTACATTGCGTTTACCACTGTCCATCAATTTTTGTAATCCTTCTTCGCTGTTTGCCAATATAACGGTGTCGTCTGCGCATTGCAGGTTATTGATATGTTTGCCGTTAATAATCACAACGTTTGTTGTTTCCTCTAACTCTAAGGCATTTTTAAATATTTCCTCTGCCTAAACGTCGAAGAGTAATGGGGAGAATACACATCCTTGCCGTACATCTTTCTCGATATTGATACTTTCTGACATTTTAGTCTGTATCTTTATTCTGGCTTTTTGGTTATAATATACTTTTGAGATTATTTTAAGATCAGATTCGTCGATGTTGCAAGATTTTAGTGTTTCCATAATTTTTTTGTTAATAACTAAATCGAAGGCTCGTTGCAAATCTATAAAGCATAAATAGACATCAGAGAACATAGCTTCTCCCGTTCCAAACCCATCCCTGAATCCAAATTGCGTCCGTCCTGTGTGTTTTATAAATTCTTTTGTGGATTATTGGTAGAAACAGTTTGAGTATACGATTCATTAAACTAATTGTCCTATATGTCCTGTAATTATAAAAACTGAATTGGCAGTAGGCTAGGCACGTTTCTATAATTTGTATTACCGACTGTGCCTTTATATCGAAATTAAGAAAAAACTCAATATACGACCTGAATGAGATATTATATCCAATTATTAACAACACACCAGAGTTAATAATAAACTGTAGTCAGAAGAATATTTTAAAGAGGAAAATATTAAGAATTAATATATTTTTAAAAGAAAACCCCTGCCGAACCTATGAGACAATGGAATCACTGTTCCACTAATTCACATATAAAAATCGAATTTGTATTAAAACAAAACTTTTATGTGAAATCATTACTAGCTATTTATAAATTTCAAAACATTCAGGAAAATTACAGTTTGCAAAATATTCCCTAAAATAATAAAGAGAAATTATCATTTTAGAGAAAAAATGATGAATGATGAAAAATATGAACAGTACCTTGTAAAATGAAACATGCGGACTGTGTCTTGTGTCAGGAGTTGCGTCTTCTCCCTGGTCATCGTTTTCCCTCTATTTTGCCTTCGTTTATAAGTTGCAGTGTTAAGTATTTGTGGTTTCTCGATATATGAACAAACTATTTTGCTTTTCTTTCCTTCACACTATTCATCAATTCTTACACTTTATACATTATCTCAACTACTTGTTGATTTGATGTATGACTCGTTCAATGTATAGTCAAAATTCAAATGCGTCCATTTTCTTTTGTCAACCCAATATAGCAGAGTTGCGAAAACATGCCATTTAAAGACTCTAGTTCTTATTTTTAAATGGAAGTGCATGTTGCGTACGTTACGTATTGAATTGAAGACCAATCGCGCATTTGCGATGCGCGTTCTTTTTTCTGAATGGTCTCATGTCTCGTTGATTACACAGCCTAGGTAGGTTGGCACCCTCTCTAGCGTTTCTTTGTTGACATTTATTCCTATTTGCGTGTTTAGATTTTTGCCTACTATCATCGTCTTGGTCTTTTTCAGTTACTTTTACATTGCGTTTGCCACTGTCCATCCA
Source organism: Kuschelorhynchus macadamiae (assembly GCA_030620095.1). Lineage (NCBI taxonomy): Eukaryota > Metazoa > Arthropoda > Insecta > Coleoptera > Curculionidae > Kuschelorhynchus > Kuschelorhynchus macadamiae. Next base: position 187,487 of record JAUTXW010001711.1, read on the forward strand.
TTTTTGTAATCCTTCTTCGCTGTTTGCCAATATAACGGTGTCGTCTGCGCATTGCAGGTTATTGATATGTTTGCCGTTAATAATCACAACGTTTGTTGTTTCCTCTAACTCTAAGGCATTTTTAAATATTTCCTCTGCCTAAACGTCGAAGAGTAATGGAGAGAATACACATCCTTGCCGTACATCTTTCTCGATATTGATACTTTCTGACATTTTAGTCTGTATCTTTATTCTGGCTTTTTGGTTATAATATACTTTTGAGATTATTTTAAGATCAGAATCGTCGATGTTGCAAGATTTTAGGGTTTCCATAATTTTTTTGTTAATAACTAAATCGAAGGCTCGTTGGAAATCTATAAAGCATAAGTAGACGTCAGAGAACATAGTTTCTCCCCTTCCAAACCCATCCCTGAATCCAAAGTGCGTCCGTCCTGTGTGTTTTATGAATTATTTTGTGTCCTATTAACTGTCCTATATGTCCTGTAGATTATAAAAACTGAATTGGCAGTAGGCAGATTTGTATAAGGAATTTAATTCAAAACTGACTAAAATATCGCCGAGATCTATTTTAAAATATTTAAGCATCTCTACGAACTGTTTAGAATTTTTGATATGAAAATTAAATCATTCTGTAAAATAATTTAAAACATCGACTAAATATTTACCTATTTTGTAAGATGGCGGACCTATTTCAATGACGATGGGGTTTTAATTATTTTTGAAAAAAAGATATCTTAGAACTCCTTGGCTTCATTTTTTTTTCTAGTTTCAACTGTGAAAACATTTGTACTTAATGTTAAGTTAATAAGCTTACTTATATTATACCTGAAATTAGTGAAAATTAGGGTACAAAACATAGAACTTGAAATATTTTACTAAACATACTGGGAAAAAACTATTACCTAGGAAAAAGAAATATTATTATAATTAAAACTTAAATATACATACATTTAAGTCTTTGAACCATCAATGTATTCATTATTTTCTATTACTACCTTTATTTCGTATATAAAGTACTTCTTATAACTTTATTTTGACAAGGTTCCTGATGTTTCTATACTTTTTAGGATGTATATCCATTTTCTCAAATCTCCTCAAAGTATTTAAGATAGATAGATCAACAGATATTTGTAAATTTTGAAGACATTTTGGATTAAAAACACCGCAACCCTATCAAAATGATTTTTGTGACATGCCAATCAAAGCTACACTGCAGGGCCAACTTGAAAAAGTGGTAAATTCAAAGGCAAATGGAAAAATAAAGTATTTTTACTAGAAACTAGATTTTCCCAAATTATCGACTTCGGATAAAAAAAAATGTAATTTTTTGATATATTTATCCCAGAAAGTACCGATACGGCCCAGAGAATGACAACCAGAATTCGTACACGATACAATTCAAAAATTTCTCAAAATTCGTCCTTAGCACTGACCGAGCTGATTTTTACACCAGTCTCTAAAGAAAATATAGACGTTTCTTTTTGTCTTTACTGGATTAACCTAGGATCAGCCGCTCATATGCTACAGAAGAAACGTAAAACCATAGCGAAATATATGGACAGAACATTACAACGTTATTTCTAAAGAGCTCGCCCTGTATAAACCGGAGAGTAATTATGGCGATATGGTTTCTAATCAATCGACGGAAATTTGGGATCCCATGAACAAATTCCGCTTTTCTTTACTCTTCTCGATAAAAAAGTAAGGGAAATTCAAATATTGGTTGACAGTAGTAAAGACAAGTAGTAATGTAGAAATGCCTTAGCTTAATACTGAATTCGTCATGCGTAACAAATCAAAATCTAGGAAAAGAGATAATCATCCTGAGAAACAAGCTTATTTTGGTAGTTTTTTCCGAATTTTGTTAGTAACTGACTGAAATTCTCCTTAAGAGATAACTCGCTGTATTGAGATCGATAAAAGCGCATTTACAGAATTTTATTCTGATGTTCATTCGATTGAACACGAAAACTGATTGAGAGCAGATGTTGTCTTCCGTGAACTAATGGAACGACGAACGAATAGTTTGCGAACCTGTTTAGAGGTAATATCGTAATGGTAATTTAGGAAACGACAAAGAAACTATCGGTTTTTAATATATCGGTTTTATCTCAATTAGATTTAATAAACATGTATCCGCATATGCCCATTTTTTTTAGAAAATGACCTTCGGTTAGTTTGTTATTCATTCTCTGTGTTCCGGTCAGACGATATCATAGGCAAAATTTAACCGAATTTTTAAGATACAGGGTGTTAAAATTAGAAAGTTACTCTTTTTAACTCGGTTATTGCTAATATAAATGAATTGTGAATTTCGAAAAGGGCTCATCTCGCGGAGATGGGTCCTTTTCGTAATGTATTTGCCCGATGCATTACGACGCCATGCCATTCGCAAATTAAGCGAACCAATCAGAACTTGCTATTTTTATAGGAATAAACCAACCTAGGCATAATCCAGTTCACTTGTTTCAGTTGTTTTACGACGCGACGGTTGTTGGTATGTAAAGTAGCCTTTTAAGCCTGCATGGTGTAACCGACAAGAGAATAAAGAGAATTCGACTACTAAAAATTTCAAATAAAAGTCCCCACGATATGCGTGGAAAATCTGCCGGATCCAGAAGCAATGTAATGCCAGAAGAAACATGTGCTCTACTCCACCATTTTATCGAATCAATTCCTGTTAAAGAAATCCATTATTCAAATAACATTGTAAAAAAATACTTATCATCTGCCTTGAATGTGACAATATTGCATGAGAGAAAAGAAAGAAGAAAAGAAAGTCAATTATCAGTTTTTTAGAAATTATTTCAATGTGAATTTTGACTTGGCGTTTGGTAGACCACAAATTGATGTGTGTTCAAAGTGCGAAGAAATTGACGTTAAGCTAAAGAATCCCCACTTAAACGAAAATGCCAAAAGGGTCGCTAGCGCGGAGTTAATCGTGCATAAGCGCAGGGCATCGAAGTTTTTTAATAAAGCCAAAGAGATCTCGGAAAAATGTAAAGAGGATGGCAGTTCTATTTTGGGATTGTCGTTCGATTATATGCAGAATTTACCACTGCCAGTCCTTCCCGTCCAGGAAGTGTTCTACTACCGTCAACTTTGGGTATACGAATTCTGCGTACATAATATGAGAACAGGAAAGGCAACTTTGTATTCCTATCACGAGGGCCAAGCACTGAAGGGACCGAACGAAGTAGCTTCATTTCTAAATGACTTTATCCGTAATAATGTTCCTGAAAATATTACGGAATTACATTTGTTCTGCGACGGCTGTCCAGGAAAAAATAAAAATAATACCTTGATAAAATTTCTTCTCGCCTTGTCAGTTTCTAGAAATTTGAAAATATTCCTTTATTTCCCCCAAAGAGGTCATTCTTATGATGATTGCGATAGAGATTTTGCAACCATAAAACGTAAGATTAGAAGAGAAGATCGTTTATTTACGCATGAGCAGTATAAGAACTTAATACTCAGTAGCAGTAAGGCAGACAAATTTTGTGTGAAAATGATCACATATTCCGACATCATTGACTTCAAGTCGTGGTGTAAAGTTCACTTCAAAGCGAAACCGTTGTCAGAAAGATGCTTCGGGAAGAAAGTTTCAAAAGAAGGCAAAGTTTCTTTCCAAGTTTCTACTTTTATCCAGAAAAGCCTGGAGAAGTTATATGCCGCCCCTTTATTGAAAGCGAAATGAGCACTGAAACTTTTAGCCTGTCAAAATCTAAAGGTGTATGTGCTAATCTTCCTACTGTTAAAGACTTTTCATGCTACTCTTCAAAACTACCAATAAATAACTTAAAAATGAACGACTTGAAAAAGTTGAGGCAGTATATACCCGCAGAATTTGAAGACTTTTACGATGGTATTTTAAGCTGGCCGACTACTGACAGACAAGCAGAAGCTGATGCTGAAGAAGACTTTTAGCAAAGCTACTTTTTATATTTGGCATTATTTTCCAATAAGAAACTCTAGTTTTGCTGTTTTAAATACTGTTTTTGTATCTTCCTTTGAAAATTAAAGTTAACTTTCCTTTTCTAATGTACTTATGTTTATTTAATCTTCCATGGGTTGCTTCAATTTCGAAAACGACTCATCTCGGAAAATTCCAAGATCCATTTTCTCCATGTATACTTTTCTGAAAAGGAAAATTTGGCAAGGTTAAGATGTAAAATAAGGAGTGTAAATTATTAGAAAATCGATATTGTCGTAGTTCAAATTAGTCAGAAGAAATTTAGTTTTTTGCTTCTCCTGAAAAATTACGTCTTCCCGAGATGAGACCCTTTCGAAATTCACGATTCAAATATTTTGATATATGGTTATTTGCTTAATTTTTATAACTATTGTGACAAATTATATTAACTACGGCTAAACAAAGGTGATTTGTATACAGGGTTAGTCTTAAACATGAAACCATCATATCTTTAAGTTTGAGTATTTATTACATAAAAGAAATATCTCCGAAAAATTTGAACTATAGTAAAAGTTATTTGTTTTTCAACACATAAACTAGGGAATATTTAGATTTTATAAGGGATTCAAAAATAGTGATTGATGTAATTTTATTGCAGTTTCTGGTATATATAAATTGAGAAAATAAGTATTTATGAATATATACAGAGGCATTCAAGAAATATTTAACAAAAATATGTCAAGAATGATACATTTTTTACTTTTATTTCCCTCGTAAAAGGGAAGTATTGTAATCGTGAAAAAATCATCCTCAGAGATTTTTTCAGACCTTTACGTTGTAGGGTCGCTAGATGCCGGTCCAAATCTGTCGGTCTGTCTGTCGCTTTATTCACGGCATAGCTAAAACATTACTTACCCGACTGACTTCAAGTTTTGGTCAAAAAATTGAGGGTTACATGGGGTTGATCTGGAAACATTTTGGTAAAAAATGTGTTATTTTATAACTACTTACCCAATTTATCTGAAATATTGCATAAACAGCAAGCAATATGTTGAAATTAACTGGTAATATTTTGGTTCGAATCCAAGATGGCGGAACAAAATATTGATTGATTGAATTAAAATTGTGTGCCATAACTAATAGTGGTATAGGGGTCAACTAGCAAATTTTTGGAACTAATTCAAGATGGCCGGACAAAATGGCGGCCAAATAAAATGTTTGTAATCGTGAAAAAAAATCACCTTTTCAGATTTTACACATCTTCACTTTTTAGCGGCCAAAAATGTTTTATCAATTCCGTCGGTCCGCCTGTTGGACTGTCTGTCTGTGTGTCTGCATTCAGTTAACAGCTTAACTTAAAAACTACTTACTACTTACCCGATTGACTTCAAATTTTGTGTTATATGGGGCTGATTTAGTAAAATTTTGGTAAAAATCCAATATGGCGAAACAAAATAGCAGCATAATGAAATTTCTAAAAAAATTATTATTAAAAATCTACTTATCCAACTTATCTCAAATTTTGCACAAACATCAAGTATTATGTTCTAACACTGGAACCTGTGGTGGTCCTAACCACACTACACCACAACTTGTTACGTTCTGGACGCGCGTTTCGCTAACCAAGTTAGCATCATCAGCAGATGATATAAACTAAAGTAACTTATCCTAACCAAGACTATTTATAGATAAATGTGGTCACACTTGATTGCACCCGACTGCACCGTTTTCAAGTTAACAATAGAGGGGCCTATAGGGAATAGGCCCTCTGTTTTTATTTAAGGCTTTCTTACCACATTTAACTATTTCTATACTCTCAAATGCATCCAATAATCTATTATTACATACATTTTTAATCAACTTAAGATTATTTATTCCTATTCGGTGATTGTTTTCCACAGCATGTTGGGCAACGCTTGATTTTTCTGTTCTTCGGTATCTTAAATATGTGTTCTTTAAAACGAATGTTTATGGAGCGTTTAGTTTGCCCAACATATTTTAGATCGCAGTCATTACAGCTAATTTCATAGATGCCACTCCTCTTCCTCAAGTCGACTTTGTCTTTGGGATTTCCAAGGAGGTTTTTCAAACTGTTCTCCGTTTTGTAGGCTACTCTAAAACCTACGTTTTTAAATACTTTTTCTAGACCTATCTGGGATCATATGGGATTATTATGAACTTATTGGAAGCCTCAGGTGTTTGAAAAGTAGTGGCATCTTTTAACATTTTCTTATGCTTATGTCTATTTACTAATTTATGTAAAAAATTATCACTATATCCATTAGTTTTAGCTATATTTTCAATCCGATTCATTTCGTTGTTAAAACGTTCTTTACTTAATGGAACATTGACTAACCTGTGAGTTAAGAAATGGAATGCTGCCATTTTGTGTTGACGGCAATGAAATGAGTCGGATGTTTATACCTATCAGTATTAGTAAATTTTCTATAAATATCAAATTCTAATTTATCGTTATTTCTAAAAACTAACGTGTCGAGAAAAGGTAATTGCCCATTGTTCTCCTTTTCGTACGTAAAATTAATGGAAGGATAATTATTGTTTAATGTTTCTAAGAAAGTGTCCAAATTTTCTGTTTTAGTATCAAAAATAGCAAATATATCGTCTACGTATCTATACCACACCCTTGAGAAATACTTGAGTTCTTTTTTGAATTGGGTTTCTAATCTGCTCATAAACAAATTTGCAAGAAACGGAGATAAGCAATTGCCCATCGCAGTTCCCTCAAGTTGTTTATTATAACATTTATTGTTGAACTGAAAAAAATTTTGAATTTTGTGAGAAGTAAATATTCATCAATAATTTCCTTCTTCAAATTATTGATTTCAAGTAGTTCCTTTAGGTACTCTAAAGCAAGTGGTATAGGTACACTAGGAAACAATGAGCTTACATCAAAAGATATTAAAATTTCACCTTCTTTTAAGTGAACATCCTTAATTTTGTCTAAGAATTCTAACGAGTTAGTAACCTGAAAGTTATCATACGAGATATTTAATTTGCTGAATTATTCTACTAACCACTTTGAAATATTGTACGTTGGTGATCCAACAGCTGAAACAATAGGTCTTATGGACTTCTCAGGTTTATGGATTTTGGAAAGGCAATACAGCTTAGATAACTGTGGGTTACTATGTGTTAGTTTGAATTTTAGTTTATCGGGCACAAGGTTTTTACACTGTTTTAAAGTACTTTTTACTTCTGTTATCATTTTTGATAACGGGTTTTTCTCAATTAAATCGTAACGACTAGTTTGAATCAAATTGTCTACTCTTTCAAAATAATCTGTTTTGTCTAGTATAACAACCTTATTTCCTTTGTCAGCTTTTAAATAAAAACATTTTTTCTTCAGTCACTGGATACACGAGAAACATATTTTGACTTGTTGTTAACAACGTTTTTTGAGATTTGATTTTTGCAAGCCTCTCTAATAATCTCTTAGTTGACTCTGGTACGTATTGAATGGAACTTTCGATATTTCCTATAATAGTTGGTAAACTATTTTTTACTGGAGGCTCTGCAAAATTCAAAACTTTCTTCAAAAGAGCGATTTCTCTGTTATCAAAAGACTGAGAAGAAGGATTTTCTACAATGTTCTCGACTTCCGAAGAAATTTGTTTTTGTGGTTTCAACTTTCTCAGTTTGTTTTTAAGTGAACATATTTTCTTCAAAAATTTGGCATCGACAACTACGAACATTTTTGTTTGGAAATCTAACCATTGTTCAAATTCTAAATTACTAAGCTTATAGGTGAGTTTTTTAAATAATCCGTATGCTTCAATTTCAAGCATACTTTGTTTGCTATACAGATTTTTAATTTCTAAATCTAGCCACTTTTGTTTGGCAAAAGATTTTACCTTCCCAGTAATGGGTGTTGTTTTCATTGCCGTCAAAACAAAATGGCAGCATTCCATTTCTTAACTCACAGGTTAGTCAATTTTCCAATAAGTAAAGAACGTTTTAACAATGAAATGAATCAGATTGAAAATATAACTAAAAGTAATGGATATAATGATAATTTTGAACATAAATTAGTAAATAGACATAAGTAAGCATAAGAAAAAGTTAAGATGCCACTACTCTTCAAGCACCTGAGGCTCCCAATAATTTCATAGTAATCCCATATGATCCCAGATATACGAGAGGTCTAGAAAAAGTATTTAAAAACGTACGTTTTAGAGTAGCCTACAAAACGGAGTACAGTTTGAAAAATCTCCTTGGAAACCTCAAAGACAAAGTCGACTTAAGGGAGAGGAGTGGCATCTATGAAATTAGCTGTAATGACTGCGATCTAAAATATGTTGGGCAAATTAAACGCTCCATAAACATTCGTTTTAAAGAACACATGGCACATTTAAGATACGGAAGAACAGAAAAGTCAAGCGTTGCCCAACATGCTTTGGAAAACAATCACCGAATAGGAATAAATAATCTTAAGTTGATTAAAAATGTATCTAATAATAGATTATTGGATGCATTTGAGAGTATAGAAATAGTTAAATGTGGTAAGAAAGCCCTAAATAAAGACAGAGGGCCGATTCCCTATAGTCCCCTCTATTGTTAACTTAAAAACGGTGCAGTCGGGTGCAATCAAGTGTGACCACATTTACCTATAAATAGTCTCAGTTAGTATAAGTTACTTTAGTATATATCATCTGCTGATTATGCTAACTTGGTTAGCGAAACGCTCTTCCAGAACGTAACAAGTTGTGGGGTAGTGTGGTTAGAACTCTTGTATTTTGATCAAGTATTATCTTGAAATCAATTGCTAATATTTTTGTACGAATCCAAGATGGCGGTATAAAATGGCGGCATAATAAAATATTTAAAAATTCTGCCTGTAATAACTGCTTATTGGATTAATTTCAAATTGCGTGCCATACCTAATTGTGTTATAGGGGTCAACTAGTAGAATAGTGGTACTAATTCAAGATGGCCGAACAAAATGGCGACCAAATAAAATGTTTGTAATCGTGAAGAAAATCTCTCTCTCATGTTTTACATATATTCACGTTTTAGCGTCCCTAGATGTCAAAAAATATGTTTTATCAATTCCGTCGGTCCGTCTATTGTTCTGTCTGTCAGTTAAATATTTAAAAATTCAGTCCATTGAATAATCTTTCATCAATTCCGTCGGTTCGTCTGTGGGTCTATCGGACTGTGTTTCTGTCTGTCAGTTCGCGGAATAACTTAAAAATTACTAACCAGATTCATTTTAAATTTTTAGCAAAAATTACGGGTCATATGACCTGGTAATAGTTTGGTAAAAATCAAATATAGTGGAACAAAGTTAAAAAAAATATTGTCCAATTTTCCTCAAAATCAAAAATTACTTAGAAATGGTAACATGATTCCAAGATAACAAAACAAATTAGCGGCCCAAAAAAATATAAAAAAAAATCAGCCTGAAAATACTACTTATTAAATTTATTTAAAATTTTTTTCAAAAATTAAGTGTCATATAGAGATAAACTGATAAAGTACGAATTTAAGATGGCGAGACAAAAAAGCGGTCAAACAATTTTTTAAAAAATTAAATGTGAAAATGAAATAAACAACATGACGTAACAAAATGGCGGTAACAAATGGGTGTGAAATATTGGTAGGAAACCAATATGATGGAACGAAATGGCGCCCAATAAAAGTGTTTAAAAAGACAGTATATAACACATATATATATATATATATATATATATATATATATATATATGTATATATATACTGTGGCTATATACTGAACCAAACATTTCACTTCCTAACAAATGGAAAGAAAACCATAATAAGGGAAGTTCCGGGTAACGGCAATTTACCGTTTTTTAAATAAAGCTCAATTTAAGTAGAGTAGCAAAATATAGTTTCTTTATATATAATGAATAAAAATTGTTGATATTCAGAAAAAAAGGGGAGTTACAAAAACGATAAACAGTAATTGACTTAACTAAAAGCTTGTTATTGATTGCTATTTATACACATTAAAAGAGAAGTAAAAAGTGAAGTAAATATTCAAAAAAGCCTGTTTTTAGCAACATTTTTACCTAATAATAAAATCATCAATCATCGACATTAGTAAACCATTATGTCTATTAAAAAGCTTTCCTATTCGACGAACGTACGAAAACATTAAATACGAACTAGGTTCCATCAATCCCTTTAAACAGCGAATCTGCATCTAACGAACCAGAAGTATATTTGAGATACTCCACATAAGAATTTAATATTTGAGATAAACTAGCTGAAATTCTCCTCAAAAGACAACTCGCTGCATGGAGATCGATAAAAGCGCATATACATCGTGCTTGCATACGTTTCATCGCCCGCATTTACAGAGTTTTATTCTGATGTTCATTTGATTGAATACGAAAATTGATTGAACGCTGCTAGGACAGGTATATCAAATTGAAATAGAAAATCAGACCAGATGTTGTCTTCCGTGAAATAAATGAGCGACGAATGAATACTTGTTTGTAGTTATATCGTAATAGGTACTGAGCAAACCGATTTCTAATATACCGGTTATATCTTAAGTAGGTTTAATATTATTAAAAATAATAACTCCTTAAATAGCAATTAGCACAAAATTATAAAAAGGGGACTTTTTTACCATTGTTTTAAGGTCCTACCTAATTCTACCGAGTGTTCAAAAAAATTCAACCAAAAGCGCGTCGTCGTTTTACAAAAAAAAAACGTGCGTTAAGAAAAATATTTAAGCCCTATAATGGAATATCAAAAGTCTACACTTTTTACTAAACAAATAATATGTGTCAGGTTGTCCCTATGGACTCTGGGTGCGTGTATTAGTCGTGTTCGTGACCTTAGGTGTCTAATCCTAAATATTTATTTTCGATCCTGTATTACTATTATCATAGCCTTGACGGCTATTTTTGATTAACAAACGTCCGGTTATTTGATACATCCGGTTCCGTATATATAAATATATATTTATATTATATATATATATATATATATATATATATATATATATATATATATATATATATATATATATATATATATATATATATATATATACGTGTATATATATATATATATATATATATATATATATAGTCTTATTAACGAGGAGGACGTTCTAGGTTGAGAAGACTAAAAAGCTGGACGTCACCTGGCATAGACGGGATACATAATTATTGGTGGAAAGTGTTTACAGAATCTCACTCCACGCAAAGTTGATACAGACAACCATCCATAGCCCAGAAACGGTCCCTATATATATATATATATATATATATATATATATATATATATATATATACCTGTCTTTCCTCCCGCCTACAAGATTCTCACGTCCATTCTGGGGTGAAAAATCAACGCCCACATCAAAAGCAACAACAAACACGCGTGGGAACAAAATGGATACAAGAGAAAGGCAAGAGGCTGCAAGGAGCTTCTGATAGTCGATAATATCGTCACAAAACAAGCAAGAAAACGTCTCAAAAACATATCTATGGCTTGGATCGACTATCAGAAGATTTTTGACTCCGTGCCACACTCGTGGCTACTTGAGGTTCTTCGAATATATAAAGTGGACGCGCATGTGGTGAGACTCCTTATACATCTTATGGCTAGCTGGCGAACAACGTTGTCAATTAAGAAAGATACAAAATCCTACACAACTAGGGAACTCACAATGAAAAGAGGAATATTCCAGGAAGACAGCCAGAGCCCTGTTTGGTTTTGCCTGACATTGAATCCCTTCAGCAATATGCTGAACCGCAGTACGTATGGATACGCTCTGGATGACCAAGCCAAGCTAACGCATCTGTTTTACATAGATGATATTTGAAGTTATACTCTAGAGGACCGTAGCATCTAACAGCCGAGCTAGAAATAGTAAAAAGCTTCAGTACCGACATCCGCATGGACTTCGGCCTTGAAAATGCGCCACCATCCATGTTAAACGGGGAAAGATGGTGGCGGGAGAAAATATCACCCTTAATGATGGCGCGAAGATTCGGTACCTTGGATTGGAGAGAACCTACCGTTATTTGGGAATCCAGCAGTCATTCGAGATACGTGAAAAAAAAAATTCCGGGAAAAACGGAACTCAATGCTAAAAACAAAATAACAGCCATTAACACCCGGGCGATACCATCACTAAGCTACACTCTTGGAGTTCTCAAGTGATCCCGAACTGATCCTCAACGACTGGATCGACAGGTGCGTGCTTTGCTGACTAAAAGAGGAATGCTACATCCGAACTCGGCCATGGAAATATATTTACCCAGAAATATATCACAATAGAAACCGCAAGCCTGAAAGAAATAAACAACCTCAGAAAATTCTTCCTAAAACAAAACTTACCGTTCCACCGAAGAATTGTAGCTTAGGACAGGGGATACACAGTGCTGAATCTAGCAGAACCTGAGGAACCTGAAATAGAAGAAAACGAGTTGCACGGAAGATTCCACGCAAGCATGCACCAACATGAAGTGCACATAACCAAGTCAAACACTTACCTGATCGCAGGATATTTATACCCGGAAACCGAGGGAGTCCTGCTGGCCATCCAATACCAAGTCGTTCCAACCAGGAACTATACTAAGTTAATTATGAAGCAGCAATTGGAAAACACAAAGTGCAGAGTATGCAGGGCGGCCGAAGAGACTGTACAGCATCTAGCTGGAGGTTGCGCACCGCTCGCCTTCACTAGATATGTGGAGAGACATAACAACATGGGGAAGGTCGTTCACCAGCTACTTGGACTCAAGTGGGGAGTCATACCGGATTTCACAGCATACCATGTATATACGCTACAAGCTGTGACTGAGAACGACATGGCTATTTTTGTCACGGACAGAGCAATAGAGCATAACCGACCAGATGTGGTATTGTGGAATAAGGAAGAAAAAACCGCAGTGATTATTGACTTTGCGATCCCCCTGGACCACAACATGTCTCAAACATATGCCACAAAAATTAACAATTACACCGCCCTGTCCAAGTATATGAAAGCCATATATATAATTATGATGCCTTATATATATATATATATATATATATATATATAGCAATCCTATGGATGCAAAAAGCAGCGATATTGGGCACGGTCGGAATCATCAGACAAGTAGTCTTCCCTCATTGACAGCGGCAGGCGTCCTTGGCTAAGGCCCGGATGCTTGTTGAAACACCACTTCCAGTGTGAAAAAAAAAAAAATATATATATATATATATATATATATATATATATATATATATATATATATCAGTGGAGGCTCGTGGGGTTTGAATATGGGGGGAGCAAAGATGGGGTGATACCAAATGGAGTTTTTTTTTTAAATTCGTTTTTATTTTTAATTTTCTATAAAATGTGGCTGAATAACGAAAGCTACTTTTTTTCTTATAGTATGTGAACCTATTGTGAACCAATTTTAACTTGTTACTCGGAGACGATAACACAACGCATACACAACTAACTAATAGTTGTATACCGAATTACGATGAGTTTATAAGGACAGTGGCGACAATAGAAGCCCATCCGCCAAACTGACGCAAAATTTCTAAAGGTTTAAATGGGGGCACCCATGTTATCGTTAGTTTTAACGACTAAATTAATCTACTTTTATATTGACAATCTCTGTCAGCTTCAGTTGTAAATGTAGGGTTATGTTAATGTTTTACTTTAATAATCTATTCGAACTATCTAGTACAAACTTACTTTTTCATTTAGATTTTTAACAAATAACAATGTTTGTGCAAGCGATTAATGAGAGTTGTCTGACAAGTGAATTTAGTAATGTGATATGTACTTCTTGTTTGAATCTATATTCATTTTAATAATCACAAAAACTAACAAAATGAGACACTAAAACAACAAACCTCATAAGAAACCCACGTATGCGAAAAGTAAACAAAACAATTTTAGCATCAATATTGTTGCCATTGTAACTATAAAATCATCGACCGAAGTTCGAACCAGCGCCCCCTATCTCCAGAACCTCAAGTACAAGAGGAAATAGTTTACTTATAGTAAATAATTACTGTAATTCTTACTTCCAAGTTGCAACAGAAGAATAACGACTTGTAATAGCCAGTTTAAAGTAACAGTAGACGATAACTTTTTCTACTCTGCAACGACTCGTTTTAGTTTATAGTAATACGTTATAGGAGTACATTTGAACATAATGGAGAAGTCTCTGCAAAGATCAAGAAGGTACTGATACTTAAAAGTAATTTAGTAAACAGGTTAGAAACAGTAATTTGGAAAAATTATTATTATGTCACGGAAAAGAAATGACGACCTTGGAGTCAATTCCTTAAGTAGTTGCTTGGCAGTAGTTATTATATAATTACTTTACATTGAAAATTACTATAAAGTATTGTTCGCAGTAACAAATACATATATAATACTTAAAAACATGTAATCCAAAGTGTTTGTTGATATATAGTAGGATTATTAGTAATAAATACGTAAAAACTCTTAAAAAGTAGTAATGGAAACAGTTGTAGCTACTTTAGTGCTAGCTGGGTATAGTGGAAAAAAATATTTAATATACAACGGAAATATGATGTTTGTGAAAAAGCTAATCGCTTTCCAATTTTTTTTAATGCTATTTTCTATAGTGGAAGAGATATTACTATATTTAATAAATATAAGTAACTGGACATGTTTCACCATTTTTAAATTTTTTTTCGCTTTCAGCGGTTATTCTTCCATTTTGGGATAGCAATTAGTGGAAAAAAATTATATACAAAAAATAGGAAAACTTTGCTCGTCGTGCGTCACAATATTGATTGACTATTTTCGAAAAAAAAAACTACCTCAAGACTGCTACAATTTTCTTCTGTCAGAACATTTATCCCAAGTGTTTCTATTAATTGGACTAAAATCAGTTTGAATATTTGCAAACTTTAGCTTCTTAACATATTTTCAGAGGTTTTTAAAAATATCTAAGATCTACAGCCATAACACTCAAAATCTAATCAACCATTTTTTTGGGCAAATTTCAAGCAAATCAATTTGAACATTTTTAAGTCACCATGTGCGCAATTTTTTTACACCACACACATTCGAACAGATATCATTTTTATTTAAATATGTTTTCCGTGTTCCGAAATATCGAAAAAATCCATCTTATATTTCACGAAAATGTTTACCATTACAATAACTTCCCCCAATATATTATATAACTTATTAATAATGGGTACAATATATAAGCTGCTAATACGGGAAAGTTAAAATACCTGAACTGAAACAAAAGGCATTGTAAAAAAGGAAAGATATTTCAAAATTGCTTTGTTTGCGCCATCAGTGTTGCAAAGTAAGTTACTGTCCCTACAGGTATACTTTTATCGCAATCTTGTTGAAAATTAGATCTCAAGAGGGCCCGCCTCGCACTTTTAACAACTTTGCCAAGTTGTCAGCCTGCCATTATAGATAATCATATTTCAGATAATAATTATGTTTTCTGCTGTTGTCGGCAACAAGATAAAACTTTTACCTTGCTAATGACTTAGAAGAAAGTCCGCCTATTTTTGTAAGGTGCAAAAATAATTTTCTGAACAAATTCCGTAGGTGTAGCCAGAAACATTGCTGGGTAGGGGGGGGGGGTGATAGAGACTTAAATTATATTAAATGTAAATTTTAGCATAGAGATGAGACTATAGGAGCTTCAGGCGATTAAAAAAATGTGAAGGACAAATAAGCGACTAATCACCTAGTAAAAGCATTCGGCACCATTGGAGATATTAATAAATATAATAATTAAGCAACTTTCAGTTGTATATTTGTACAGCTGCCTCTGTACCTCATCTGGCTATGACAGTGCGGGACGTAGATTCAGTTTTTTTACTTCCCTCGCAAAAGGAAAGTATTGTAATCGTGAAAAATCACCCTCCAAGATTTTTTCAGATCTTCAGGGTTCGTGGTCCCTAGATGACGAAAAAATTTTTTTCTCAATTACGTCGGTCTGTCTGTCTACTACTTACCTGTTTGACTTTAAATTTTGGTCAATAGTTAAGGTTCATATGTATAGGTTCGGTAAAATGCATAATAAAATATTTAAAAATTTAGCCTGTAAGAACTACTCAATGGATTGTTTTCAAATTATGTGCCAGAACTAATCGTGGTAGAGGCAGTGGCGGCTCGTGCGGTTTGACTTCAAAGGGGCGCACTCATGAAAGATTATACAAATTGGTATATTATTATAAATATAAGCTCACGAGTTGCCACTAGCTCACCTACTTAAAATCACCTTAAATCTTGAAAAGGACAGGAACAAAAATAGTTTTATAGTGTAAATTAAAGTCACTTCATTAGGTATTGTCTATGAAGGTAAAAAAGCCAACATAATATATATACAAATATAACATACATTTTTAAAATTAAAATCTGCTCCAAAATGAGCTTCAAAACCTTCAAAGTGCAGGAATATGAATATTTTTTTTAGTCAATAAAAGTCTTTTCACTAGTAACTGTCTTACTGTCTAAGGAGGCAAAAGCAATAAACCGAACAATAAATATATACACAAATATAACGTCAATTTTTAAAATTGAAATCCGCTCTGCAGTCCTTCATGGAAATAAATTTTTCCATAGCTTTTTCCTCAAAATTGTTAATTCCGTGCACTCAATTTTTGAGGGTGTCTTTAAAACTAGGAGGTCAATTTCATTTTCAACGTTTATTTTAACCCTTATAAATCCCCAAACATTTTCACTGATTGATCTTTATAAAAATATGTTAGTATTACAACCATTTGACAATAGTTTGATACATCGGTGGTTTCATCGGCTTGAATTGATAAAAAATCTGCCGTTCAATTTGGTTAATAATAACAAAAGCTGTGCAAGAATTAATATGGTCGCGAGATGCCTCATGCTTCCTCATTTTTTCAGGAAGGTGGTGTAAATCGTTTATTCCTTTCCTTGTCCAGTTAAGGTCCATTCTAGAGTCGGCTTTAAAAAACAGCAAACACGGGAAATAGTATAATACATTTTTTATTTCACATCCACATATCCAGTTATTTTTCGTATAAGTCTCTTTCGTTGTGTAAAAGACCTGCTTTCGGCCTTTCGTTCACAAACTTGTGTTAAATTAAAAGGGCAAAGACCTGCCTGGCTCTTTAATTTTTAACTTATCCTCTAATAAGTCGATTTTTTTTGTGAAATATTATGTAGAGCATTCATATTGACATAACTTTAATTATTATAGTTAGACACACACAGTTTATAAAGTAAAAAAACTTTCGACCAGAAGCCAAACATATACTCTCGATATCAGATTTTCATATGACTCTCGATATCGGATTTTCATCATGTGCGGCTTAACGTCCAAAACATATTCATGATCTATGAACTAAATTAAAATAAGAGGTCCCGGTGCGAGAAACCTGCGCCGGAAACGCATGAACCGAAAGATTTATTCGGGTCACTTCGTATGCTGTTCTCCGTAATGCCGATGGAGCTAGTAACACCAGAGATTGTTGTTAATCTGTGACCAGAGTTTATATATTTCTCTCTTTAAACTGTGGTAAAACCGGCTCTAGAGGCTGCATCTGAAACATATGTCTGAGAATTCTCACGAATCAACGAGGTAGGGTAATTAGAGATGAAAATTAAGCATATTCTTATATTAATATTAAATTTATAAGAATTAAACTAGTAAAACTGTAATGTTTTTAATCGTGAAATCGTTAGATGCCAAAAAATATTTATCAATTCCGTCAGTCTGTCAATTCGCAGCAGAGCTTAAAAACTACTTTTCTAGTTGACTTAGAATTTCAAAAAATTCAAAAATAAAGGGAGAAGACCTGGTAACATTTTGGTAAAAGTCCAAGGAGGAGGAACAATTAAAAAAAAAATATTACTATAAAAATCAATTCTTCAATATATCTCAAATTTTGCACAAAAATCAAGTGAATAGGAATGGACTGGTGACATTTTGATATGAATTCAAGATAGCAAAACAAAATATCGACCTAATAAAATATTTAAAAAATCAGCCTGAAAATACTACTATTAAATTAATTTCAATTATTGTGCAAGAATTAAGTGTGATAAAGAGATAAACTGGTAAAGTTTTAGTAGAAATTTAAAATAGCGTAACAAAATGGCGGCCAAATAATTTTTTTAAAAAATCGACGTAAAAAAACCGTGTTCAATTGACTTTTATTTTTGCAGATAAATTAAATGTGAAAATGAGATAAAGTGATACGAATTCAACATAACGTAACAAAATGGCGG
Organism: Kuschelorhynchus macadamiae; assembly: GCA_030620095.1. NCBI lineage: Eukaryota > Metazoa > Arthropoda > Insecta > Coleoptera > Curculionidae > Kuschelorhynchus > Kuschelorhynchus macadamiae. Next base: position 205,615 of record JAUTXW010001711.1, read on the forward strand.
TATGTGTCAATATAAAAACTACATACATTATTTTAAATTACGCCCAAAAGGCATAAGAAGAAAGAATCTGGTAAAATATTGGTAGGAATCCAATATGATGATACAAAATGGTATCCATTAAATATGTTTGGTTAAGTGTTTTCGACTATACAGAATTTACAAACAGGTTTTATTTCGGGTCTAGCAGTCCGTGGGAAAAGAAGGAAGAAACTCTTTATTTTAAGTGCTTAATATTTCTCCAATGTTTATTAGCTTTATTATTATTATTATTTATTAACTACAAAAATTATAAAGAATAGGTTCAATTAGAATTATAACATTAAAATGACAATCAAAAAAATAAAATGTTGTCTAGATATACATAGTCATTACATACTTAAAAATTACTTACAAGATGGTAGAGTCAATAATTTTATAATTAATTAGAAACTTATTAGCTACACGAGCCTTATCTAAATGTTAATAAATTGTACGAGTTGAACTGTTCTACGGTGTGCATTTAAAAAGTATTTTAACATAAAATTTAAAAGATTGCAATAAATGTTGCTTAGCTGATTGGGATGTGATTTATAATTAATGCCAATGACCAACATTTGGTGTATCGAGCACAAGCAAAGATTTTCGATCGAACGTTTTTATGGCTGACCTCGAAAGCATTATAGATTCCAAGGATTTAATAACAGCACGAGCTACTTACATAGTTATCAATTCAATTTAATATATTATATTATAAAATTAAACATTTTTTAAAACTCCATCCTAACCTTTACAATTTACATTCGGATAAGGGTAGTTGCACGGTGGCTATTGACAAGAGTGATTATATACAAAAAACCGAAACAATGTTGCAAGATACTTCCACGTATAACAAATTAACTAAAGATCCCACGACCTCGATACAAACTGTATATAATGATTTGATTAAAAGCTTAAAAGCGAACAAGGAAATTACAGAACAAAAATATAAACAACTTATAATTTATAATTCATCTTCCCCGAAACTATATTGTTTACCTAAAATTCACAAAACAAATGTCCCTTTTCGGCCAATAATTAGCTCTATTAATTCTGCAACCTATTATATATCAAAATATTTAGCAGAAATTTTAACAAATGCTTTGGGAGATGAAACTAATTACAACATCAAATATACATTTTCGTTTGTTAATATTGTCAATAACTTTCAGTTACCTAATAACTATGCATTAGTCTCGTTAGATGTTGTGTCTTTATTTACTAATATTCCCTGTAATCTAGTAATTGTCATCTTAAACACTAAATGGGAAACAATTAAGGAATTCACCACACTTTCAAAAAATAATTTAATAAATTTAATCAAATTTATCTTTAACAACACTTACTTTAGTTTTAATAATAGCTTCTATAAACACATTTTTGGCACCCCTATAGGCGCACCCATAAGCCCTATTCTTGCAACAATAGTTTTAGATCATTTATTTAGCAGTGTTATTCCCAATTTGCCATTTCAGATACCTTTTATATATAAATACGTGGACGATGTAATTTGTTCAGTACCGAAGAACAGTACAGAACTTATCTTGCAATATTTTAACTCATTTCATAAAAATATTCAGTTTACTATTGAAAAAGAAAACCAACGTAGTGTACCATTTTTGGACACTAGGCTAATTAGGAACCCAGAAAATAAAATTATTTTGAATTGATATCAGAAACCAACAGCATACGGTAGATTTTTAAATTATTTCTCTAACCATCCAAAGAATCAAAAATATAATACAGTAATAGCCGTGAAAAACAGGGTAATGCATATTTCTGATGATTCATTTTTACAAGACAACTTAAAAAAACCATTAAAGATATTTTTAAATAATGGGTATCCGAAACATATTTTAAAAAAACTGATTTATAATTCAAATACATATGATTGCCCCACAGAAGAGGTTCAACTACTTGAACTTACATATAGAAAACTACCATTTATAAGTGGCCTAACTATTAATATTGCAAAATTATTCAAATATTTTCCTCACATAAAAATAGCAAAATATAATACGATAAAAAACTTTAATCTATTCTCTAGGGTCAAAGATCAAACACCCTTATTATTTAATAGTAACGTTGTGTATCAGTTGTCCTGCTTGGAGTGTGATGAACAGTATATCGGACAAACATCTTAGTGGCTTAGGCAAAGAATAACTGGCCACAAAAGTGATTGCCGTTTAGGGAAAATCTCTTGTGCATTGGCTGAACACAATCAAAAAACAGGCCACAATTTTGACTTTTCCAATGTTAAAATTTTAGAGATGGGATCGAATTACAAAAAAAGGTTATTCTTAGAAACGCACCACATAAAAAAGAACAAAAATTGCATTAATTATAAATCAGATACCAATCAGCTGAGCAATATTTATTGCAACCTTTTAAATTTTATGTAACAATACTTTTTAAATGCACACCGTAGAATAGTTCACCTCGTACAATTTATTAACATCTATATAAGGCTTGTGTACTAATTAGTTTTGTTCTCCTTTTTTGCAATTCAACTGCTCGGACATGAATATTATCATTAAAAACGCTACATTATTTGAACTGTTGTAACGTAAAAATGTTAAAATTTAAAAATTATTGACTTAAGATGGTAATCTTGTAAGTAATTTTTAAGTATGTATTGACTGTGTATATCTAGACAAAATTTTATTTTTTTGATTGTCATTTTAATGTTATAATTCTAATTGGACCTATTCTTTATAATTTTTGTAGTTGCTCCTGATGAAGCTAATAAACATTGGCGAAATATTGAGCCCTTAAGATAAAAAGAGTTTCTTCTTTTTTTTCCCACGGACCGCTAGACCCGTAATAAAACCTCTTAAATATATATATATATATATATATATATATATATATATATATATATATATATATATATATATATATATATATATATATATATATATATATATATATATATATATATATATATATATTGTGACTATGTACTGAACTAAATTGGATCACATTTCACTATTCCTAACAAATGGAAAAAAAATTGTAACGAGGGAAGTCCCAAATAAAGGAAATTTACCGATTTTTCTGGCATACATCCAAATCCATTTGAAATTTAAAATAAAACGTGTGTAAGAATTATATGATGTAGCCCCCCTCTCCGCTATATTATTTTTTTAGCCACACATGTTTAACGATTTGAAATTTGATCCAATTTAGTGCCGAGTTTAATCACTATTTCTTCTGCGTATTTCATTAATGAAAATAATAAGATGGCAGCTCGGCGCTATTTTGAGGTCCAGTTACATACATTTTGAAAGGTCTTTTTAACCTAATTAATTTATTTACTTTTATTTGAAATAGACAAACAGACAGGTAGGTATTTTACCTACCCCCTACCCTCGTAAGAAGACTTCAGTTAGAATGAAGTGACGAACAAAATAACTACTTGAGTTTTGTGTTTTAAGAATTTTTGTTCTTTAGATATCCTTTCACACTTAAGATTAGGCGACATTTTGGTAACTTGACCAACTTTAATGTCCTGATTTATATGATGGGATCTTTCAAAAGATTTGCCACTCAACCCAGCATTCCCTTTGAATTTTCCTCAAGACATCCCCCTTTGCAGTTCTTATTCACGAAATACACACAAAAAAGAAACAGGCCCGGTTTCTCAACATTAAGCGCTATTGCGTCGATATCTATCAGACTCATAAACACCGCTTATATGAATTTTACATTCAAACTTGTAACTTGTATTTTTAAAAAAACTTTATTTTTTTTAAAACACGAAATTACAATGGATGTTGACAGATCTATAGCTACTTAATGACTAAAGATGATTACTAATTCTTCTATATTTATATAAAAATAATGCTGAAATAGCAAGAATGAATGAGTAATCAGAAATATGATGCTTAATTCTAAATGATTCATCGGAAGTGGCCATATAATTCCTCCCTCCTTAAGTTTGAGAAAATCGGGGTTGATTTTCGAGAGATTCTAATTTTATGTCCACTTTTACATTTTCTTTAGATTTTTCCTTTCTACAATAATAATACAAGAAACTTATGATGATTGTAAATATTATAATAATAATTATTATTAGAGTAATTGAAACTCCAGAACTTACAAAGTCCATTTGTTTTAGGGGATGAATTATTAATCTTTTAGCATTCTCTAAATCTTCATTGATTTTATCAAGATATATTTCTTTTAGTTCCAAGGGTTCAGTATCTTGGATTAATTTTTCATCAATATTTATTGATGGGAGTTTTAGTCTTAAACTAATTGTTTCTAGTTTTTGAGAATCGTAAATATTATTTTGGATTTTTACTTTGCAATCTGAAGGCAATAATAAGGATACTTTGTCAATGGTTTCAACGCTATATTGATTTGGACATTGAAAGTATATGCTTTCTTTAGAAGTAGGTATAATTATAAGGGAATTGTCCTCAAGTTGTGTTATAGAGGTTTTATTATATTTAATTGGTATTAGTGGACAATGGTTTGTCAAATTAATTGTTTGAGGTATACAGGGTTCGTTTTTATTCAGTGTGTCTCTAGAACATAAAGATATATTTTCTATTTTATAACAATTTTCTTTTGAGTTATAAAAGTCATCTGTAGATCTCAATAAATACGGATTATTTAAAATCGTTATTTGATTATTTATTGGCATTGGATATATTCGATAAAGTATATAAGGTTTCTCTAAAATTAAAGGTATTGCAATATAAAATATAATTATATCATTCTTAATTGTCACATCTGCGTGTGCTACTTCGTAATATTTAATTATATTGTCGAAATGAATACGACTCTCGGGCCTTATCTTTGTAATTATTCTGCGAAGTTCTTTATACTTAATAATACTGTGATGCATAATGTTTATTTCCGCAAAGTTTATTGCAGTTTGCAAATTACTTTTTATGTCGTGAATGACACGTAGATTAGTCTCAATATTGTCTAGCGTAACAATATAGTAAGACGAAGTGGTTGTAGTATGAGTCATATTAGTGAGGTCTTCCATCCGGGTTAATAACTTTTGCTGATTAGTTTTAATATTAGTCAGCTGTGCGTCAAGATCTTTTGTTAATTGTTTTACAATAGTCTGGGTTGCAGACAAATCTTTATGTAAGATTTCTTGATTTTCTCATAATATTTTAATATAATTGTCGTATCTTTCTCCATCATCGGCATCTAATGTACCATAGAGATATTTTTGTGCTTTTCCTAGGAAATTGAAAAGTCCGCGTTTAGTTCGCTTTTGTGGGGTAGTATAATGTTTAACAAATAATTCGATTGATTCTATTTGATCGAAAAGGTTACGTGTTCTTATAGATAAAAGTTGGTATATAGGTGCGTATAGTTTACTTAGGGTATTATTAATTTGTGTAAGTGTCGATTTCGAGTTTTCTACACAATCTTTTATATTAGTTAGATTTACATGATAATAGACATGATGATAACCTGTTATTATGTAACCTGTTGATTGGTAAACTGGTAACAAAGGGTTATTTAATTCTTCCATTTTATATTGTGCGTTGACAAGTAGTGGGAGTAGTATCAGGATCTTCTTCATTTTCTCAGTAAGTTCCTGAAAATTACGAACGTCTTTTAATATCTTTTGGGTGTCTTTGGTTTTTAAAAGTAGTTGGTTTGTATTTTGGTTCTAACTTTAATGGTAGTTTTCGAGGTGTATGTAATAGTTGTTTTGTAGCTTCAGCTATTTCTGGGTCAATCTCGCGTTTTTCATTTAATTTAGCTAGGACATTAGCCTTTTTCGCACTTAATTTTAGATTTATTTTTTCATTAAGTTCACTAAATATTTGGGCGAGTTCATGTATGTAATCAGTTTGTATTTGATTTATATTTTTCTCAAAATTCAGTTGATAATTTAAATTTCCTTTTAATATTTGAAATGGTGTATATTCATGTGTTGAATGTATACTGTTATTATAATTAAGGATTGCGATATCCATTAATTCTTGTATTGTCTTAGTTCGATGTTCGTTTCTAAGGACAATAAGACTTTCTTTCAAAGTTGAATGAAATCTTTCGATTGGTGAGTTCGAATTTGGGTTATAAGGTGTAGTAAAATGTAATTCAATCTGATAAGTCTTGCAAAGGTCTTGTACTAAATTACTTTTAAAGCTTTGTGCATTATCAGTTGTAATTTTACAGGGTGTACCATGATGTGAAAAGAATTTAATTAGATTTTGACAAATCTCGATTGATGTTTCATTTACAGGGTATGCTGTAGCAAATTTAGAGAAGTTATCTATTATTGTCAAATATTTTTGACCGGAAATGGAATATATATCCATATAAATATGTTCCATGGGTTTACAGCCTGTTGGTGTTGGTTTAAAAAATACTTTATAGGGATGTCTATCATATTTGGTTTTTTGACATATTTCGCATGTATTAACAAAATTAATTACGTCCTTTTCAAGGCTTTGCCAATAATATCTTTGCTTTATATTTTTTATATTTTCAGTCATTCCTCTATGGGATGTTTTAGTGGTATATCTTTCAATTATTTCTTTTTGTTCATTTACGTCTACGACGTCCTTTAATAGTGTATTAGAAATAACAAGGTTGTAGGCGTTATTCTGAAAGGTTTCTTGGAAAATTCGAATTATTATTGATTCTAATTCTTTATTGGGAAAGTGTGAACAATAAGTATCTGGGGGTAAATAATCTCTTAAGAGTCTTTGGATTATTTCGGTTATTGGGTTTTGATTTATAAAAATTATTAATCGTTTTTTGGTTTCAAATAATTTTTTAGTGACAACATAAGGTTGTTCCTTTTCAGTCCATTTAAATATGATTTGGTTTTTAAAAGTGTTCAGGGCTTTACTAACATACGGGGCTCCTAATATGGGGTCTTCTCTTGACGTATGTATAGTTTCTGTGTCTGATTTTGAAAGTAAATCAGCTTTTGGCTCCTTTGGAATGTCATTTGTACTGGCTGAATCCGTTTCTGAGTTGTTTTGATTGATTTTTTCTTCGTCATTGATTTTACTTGTTGATGGCAATGGCGATGGTGTTTTAATTGGTTTATTTGGGGGTTTAATTTGAATATCGGAAATTATATTAATTTTTGGTTTCTTTTTTTCTTTATTTACCTTTTTTGGTTTTTCAAATAGGTTTTCTTGGGTGTCAAAGAAATGTTTTATTTTTTCATGCCAAATATATTGGTCGTCAGAATTTTCTTCTTTTTCACATACTGCTGACATATGCGTCAATGGTGATTTTATTATTTCGGTTGGGTACAATTCTTGAGGTGGTCTTGAAAGTGCATCGGCGTTGGAATTTAGGGTTCCTTTTTTATATTGAATATCATATTCATATTCTTGCAGTTTTAGTCGCCATCTTACTAATTTTGAATTCGGTTCTTTTATTGAGAACAGCCATTGTAATGGTTTATGGTCTGTTACAATTGTGAATTTTCTGCCAAATAAATAAGGTCTGAAATATTTTGTTGCCCAAACAATAGCAAGAAGTTCTTTTTCTATTGTTGAGTAGTTGCATTCTGATTGATTCAGAGTTCTGCTAGCAAATGCTATAGGTAGGTCGTTTCCTATTTTTCCTTGTGAAAGTATTGCTCCAATAGCGTAATTTGAAGCGTCAGTGGTCAAAATAAAAGGTTTACTAAAATCTGGGTGTTGTAATATAGGGTCATTAGTTAAGATATTTTTACATAGATTAAATGCGGTAATAAATGCTTTATCATGATTTATTTTAACGTTTTTCTTTAAACAATGAGTCAAAGGTTTCGTTATTTTTGCAAAATTCTTTATAAATTTTCGGTAGTAACCGACTAAACCGAGAAATGATTTTATTTCTTTTGGTGTTTTAGGGATTTTAAAATTTTTTATTGCTTCGATTTTTTTGGGATTTGGTTTGATACCGTCAGGGGTAATAACATGACCTACAAATTCAATTGTCTTATGCAAAAATTCGGATTTATCTAATTGGATTTTCATGTTAAAAGAACTTAATCTGTTAAATACTTGTTTTAAAGAGTCTAAATGTTCTTGAAGACTGGTTGAAAAGATAATTATATCGTCCATATATACAAGACATATTTTTCCTTGTAATCCGCGTAAAACGTTATCCATTGCACGCTGAAAAATGGAAGGTGCATTTTTTAGTCCGAAGGGCATTCTGGTATATTCGTAATGTCCATGTTCTACATTGAATGCTGTTTTTGGTATACTTTTTGGGTCCATTTCTATTTGATGAAAACCGCTGGCTAAGTCAAGTGTTGTAAAATATTGACTTCTACCAAGTTTATCAAGTATATCTGCGATATTTGGAATAGGATATCTATCTTCTATAGTCTTTTCGTTGATTTTTCTGTAATCTATCACTAGGCGCCATTTTCTTTGTCCTGATGCGTCAACTTTCTTCGGGACGATCCACACAGGGGAACTCCAGGGAGAATTTGAAGGTTGAATGATACCATCTTCTAGCATTTGGTCTATTTGTCTGTCTACTTCTTGTTTATGTATGAATGGGTATCTGTAACTTTTCGCATGTACGGGTATTTCATCCGTAGTCTTAATAGTATGTTTGACTTGATTGAAAAATGTTCATTTATCTCCGGGTTCATGCAAAATATTTTGAAAGCTTTTAATAAGTTTAAAAAGTTCTTTACGTTCTTCAAAGTTTAAGTGTTCGTGCCTAATTAGTGATTTTAAATCGATATCTTCGATTATGTTTTTTTCATTAATTTGATTCTGATTTGGTTCGAAATTTATTATTTCAAAATTGTTAAGCTCGATTGGTCTTAAGGGTAAATTATCATTAGTGGTTCCTATTAGAGTAAAATATTTTTCTGTATGGTTAAAAATATCAATAGCGTACGTGTTTTCTTTTACTTCTATTAGGGTAGGTTGAATTTCTATATTTTCGTCTAAATAATAGGGCATTAACCAAGTAGTGTCATTTGGTCGCGAAGTTTTCAAAATTACTTTTTGAATCGTTTTAGGTGGTATTTCAATTGTATATTCATCAAAATTTTGCCTATATTGAAAGGGTATTTCTAAATATTGGTTTTTTAATTTTTTATTTTTTAAATCAATATTTAAATTTAATTTACATAAGTCTTTAATTCCGATTATTCCATCAAAATATTCATGAAATGAATATAAAATAAATTCTATTGGTTCGGTTATACCAAAGCTTAAAAATAAAGGAATAGTAGCTTTACTTTTCGCTTTCTTTGAACCTGCACAAGTTTGAAGTGTGCTTACGTAAGGTTTAATACATTCGGAGAAATGTGTTTCCGCTAAAGAGGGTCTAAGTAGGGATGCATGAGAACCTGTATCAATTAGTAGTCGAATATTATAATTCGGTATTTCTACATAGGGTAATTGATTTACTTGAAAACTGTTTAAAGTTAAGCAAGGTTTTCGTCCGAGGCTGATAGATGAAAATTTTCTATTTGCTCGACTAAATTCTCATTATCTAATTCACATGTTTCATCAAAATTTTGATAATCTTGATCATAATTGTCAAATTCGGGGTTTTCTTCATTATATAACTCGTCATTATTGGGTTCATTATTTTCTAAAGGCGTTAATTCTTGGAATGTAAATTTCGGGTGATGTTGTTGTTGGGGTTGCTGTCTATAGAAAGTTTGTTGTTGTTGTGGTTGCTGTCTATAGAAAGCTTGTTGTTGAGGTTGTTGTCTGGCAAAAGTTTGTTGTTGTTGTCTTAATGGTGGCATTGTTTTTTGTACACTCACACCTGACATTGGTTGTGGGTATTGTTGTTTAGGATATTGATTGCCTTTTTGATTAAATGTTTGATTTTGTACTCGATTGAAAAATTGATTTGGTGGTTTCGGTTTAAAAGATGAATTTGGAAAATTATTCGATCTATTTACCAGAAATTTATTAATATTATTTATTGGTGGCGTTTTCTGATTGCTAAGTAAATTATTTGATCTACTATTTTGCAAATAATTATTTTTAAAATTATTTTGACTAGTTAAGATTTCATAATTGGTTACAATATCGATTGCATGGTCTAGATTTTGGGGATTTTGAACAATTAGTAAAGTTCTTAATTCGCTTGAAATGTTTGCAAGAAGATTTTGAGTTGCTGTTAATTCGTTTTGTGCTATAATTATGTTTCTAGCTTCAATATTACTTATTTCTGTACAAGTTTTCGTATTTATTTTGGTGACTAAGGCTTTGAGTTTTTGTATGTAATTTAAGGTTGATTCGCCTTTTCTTGAAAAGAATATTAATTGTTGTTGTAAATTAGCTCTTGTTATTGGATCACTGAATTTTTGTTTTAATGAGATTTTTATTTCTGGCCAAGTATTAAGATCTGGTCTAGTTAAAAGAAAATCTTCGGCTGAACCTATAATTTTTGATTTAATTGCCAGAATTGCAAATTCTTTTGGGAAGTATCAGTATTAAAATATCTTGTATAAAAAGTATCTATTTGATTAATAAAAGATTCAAGACGTGATGGGGTACCATCGAAAGTTTTTAAGAGTGAAACAGTACTTCTCAAAGCGTCTGCCATCTTATTAATGTTTGCTTCGTTAGTATCTACGTTTATACTAGGGTTAAAAATATTTTCTAAATTGATGTCTGAATAAAGTTCTATTAATTCACTTGCAGATTCATTTTCAAAACTACTTTGTGATAATCCACTTATAGAAGGATTTTCTAAACTACTTCTTCGAATTGTTTTAGGATAAGTAATGTCTTTACCACATTTCTTAAATTTCCTCAATAAATATGTATTTAAGTACTGTTAACTGCGTTAACATTTGTTTTCTTTACAACTAAAATAGTTAGTGAAAGTTATTCAAATAATTGTTCAATAAAATTGCTTCAATTCAATTATTCACTTTTTCTTTCTTCAAAAATTATCTTTGTTCAAAAAAAAAATTCTTTCTTCAAAAATTTCAGAACTTAGTTAACAGGGATCTCAACTATAAGGGAAGTAAGTAAATAACTCACAATGTGTCCCAAGTTTTGGTCCTGTATCAAACGATGCTTTGCTGAAGAGATGAACTGCTCAGGTTGGCTACCGCTTGTCTTGGACGCTAGCACAGGCCAAATCGTCCTTACTAGCTTCTCGAATGGCGTACCAATAATCGATGTACCAGGAGTTACAAGTGCCTAGTTCGGTTGTAGATGTTCCTGATCCTTTTCTTAACTGTTGAAACAGAAAGATGCAACACTGATAATCCTTATGGAGATGAAACGTTGTTACACTCCGATTTCAGGATATCCTTTTTTTCGCACTCCGAAAAGGATCCTACCGACTGCGCCAATTTTACATTCAAACTTGTAACTTGTATTTTTAAAAAAACTTTATTTTTTTTAAAACACGAAATTACAATGGATGTTGACCGATCTATAGCTACTTAATGACTAAAGATGATTACTAATTCTTCTATATTTATATAAAAATAATGCTGAAATAGCAAGAATGAATGAGTAATCAGAAATATGATGCTTAATTCTAAATGATTCATCGGAAGTGGCCATATAATTCATGTATTATAGTAGTAAGTCATAAATATATACAACCGATAACTTTTTATGGGTGACTGAACGTCATTATCTCAGAAAAAATTGCAGAAAGAACGATTCAAGAGATATTATGCCGCTACAACAATTTAGAGATTTCGTTTCACACTACCAGGTTCTTTTGAACTTAAAGTGTAGATGGCGCTCATCACTTTACTTAATCAATAATTATTTCTGCTATTATTTTTGTCATATCCCTGATGCACTGTTAGTTATGTTTGTTTACCTCTCATTAATATTTGGAAAGAGCCTTTAAGAAATATAACGTTTATATCCAATTAAAGAAAATTCATAGGTAAGTAATTGTAGTATTTTTTTGTAAAGGTAATAAAAACACAAACCTGTTGCATAGAAACGAAGTGTTATTAAAAATTGCTCAAAAAATTGACAATGAATTGTTTCTGTTACTGGATGTTTGTATATTAGATATTGTCATCTACTAGTTCCATCAACAACTGTACACTTTCTTTTGTTAAATGAAATCTGTCTCGCTATTTACCATATTAATCTTCTCATTCGCTGTAACACCTTCGCCGTTTTATATATCTAACTATATATAAATATTCTTCAGCTCAATATGAAAGAAAAGATTTAACAAATACTCGAATAGTTAATAATAAAATTAATGTTAGGTTAGAGATAGAATCGTTTAAAATATGAAACGATCAAACGAAATGTATGCGTCCATAGAGTGCGGTTGAAACTGTCGGATATCTGTCCATTTTTCTTCAGATATGTCCTAGATAACTTACGAAAAAGATATGACTTATCTAATGGTTGAGAAAGCCAATTTGACTGTTATGTATAGTTAGTCATTAATCTGTTAATGAAATATGCTAAAATTGTCATACTGATTGGTTCAAAAAATAAAAGGGTGGGTGTGGAAATTAAAGGGCTGCACTCTATTTATTATAAAGGTATTGAAATAATATAGTTTACATAAATATAAGTTTCAACTTCTTCTTTTTGAAAAACTGATAAACAACAATAAAGATCTTTATGACTTTTAGTAGGTTTTTTTTTGAAAATTGTTGTCGAAGTTTGAACGCAATACTATTTAGTGATTTTAAATAAAAAGGGTGACAAAAATCCAATCTTGAGTTTCCTAAATTGTATTCAAATATTTGTTTCATATTTGACAAAATATAAATCAAATATTATAACAATGTTTGCCTTGATCCCAAAAATGCTTATTAGCAATTAAAGATTAAAGACTATTTACAAAAATTATTTGATTTTGGTACACTCTGTAAATTGTTACTTGCCCTGTATTAAAACATTTTTTTTAGTTTTTGTATCAAACAAAACCTAGAAGTTTATTTTATCATTCTATCAAGTTATTAGATTTCCTTAAACAGAAATTATTTAAACAGAAGACATATATATGATATGAGGAATTATAACAGAATCCAAAACCTTTAAATTATACAGGGTGTTCCAGTTAAAATTATAAATTTACGCTCACTTCTGCTTTAACAGTAAGGCAAAATGTTTGTCCGAAATTCGAAAGTTTAAATGGGGAATAACATAGACAATTATGTCTGTAATTAAATGCTCACGATTCTATCTTTTTTGTTTTTGCGATAATTTGAAAAAAACAAAAAACTGCATTTTCGAAAACCTTTTATAATTTCTTTATTTCTCCAGATTTTATTTGCAGCGTTTCGGTTTTTTAAAACCATTATTAGGTTCGCATTTGCTTATAGCCAGTATATCCGATTTCAACAGTTCCTAAAAAAGTATCTTTTTAGCTTTTCAGGGATGTATCACACTTTATAACTCAGTTATTATTAAGATGTAAAAAGTGTGCATTGAAAATTAATAAACATAAAACTAATAGGGTTAAATAGCATTATTTTTTAATTCAACATTAAAGGGTATTTTTTTAGTTTTCAGCGATGTATCACACTTGACAATTAAGTTATTATTAAGATGGAAAAAATGCTTAATTGCAAATTAATAGGTTTATTTTTTTTGAATTATCCAAATAAGAAATAAAAAATTAATTGGGTTAAATTGCGCAAATACAAGAATATTTTAAATAAAAATTCGATTTCATCTACAAGAAGAAGCGAAACGGAACAGATCTGAAATCAACCGTCTATGACGAAAATTAACTAAATACAAACTCTACAAGGAGAACTACCTACCTACTCAATGACATTAATTACATAATATTAATTAGCATCTGATGGCGTGATATCCGGGGATCTAGCAGGCCAGCGTACAGGACCCCTATTGAATATTACTTTTTCACCAAATGCGGGGCAACCGTCTTGTTGAAACCATAAGTTGTTTGTTAAATTGATCATTTGGGAAAACTTCTCGAATGACAGGAACTATTTGGTTCTGCAACAAGGCAAGGTATCTCGGATCTGTCAGTGTCTGATCATAAATAAAAGGCTCAATGAGACGATTTGTTAAAAAGTAATGAAAAACACAAAATTGTTAAAAATAAATTAATTATGTTAATACCAATGCCATTTATTAAAATTTCGGGTAGAGTTTTCAGATTAAACTTCTTACAAATTAACCCGCACCACACATTAAAACCAAATCGCACTTGCAGTCTGCGTGGCTCGCGTAGTTACGGATTTTCAATGACCCAATAATGGTAATTTTTTTTTAACTCCGCAGTTGGTAAAATAAGTCTCATCTGACCAAAGGACTTTATAAAGAATATCTCTATGGATATACCAACTGCAAAAAACAATTCTTCTTTCTAAATTACCTGCTTGAAGTCCTTGTTCAATTGTTGGCTTGTAAGGATATTATTTCGTTACTTTTAAGACATCATGAATGGTTGACCTCGTAATGTGAAGTTCCGTTTCGCTTCTTCTTGTAGATAAAGTTGGATTCTCATTAAAATATTCTCGGATTTGCCTATTGCGTTCCTCGTTATATTTTCCACACTTCTTCGTGCGAGTCTTGTTAAAGCTGACAAACTCAAGCAAGTTTCGAACCAGCGTTTGAAAATAAGATCTGCCGGGGTCCATGTCAAAATATACATCCATAGCCCTATTGGCATTTCTTTCATTTTTAATATAACACACAACATTTCTTTATTAGAAAAGTTTAACGCCATTTTAAGGCTTATTAAAATATTGACGGAAGCTGAATAAAACTTCAACAACCGATGACAGATTATAAAAATTCAATTACTTCAAACGCAGAGCCTACTTGTCCCAATTTGTTAAATTAGTGTTATTTACGGATGATAATTTGAACATTGAACATGTGCACGTAGTATGGATGCTATTGAGTATAGTCGAACGCGAGTCCAGAGGTCACCAACATATGAATCAAATCAGAAAACAGTGAATACCAAAATGTTGTGTGACTCTTTTATCGAGCCATTAAATTTCGATGGGCTATTTACAAATATACAGGGAGAAAGAAAATATTTTTTTTTATTATAGTACGCAATATTATTAAGACAGTCACTTAATATTATTTTATATATTAAATGCCGAGGGGACTAAATAAGAAAATTCGCTAAATATGTATTTGGTTGTCAAAAATAAAAATACACAAATTGCAAGAGCCTTAATAAAGTCGGAAGGCGGTTCGAATAAGTGGAACAATCAGGATATATTCTGTTTTTACAGTCACTTAAGGAAAGTGAGAGTTTTTTATCATTCACCAAAAATTATGAGCCCCGCTTGACCTAAAAATCTAACCACATATACAGTGTCATTTATTTAAAGTCGGTCCACCCCTGTGCAAAGAAAACTTGTTTTTTTGATAACAAAAAAAATTTATTTTGCAAAAATATTATAGACTTTTGTTAAAAACACAAGATAATTAGTTATTACTACCCTCGTGAGATCTTTACGTTTAAGGGACTCTAGATGTCGCAAAACATGTTTTCTAAATTCCGTCTGTCTGTAGGTATGTCTGTTTGCGGCATAGCTAAAAACTACTTATCCGATTTCGTCAAATTTCAGTTTAAAATTAAGGAACATGCATGCGAAAAATACAGGCTATATATATATATATATATATATATATATATATATATAGTGAGTGGGAGGGTAGTCACGACCGAACTAGTTGAATGCAAAAGTTTCAGTTTTGGGGTAGCGGTCTGGGGCTGAAGTAAAACTCGTTTCTTACATACGCCGAGCTTTCGGTAAATTTATTATTTCCTTTTTTAAGGCTAAAATACAAAACAGAACTTTACAATATTGCACCAGCTCTCTAAATTAAGCTTTAACGTTTTTTTAATATTAAAAATTATATAAAATATCTATATAAAGATATCAAGGAAGAGAGATGAAAGATTTTAACATTTTTGGTTGACTAAAAAATGTCTTTTTTTGAATTATTACTTTCATTTTCTATTTTCTGTGCCTACATTTTACTTAACTACTTAATTTAATTACTAATTCTATGTTTTATTTGTGGTAAATTATGCTTGTTAAAATATTAGGATTCTACATTTATATTCTAATTAACTTTATGAAAATTAATTTAAATTTAATTAATACTCTAGGACTTGCGTGCAAGGTGAGTTTTTTACTACATCTAGCTTCTATGTGAAACATTCCAATTTTTTCATTTTTGTGTTATATAGGACTACATATTGGTAAATTCACATAAACATATAATTATTCTACACGTTTACGTTTTAAATTGATCGCATCTAATGAAGACGACCGAGTGTATTATCAGTGGAATTTCTTTCTGTGGTTTTTTATGAACTAGGTGAATAAACAAAAATCGATACAAAGTTCTGAGAGAGTAAGCATATTTAACAAGTAATAGTATCTCTTTCTGGCGCTAAATTTGAACTTGTGTTGTTTATTATAATTACGTTATAAACTAGAGTTAACTAATTTTTGGTGGCTAATTAATAAGGTGTAATTGGTTGACTTTAAAACAATCAGATACTAATTCACAATTTTAGTAAAAATAATCCAAAAAATATGCACCCTTTTTTGTTCTTCTATAAACAATAACTACAGATTGGGAGAATTCTGTGATTGTAATATAATTTAATGAATCTTGTCAAACAATTTGCACTTCATCTGATGTAAGACCATTTTTCACGTGCTTTTCGTAATATGATTTTGCCTCAGCCCATATTAATTCTATTGCGTTAAACTGGCAATGGTATGGCGGCAGTCGTAAAACCTCATGTCCATTTTCCCGTAATATTTCATCTACGGCATATATTGTTGGTTTTTTAATAGATTTTGCCATTAAAAGAAGTTCTAGTTTCAGCATATTGGTTAGAGGATTTTGTTTTTGTTTTATTAGCCAGTTATAAATAGCACTTTTCTTCCAGGATGAAGTAGGTTTTTTATTTAAGATTCTTGAATGATAAGATGCATTGTCCAGAATGATTAAAGATGGAGCATGTAAATTTGGAATCAGTTGTTCTTTTAACGACTTTTCAAATAGTTCACAGTTCATATTATCATGGTAGTCCATACTTCTGGATGTTGAAGAAAACAGTAAACTTGCACCTGCGAGAAATCCTGTTGAAGAACCTGCATGCAAAATGATGAACCATTTCCCGTCCCACAACCCTTTTTTCTCTTGACACTTTTTACAGACTCGTCCTGCCAAGATTTCGAACCACTTCCATGAGGAAATATCCAAGCCTCGTCTAAAAATACCACTTTTCTATTTCAATCAACATTTTCTGTGTATTTCTTTAAAAACTGGATACGCTGACTTGCTATATGTGGCAACTCGCATAAAAATCTTCGATTACAGTCCTTTTTATATCGAAAACCCAACATTTTTGTTAATTTTGACAACGATTTTAAAATATGCCTCGATTTTTAAAAGCTTCTTTTAAAACTTGAAGGGTATAGTTTTTGGTGTGTATAAATCGTAAATTGCATTACGAACATCCATTTTTACATTGTCACTTAAGTCTTCTGCACAATTTTCTGCACAGTCCTTATACCGATTCCCAGAGCTTTTGCTACCGTCTCCTGGATATTGGCCAGTGAATTTTCATTTTCGTAATATTTTATTAGATTTAATACCATTTTTTTCGCTTGTGGATGCAAAAAACCCGAAAATTGTTTTCTATTACTCATTTTGTCACTGATTTTGAAGTGACATCGTTCAAAGATTTTTGCAACTGCTGGTGTTTATATGTTTATCCTCTTTTTTCATATGAAAATATCATAGGTCTATCTAATTCATTTTCCGGATTTTATGCGGTGGATACGATTACACGTAATAAAAGAAAAACAAACTTAAAAAGTTTGTCGTTGATGAATCGTATGACCCGCACGATAACACTGCTTTTGACTATAGTTGTGATTTTCTATAAAATTTAATGTTGAATTAAAACATTTTGCTATTTAACCCTATTAGTTTTAATTTCTTATTTAGATAATCCAAAAAAATGTTTATTAATTTTCATTGCGCACTTTTTACATCTTAACAACAACTTAGTTACAAAGTGTGATACATCGCTGAAAAGCTAAGCAAATACTCTTCTAGAAACCGTTAAAATCGAATATACTGGCCATTAGAAAATGCGAAGTTGATGATGGTTTTAAAAAATCGAAATGTTGCAAATAAAATTTGACTAAACAGGCGTATTATACGTAAAAAGATGCCTTCATAATGTTTTTACGGAATAGAAATATTTTGAAAAATAAAGAAATTATAACTGGTTTTCGAAAATGCAGTCTTTTGGTTTTTTTAAAATATCTCAGAAACCAAAAAAGATAGAATCGTGAGCAAAACGGCGTTCATTTACAAACATAATTGTCTAAAACATTCTCTATTTAAAGTTTCTTGTATCTCTTAGGGTTTCAGATATCCCAATACTGTCATAACGAATTTCGTACACGTAAGTAGTATATCGTAATTAAGTTATGGTGTACTTTTTAATACTAGGCATTATTCGTACAGCTCCGATAAACATGTTTCTTATTTAAATTAAATATTTACGATATCGGACCTCCTCCATTCGTATAAAATTATATTGGTTTTGGAAAATAAGGGCTTTTGTGTGCCCGATATGGCGTTATTTTGAATGATTTATGGGTTGGCATAAATTGAAATAATGAAAAGCCCGTCGAAGTAAATTAAGGGAAAAAGTGAGAAAATAAACTTTTATGATTAATTGCCGCGTTACGGCTGATTTCATATTGACTCAATTTCTTTTGGTACAGTCGTAACTGCTGAAATTTCCCTGTTTATTTTTATTGATGAGTTACCAAAGAAGCATCAGTGCTGATGGATTTTTAGCGCTTTTCAGTTACGAATAAAGGGAAATTATGTTAAATTTTATTTTCAGTGCCGGACTATCCTACAAGCTGGTGCTGTATTTTCGTTGCAAAGGTCAGCTTTTTTAACTTTTTATAGTTAAATAAAAATAATAAAAAAATGCTGTATATTAAAAAGAATTTATTTTTGTAAAATGGTGTTATAACGTATTCATTTCAATACTCTTTTGAGTGTCAAAATGTCCCAGTTTTTCGCACTACTGCCATACATTTTTTATCGCAGTTTATTCATTGGGCAAGATATAATCTAAAATACACACCTTTAGAGAGCTATCCATTAATACGTTGTTATTAACAACCAAACATGTGCTGTTTTTCTCTACCTTGCTTCCTGTTAGTTTTACTGCAATATAATAATAACAGAGAAATCGCCCTTTTGAATAAAGGTATGAATTTTTCACAGCCTCCAGTAAAAAATAGTTTACCAACTATTATAGCGAATATCGAAAGTTCCATTCATTACGTGCCAGAGTCAATTAAGAGATTCATTAGAGAGGCTTGCAGAAATCAAATCT
The DNA here is from genome assembly GCA_030620095.1 of Kuschelorhynchus macadamiae. Taxonomy (NCBI): domain Eukaryota; kingdom Metazoa; phylum Arthropoda; class Insecta; order Coleoptera; family Curculionidae; genus Kuschelorhynchus; species Kuschelorhynchus macadamiae. Next base: position 224,947 of record JAUTXW010001711.1, read on the forward strand.
CAAAAAACGTTGTTAACAACAAGTCAAAATATGTTTCTGGTAAAAACACTGAGGTTATCCAGGAAGAAAAAAGAATGTTTTTATTTAAAAGCTGACAAAGGAACTAAGGTTATACTAGACAAAACAGATTATTTTGAAAGAGTAGACAATTTGATTCAAACTGGTCCTTACGATTTAATTGAGAAAAACCCGTTATAAAAAATGATAACACATGTAAAAAATACCTTAAAACAGTGTAAAAATTTGGGTGTCCAAAAAACTGAGAGATGAGATCTATTGTTTCAGCTGTTGGATCACCAATGTACAATATTTCAAAATGGTTGGTAGAAGAATTTAGCAAACTAAATCTCTCCTACCATAATTTTGAGGTTACTAACTCGTTAGAATTCTTAGATAAAACTAAGAATGTTCACTTAAAAGAAGGTGAAATTTTAATATCTTTTGATGTAAACTCATTGTTTTCTAGTGTACCCATACCACTAGCTTTAGAGTACCTAAAGGAACTACTTGAATTCAATAATTTGTAGAAAGAAATTATTGACGAATAATTGCTTCTTACAAAATTATGTATGAATCAAATTTTTGTTCAGTTCAACAATAAATATTATAAACAACTTGAGAGAACTGCGATGGGCAGTTGCTTATCTCCGTTCCTTGCAAATTGGTTTATGGGTAGATTAGAAACCCAATTCAAAAAATAACTTAAGTATTTCCCGATGGTGTGGTATAGATACGTAGATAGATACTAAAACAGAAAATTTTGACACTTTCTAAGAAACATTAAACAATAAACATCCTTCCATTAATTTTACGTACGAAAGGGAGAACAATGGGCAATTACCTTTTCTCGACACGTTAGTTATTAGAAGTAACGATAAATTACAATTTGATATTTATAGGACATTTACTAATACTGATAGATATATAACATCCGACTCATTTTATTGCCGTCAACACAAAATGGCAGCATTTCAATTTTTAACCCACAGGTTAGTCAATTTTCCATTAAGTAAAGAACGTTTTAACAATGAAATGAGTCTGATTAAAAATATAGCTAAAAGAAATGGATATAATGATAATTTTGTACATAAATTTGTAAATAGGCATAAACATAAGAAAATGTTAAAATGTGCCACTACTCTTCAAGCACCTGTGGTTCCTGATATGTTCATAGTAATCCTATATAATCCCAGATAAACGAGAAGTCTAGAAAAAGTATTTAAAAACGTAGGTTTTAGAGCAGCCTACAAAGCGGAGTACAGAGAAAAAATCTCCTTGGAAACCCTAAAGACAAAGTCGACTTGAAGGAGAGGAGTGGCATCAAAAATATGTTGGGCAAACTAAACGCTCCATAAACATTCGTTTTAAAGAACACATGGCACATTTAAGATAAGAAAGAACAGAAAAGTCAAGCGTTGCCCAACATGCTATGGAAAACAATGACCAAATATGAATAAATAATCATAAGTTAATTAAAATTGTATCTAATAATAGATTATTGCATGCATTTGAGAGTATGGAAATAGTTAAATGTGGTAAGAAAGTACTAAATAAAGACAGAGGGCCCATTCCCTATAGTCCCCTGTATTGCTTACTTGACAACGGTGCATTCGGGATAAGTTACTTTAGTTTATATCATCTACTGATGATGCTAACTTGGTTAGCAAAACGCGCATCCAGAACGTAACAAGTTGTGGTGTAGTGTGATTAGAACTCTTGTATTTTGATCTATCTCTCACCACAGGTTCCAGTGTTAGAACTTTATTTCTTTTATACAGCGTTAACAATTTCTTGAATAAAAATTAGTTCCAATACATATCCATCAACAAATATAATTTTTTAAATAGGAATGCGGTCAGGGCGCCCTCAGAAACTGATGTTTGCTAAAAATCGAGAGACAGAAAAATATTAAAAGTTAAATGCTCCAAAAGCCCCAGAGAGCTAAAGATGAATTTTCAAGAAAATATGCGCGTCTCACGAAAAAAACTCTAATTTCCAAAAAGAACTATAAGAAGCGTTTAGAATTTGCAGAAGACTATGTTCCTAGGCCTGTATGTTTTTCAGAGGTGGTAGTTTTTAGCGACGCAATAAAAAATAATCTTTTTGGATCCGATGGTCAGGTCAAGGTGTGGAGTGAAAGTGAAACATAGAGGAGGTAATGGTTTACTCTGGAGGTGCATGTTGGAGAAGGGTAACTATCATTTATGAACAAAATTATGATGTACTGTTAATAAAATGGGATTTAAAAGGTATTACCCTATCCAACAGAACAATGATCTGAAACCACACTGCTTGACTAATACGTGAATACTTATGGAAAAATTAAAGCGGGGAACATTCCTACATGATTTTACTGTGTTTAAGTGTCTCTTAAAACTAGAATTATGGAAATCTTCCAGCATGTATTAAGTTTAAAATGAACGCTATGTTACAGTATGTAGACTTTTTTGACGGACTGTATCAGAAGTTGAGAATGTTTTTGCAGAGACTTCGATAAATGCTTTTCGTAAGCGACCAAAAGGATTATGTACTGTAATATATGGTTTTCCATTAAGTAATATCTTAAATACCGTAACAGAACGACAAATGGTTTAATTGATTTTATACGTTACATGATATTTAATAACCGACATTGAGAAAATGTTTTGCTAATCATAGATGCTAAAAACAACAACTAGGGTTTTAGTGCATTTTATTACCTGATAAAAATACCTAAGATGCGTGCAGGTTTTGAAATATATTACAATATACGATTTTGAAAAGAAAAAATATGCATGTGTTAAAGAAACGTTCTGCCTCGTTTATAACCTCTTGATTTGCTTGAGTGAGTTACTTAAGGAAAATATTATGAATGAACTTTCTTTAGAATGACATTGTCGCAGGATTTCGAAGAGCAATGTTTATAGTGGGGTGTATTTGAAGTCTTAAGGAATATGGAATATAACTAGATGGATTACGTAAGACAATTTCTGAAAAAGATCAAACATGACTGCAACAGAAGAAGCAACTCATCCTAATCATCGGAAATGTAGAACCAGATAGTGTGAGGTGGCATGAATTTTACATCTTCCAGTTAAATGAAAACAGATAGACAGTAATGAGAACTTGAAGTTGTGTATGAGCGGCAAAATGACCTTATAAAAAAATTGGCTATGCGTGGTAATATGATAGGTTTGATCTAGAATAAACTTAGATTTTAGCGAACATTTTTACCACTGATATTTTTTTCTGTGATGTCCCAAAAAATTTTTGAAAAATATTTTTTTAACTTTTAAATTTTGCTGCAAGCGGTTACAATTCCTAGGCTTCGTAACCAATCAAATTTTAAGCCGAAAACCCCAGAATAGGTTATGACTTTGAAAGTGCCACTGAAAAGCTAAGTCAATTCCCCATAATTTTGAGTAAAACCAATTAAAAATGGGGGTAGCTGATGAATCATGTACTATTAATAACTCTAAGGTTTATTACTTAATCGATTTTAATGAATTAAAGAGGTAGTTTAGATATTTGAAATTCATATGATAGCCTAACCTAAACTAAACTGGTAAACTTGTTAGAGGGTGATGTTGTCAACTACAACAAGTTTTTTTACAATTTCTTAAAAATTTTAACGGAGAGGGTATGGTTTTTTACAACAGTCAAAAAGGGTACCAAAAACTCATTTTTTTCCCGAGACCGCCTGTCGATATTTTTACTTGTTCTCGAGTTATTACCAAATAATATTTAAGTCCGTAATTAATATAAGGTAAATGTCATTAAGCTCTAATCAAAGCGATCATGTGTGATATGATGTAAATTAAAAACTTTTATTTGTCATTAACTGACAGGTTTCATGAGGTATAATTTTCGTTTTGTAATTCTTAATACGTTAGTTTTTAGTATTTGATATTCATAAGTTACATCCATATTTTCTGGTTTGGCTCCAGGACTTTTAGTTAGTGGTTTTGACCAAAAGATGGCTTATTGTTACTGGTTAAATAGTATGTGTAACGAGAATTCTCAGTTTTTATTTCGCATTTTATGGTTGAAGGAGACAACTTACACAAGATCTGGGTAATTCATTTGCATAATATGAAATACTGGCAGCTAATTTTTCTCACTTTATGGCAGAAATCGACCATATAGAGAGATTGAGTGTTAATGTGTGGTGTCGAATTTTTTATTTTTACAGCAAAATATATTTAAATTTTCTCACAAACCACTTTTTTTCGCAAAATGTTTGTTTATAAACAAGAGGAGACATGGGGATCGACATGATAAATGCCCGACATATTTCTCTCAGGTAATTCGATATTTATCGAATATAACGATTTCAAATCGCTGAGTTGGAAGAGGTAGCCTATTTCACTGGCCAGCCAGATCCCCGGACTTAAGAGTTCTTGATTTTTATTGATGGGAGAAAACAAAAGATATGGTTTTTCAAGCACGTTCTATCACACCAGATAATATGTTTAAGCGAATACAAGAGGCAATAGTCAGCATCTCAAGGGCTGAAGGTTGGGCCGCTGTTCTTAGTACCCGTCGAAGCATAAATTGGTACATTTCAGGTGATAGAAGACATTTCAGAGACTTGTGAAAAACGTACCTTGTCTCTCAGTTATTCTTGTATATTTTTAATGTTATCTAGATATTGTTTTGATCCGTTGGCCTTCACTCCAGCTTTCCATGATTTTTTTTTGTTAATGCTGTAAATATTATTGTCTTAGTCCGTTGGCCTTGAGTTAAGTTGTCAAGTGACGGAAAACATTTCGAGCATTTGTATAAATGCGACACTCCTTTTCTGGTAATTTACGTTAAGATGTTTTTGAAGTTATCCTTGCTATTGTTTTACCTCTTTGGCCTTGATGGCCTTGAAACCAGCTTCAAATTGTGGTCTGTATTACAATTTAGACCAGTCCTAAGGCTGGATAAAGTACGAAGAAAGGCGGGTGATAATTAATAGATAATAACTATTGGCGATAAATAAAATACGAACTGTTAATTTTATTGCGAATTAATATAAAGATTCTTGGTTTGATTGATGATCGCTTTGCTTGGAGCTTTCCCTAATGCTAATTATCATGTTAATGAATATATTATATGGATTTATTGTGGTAATAATTGGAGAACAAATAAAATTAGCGACAAGTAGTTTTCAGCAAAAAATAATGCTTTTTTGTGCTATTTTGCCATGCAACAGCCAAGTAAGAGAAGCTTGTAATTAGCAATAACGCCTACTAAGAAGTTTACTAGGACTGTTTCAGGTTCCATCGACCTAAACCACCCCTTTAAACGAGTTTTAGCATTAAAATTAGGTTAATGCAATAAAAGATATAGTGCTTTTAATATTACATGATTCAACACCTACTCCACATTTACAAGGGGTGGTGCAACGGAATGCAAAATGAAAAAGATTTGACTTAGCTTCCCATAGGTACTTTCAGACTTACAACCTGTTCTGGAATTTTCGACTGAAAAGCTGGTATTAAAACCCTAGCAATTGTGTTCACATAAGGCAAGATTTGATACTGAAACATATATATATATATATATATATATATATATATATATATATATATATATATATATATATATATATATATACAGGGTCCTGCAGCTCACCTCCCGTCTTTTATTATCTAAACCATTTATTTTAGAAAAAATATTTAAAAGCCACTATATGCTGTTGATTAGAGAGCACATTTTAAAAATATTCTTGATTATGGTGTTACAAAAAATAGTGGCGCATAAAAGTTGAATTTTTTAAAATGGAACACCCTATATTTTTTTATTTTTGGAACATCTTTGCCTAGTCTACAGACTCCTAGAATATTATCTCTCTTTTTTTTTTTCGGAGAAAAAGGTAAAATCGAAGAAAAAAAAATTATAGTCTACATTTAAAATATTTATAAAAATTAGATAAAACATCTTAAAAGCTAAGGTAACCTAGTAGCTTACTGCAAAAGGTTTATAGTTATTCTGCTACGAGTATTATAAGTCTTACTTATACAGGGTGACCCAAATTCCATGTCAAACGTTGCAAAATAAAAAATTATTTTTCTCCATTTTTTCAAATGGAACACCCTATATATTTTTTTTCTGTCAGGTACAGAATTAACAGATCAACATTTTTTATTATTACACTTATCTCAAAATTCCTGAAGGTTTTTGAAATATTCTTAAAAAACTAATGTTGTACTTTGTTTTTCAGTACGATAATTGAATAAACTCACTAGTAATGTGGAAAAATGGAACACCCTATATATATTTTTTTTCTGTCCGATACAGAATTAACAGATCAACATTTATTATTATTACTTATCTCAAAATTCCTGAAGGTTTTTGAAATATTCTTAAAAAACTAATGTTGTACTTTGTTTTTCAGTACGATAATTGAATAACCTCACTAGTAATGTTCATAAGCGATTTTAAATATTAGGTAGGTCAACGTAGTTCTAGCTATGGGGAAAAACCTAAAATCCTAACATTTTTTCTAATTACGTTTGCTGCATAAAATTTAAATTACTGCCAAGAGTTAAGGCTCGACTTAAGGTGTAACAGCTTTATTTAACATTATTAACAAATATCTAATTATTGCTAAAATTAATTTTTACTTAGAACATATGTTCGATATGTCTTCCATTCTCTTCGAGGCATAAACGAAGACGGGTATGAAAAGATCTTCCTACTATTCTTAATACTTCGGGCGTAATACTTTGAAATGCGGTTCTAATCCGTTGCTGCATATTTTCGGGAGTTGTTGGAGGTTTGTTGTAAACAATTTCCTTAACGTAGCCCCATAGAAAAAAATCTAATTTCATTAGATCAGGCGACCGGGGCGGCCACGCACTTGCTCCCTGTCTTCCAATCCATCGATCTGGAAAATTATTATTTAAATGATCCCTAACTGGCAACGAAAAATGTGCTGGAGCACCATCTTGTTGCAACCACATTGCCTTCAGATTAACCGGCAAATTTTCGCACAAATTTTTTTTCTAGGAATGCTGTAAATATGGCTCCAGTTAAATGTCCATTAAAAAAATGGGGACCAATAACATGTTCACCAATAATTCCCCCCCACACATTAACTGACCATCTGTGTTGTAGATCAAGCTGCCTAAAAATTCTTGGATTATGGTCGGCGTGGTAATGGTAGTTATGACGATTTACAAATCCATTCTTATGAAAACAGAATAAAACTTTATCAAAAAAATTTAACCTAATTTTAGCTTGTGCCCAATTACAAAAGTCAACACGTTTCTCAAAATCTGCTGGAAGGAGTTCTTGATGCAACTGAATATGATATGCATGAAATTTATGGCTCTTTAAAATTCGCTGAACAGTTCTTTCGCTTACTCCTACGGCATTCCCGACTGCTTTTTGGCTAACAGAAGGATTTTCCGTAACAGCTAATAGCACAGCTAATTCATTTTCTTCCGTTCGAACGGGCCTATTTCTAACTGGTCTTGTATAATTTACATTTCCCGTTGCCATAAATCTCTCTAATAAGTTCGTCATGCTCCTTCTGTCTGGGTGCCTTCGTTCTGGATAATTTTGCGCATAAATCCTACTGGCCAAAAAGGCATTTCTATGCGATTCTCCTAACACAAAAACCATATCAACCAGTTCTTCGCGGGTGTACTCCATGACGATAGAACGTTCAAATAAAACTTCTAAACAGTGACGCAAACAAACGAAAAATGAACTACGTAGAAGGTAAAGACCACTATATGAAAAATCCGATAATTATTTCAATTTATAAAACTTAAAAAACGAATAAGTAAATTGCCGATATGTTTTAGTTGTTTGACAGTTTCTAGACAATTTGTTTTTCATGGCCTACTTAAATTCTAGTTAATAATTTGGGCAACACTTGTCAATAATATTAAATAAAGATTAAGGCCGTTTTACATGCTGCAAGTTTCTTGCAGCAAGGGGTTGCACCTGCAAGATATTTCGCGCAATTTGTCTTGCAGACTGTAAAGCGGCAGTTGTATTTCAATTGCAAGTGTCAGCGTATGCCTTTGTGCAAGTCTCTTGCAACTTGTAGGAAGACTTGCAGCATGTAAAACGTCTTTACGGCTTAACTCTTGGCAGTAATTCAAATTTTATGCGGTAAACGTAATTACAAAAAATGTTGGGATTTTAGGTTTTTTCCCATAGCTATAACTACGCTGACCTATTTATTATTCAAAATTGCGAAGGGGCTTACTTATGAACATTACTAGTGAGGTTATTCAATTACCGTACTGAAAAATAAAGTACAACATTAGTTTTTTAAGAATATTTCAAAAACCTTCAGGAATTTTGAGATAAGTGTAATAATAAAAAATGTTGATCTGTTAATTCTGTATCGGACAGAAAAAAAATATATATAGGGTGTTCCATTTTTCCACATTACTATTGAGTTTATTCAATTATCGTACTGAAAAACAAAGTACAACATTAGTTTTTTAAGAATATTTCAAAAACCTTCAGAAATTTTGAGATAAGTGTAATAATGAAAAATATTGATCTGTTAATTCTGTACCGGACAGAAAAAAAATATATAGGGTGTTCCATTTGAAAAAATGGAGAAAAATTATTTTTTATTTTGCAACGTTTGACATGGAACATATATATATATATATATATATATATATATATATATATATATAGGTTACCTTAGCTTTTAAGATGTTTTATCTAATTTTTATAAATATTTTAAATGTAGACTATAATTTTTTTTTTCTTCGATTTTACCTTTTTTCTACGAAACTATTAAAAAAAGAGAGATACTATTCTAGGAGTCTGTAGACTAGGTAAAGAGTGTTTCAAAAATGTAAAAAAATATAGGGTGTTCCATTTAAAAAAATACAACTCTTATCATATATTTTTTGTAACACCCTGTATATATATATATATATATAAATATATATATATATATATACCCTGTATATATATGTTTTCTACGAGCGTGCGTAAAGTGACTACTTTGCGCACTCATTTGCGTGCGCAAAAGTAAACTTTGCTTACACTTTTTTATTCGCAGAATTATCGTCTTTAGAACAGAACTTTTAGATATTTTAATGTTTCAGCATTAAATAATATTCAAAAAAAAAACTTAACGCGTTTTTTTGTTACGTTTGTAGAGAATTTAGTCAAATTTACTCCATATCAGATTGCCCTAATTTGATAAATAACTACACGACTAGTTTCATTACATATCAGTGTCAAATAAGACAACAATATTTTCAATATTTCAGCCTTTTTGCTATGTTAACCAAAATACAAACATGCAATCATTTAAAAAAAGCTTCAAAAAAAGTAATTCTGCTTAAAATAGATAATTCGGATAAAGAAATACCAGAAAAGGTACTAAAATCCGCGGAATCAAAAAATTTGGAGCTACTACCAGTAAAATCAAAACAGACGTATGAAATGCAGTACGACTTGTTCGGGAAATGGTCCAAAGGAAAAAGTGTGAAAATGGTTAACGAATTTAGCAAATATTTAGACCAAATACTTTGTCTTTCAAATACTCAATGCTTAAGAGCGTTTTAAAAGTTAAAGAAAATATAGATATAAGCAAATTCTACAAATTAACTGCTTTTATCAAAAAACAAAATGTGGTTTTCAAACCAAAGAAAGCAAATATTTTTGCAAAAGGAAACATATGGGATTTCATGAATATGGCGCCAGATGATACAACAATATATCTTTTGTGGAAAGTTGCGACTATTTTTGAGCTTGCAGGCGCCTGCAGAAGAGTGAAATTAGCCAAACCAACAACAGTTGACATTGGAGACAAGGGACATTTAATTGTGGTTAAAATTCAGGTTTCCAAAAGATATATTTCACACGCTCTTTTTTTATATCCGACGAAATTAACAATGGAAAGTATGTACTATTTTATAAAAAATATACAGCCTAACGACCATTATCAACAACGCATCAACGTTTTTTAATAAATTTTAAAAAAGGGAAGTGTACAGGGCGTCCAATTTTGGTTGTAAATGCAAGGTATCTCCGTTATTTGCAAATATTTAGGGTTGAGGTTTTCGCGACACCGTGCCACTTTTTTGTCAAACTCAAGCTGCCGTAATCAGATTTTCCATAGCCCACCTCGTTTCGGAGATACAGGGACAAATTGAAAAGTTGCATTTTGGGACACCCCTCGTATCTCGGTTATCTTTTAACGTATCGAACAGGTAAAAACTGGTTCTTATAGAGTTTTTTGCGTAGAATCCAGTGGCGTAGACAGATTTTTACTCGGGGCCGTCGCTTTGATACATGTATATTTTTATGGAGTCCTATTCATTTTATTATGGGCTTTTCAAAAATATATGGTTATCTATACTTATTTTAAAAAATAAGGCTGCAATTTAGGTTTGTAATAATATCTATCTATATTTTTCATAGCAAACCATGGACTGATTGTCAAAAATGGCTTTGTCACTGTTTTGTCATAAAGTAAATGAAGTTTTGATGTTAATACTAATAGACGTGTTCAATTAGTCGCTCTGATTATTACTTTTTAACAAATGGCTGCAAATTAATTATTTGAAAACTTTGAGCAATATGATATGCTGACCTGTTTCATAGAGAGTCATGAAAATATAAACGCTGCTTCTGAGCTTTATTTTAGTAGGTAATGTTTTATTTTAATAATTATTATTGCAATCTTTTTTAAAACTTAAACTTTTATTTTATAGATATCCGGAAAGGAGGCAGCCAAATAAATTAATATTCTGTAGGCTGAAATCGAATTTAATAAATTGTGGCTCTTTCAAAAAGCCCAAATCAAAAAATATAACAAAGAGAATCGTGAGGCTAATGAAATTAACGTCTTAGCAAGTGTAAACGTAACGCCTGTAACATCCTGTAGAAAAATAGAGAATGAAGTGGGTGTAATCAAGTCTTGGGTTCAAACTATTTTAAAGAAACATAAGTATAAACCTTATAAAGTCAGAGTTGTGCAAAATCTACATCCTGGAGATGCAGAACGACGTATCGATTTTTGCCAGTGGTATTTACAAAAAATTAATACTAACCGCAATTTTGGAAGGGCGATTATATGGTCCGACGAATCAAAAACGGCGGCCCCGAGTAAAAATCTGTCCAGGCCACTGGATTCTACGTAAAAAGCTCTATAAGAGCCGGTTTTTACCTTTTCGATACGTTAAAAGATAACCGAGATACGAGGGGTGTCCCAAAATGCAATTTTTTCAATTTGGCCCTGTATCTCCGAAACGAGGCGGGCTATGGAAAATCTGATTACGGCAGCTTGAGTTTGACAAGAAAGTGGCACGGTTTCGCGAAAACCTCAACCCTAAAAATTTGCAAATAACGGAGATACCTTGCATTTACAACCAAAATTGGACACCCTGTACAACACAGTGTGTTGGGATTAACAGTTTGCGGAAGATGCCCTCAGAAATTACGACATTTCTAAAATTCCCAACCCTGAACTCTACACGGGGCATAGTTTTCGTCGATCCTCTACAACTTTGCTGGCCGATTCCGGAAAAGAACTTACCGGTGTAGAGCGTTTAGGAGGCTGAAAGTCATTAACAGGAGCGAAAAGATATATTAACGACTTAACTACATACAAAAAAGAGTTATGCAAACATTTTTTTTAGGTCGCAGTGCAAAAAATCATCCAGTTAAAATACCAAGTTTGTCAATTTGCGAGAAAACCATGGAAGTTCCATTTCATTCGTTAACGCCGGATAACGAACCATTTTCATCAGCTTTGCACCAGTTGCACTCAGTTTTAAATTTGCAGCATTCCACAAACTGTACTTTCAATATTATTATTGTTAATAATAATAGGTAATATTAATTCTGTTTTAAGTTAAAATAAAATTTTTTTCTGATTTATTTAAGTTTTTTACAATTTTATGACGTATAAGAAATATTGTTTTACCCGCGCTTGGAACTTATCTATATAAATAGGTAAATACTTTGTAAAATTTGTAACTCCTAGAAAAAATATTGTTTCTAACACTTGGGCAAAATTACTCGTGGCCACTTTAGCTATAACATTTTTTCCTCAACTCTAAGCCATTCCATAGGAACACTGCGAGTCACTCGTAGTGGAACACACCGTATATTGCTATTTGTGCAAGAATCAAGTACAAAAATATATTTTCCAAAAAAATATACATTAACTCCAAATTTATCATATTTGTATAAATTAGCAAAAAAAACAGCAAGATATAAGAATCCCTAGGAGCCCTAGAAATGTTGACTACCATATCTGACTATTTAAAGATAATAAATCTAGATTCCATTTTATAAACATATACAGTGTGTCCCAGATTCGCTTCTCTATACAGGGATCTCGGCTCCTATTATACCTACAGCAAAGGTTAAATGGGGAAAGTTTTAGAGGAAAAGATGGCGGATTTCGTTTTTGCCCAGTATATCCAGAACGGTAAATTTGACAGCTGCCAAAATGTGACATTATTAGGACACATTTTTAAGACAAATAAGATGGCGTATACGACACGTCTTCATTGTCTTTTGTTAACCCGCAACCCGCCTCAACTTTCATTTTTCTTATGGCCGCCATATTGGATTTTTCGATTTTTGGAAAGAGCCTAAAATTTTCAGTCTAGTGATATCTAACAAGGGCATTAAAGATTTTAGAATCATCGAAATATTACACTTCGTAAAGTTAGGTTTCAGTTTTTTCTAAGGAGGCCATGATTTAAAGTAATGTTAGCTCTCAATGCTTTTCTAAGGAGGCCATGATTTATCTGTAACAAAATTGGATTTTGATTTTGACTTTGACGTTAAGTTAAATAGTTGAAAGTATCAAAGCTGTGTTTTAATAAGTAGTAGGTACGCTTTTATTCCAATAAAATCATAAATCTGACACATAAATTGTCAAAACCTATAGAAAATGGCCGGCATTCCTTCATTTGAAGAAAAGGTTGACACGTTAGCTCTGTACTTTCAATCATACAGAAACGCCGACGTTACCTCAGCAAGGTATTTGGAGATACGTACGTACCCCGAACGACGACAGCCTCATAAAACCCAATTCAGGAAAATCGTAGTTAATTTAATTAACTATGCTGCCTTCGAACAACCTAGAAGCGGATGATACAATAATAACAATGAAAATCGAGACAGAAACATTTTACAAGCTATCAACGAAAACCCTAGTGCATCGGTAAGAACTGTAGAACAGGAAACTAATGTGCCAAAATCAACAGTACAGAGAGTTTTAAAAAAGAATAAGTACCATTCATACAAACCCATAATAGTACAAGGACTTAATTGGGTTCTATATATTTATTAACACTTTATCTAAATTTTCTGCAGATTTAGCTAATTCTCTAAAACTATTTTAATTGTCTGAATTTAATGATTTATTATTACCCGGGAAGCCTAGTTCTTGCGTTATGAAAATATACCATATTAATCAAATGTGGAAGTATTTTTCGATTTTTATTATGATTTATAGAAAGGCGTTCAGCTATATTTCCGAATAATTTAAATTTTAAAGCGCAATTGATATTTTATCTTTTATTAAGGCACGGTGTACTTCTTTAAGGTTATTATATCACTGAAATAAATTGATTTAGTATTTCCGAAATTAATATGCAATACCAACAAAATAATTTATTACGGCTATTACTTCCCTCTAACCAAATATGTTTTTCTTTTTCATAATAAAGCTGAATAGGTTTCAACTGTATACAAGCTCATTCATTACGGGATGTTTCGATAATTATTTTTGGAAAGAAAATATCTACTTTTTAATAAAGATAATTTTCCCTTTATAATTTATTGTTTCTAGTACCACCCGGCCGACCCTGCCGCCCTTGACTGTTGGGCACCTATTTATAACTTATTAATCATTTCAGGAAATCGACTTATTGGACCATTTTGGTTTGAGTACAACCTAAACGGGCTGAGGTACCTAGAGCTTTTGCGAAACCAGGTTGTACCAGCCTTACGAGTTATTCTAACAGAAGATGAATTAAGAAGAACTTGGTTTCAACAAAACGGATATCCGGCTCACAATATCATTCAAGTCAGGAACATCTTAAGAGAGGAGTTTGACGAAAGAATAATTTCTTTAAATGGTCCAATATCTTGGCCTCCTAGATCCCCTAACCTATCGCCCTTGGATTTCTACCTCTGGGGTCACAAGAAGAATGAAATCTATGAATTTGATCCCCCCGTGACCATAGAAATCCTAAGACAAAGAGTTCTGGACACATTTAGAAATATTAACCGAAATACACTTACCAATGTTGTACGAAAAACAGTCACCAATTGTCAAAAATGTCTCGATGCAAATGGACGCCATTTTGCAGATTTGTAAATTAATGTTACCCACTTACAAAGTAGTTAAAGCTCATTGAGATTTTTTAAGTTGTCTTGTGACAAATAAATCATGGCCTCCTTTAAAAACATTGAAACCTAATTTACGCAGTGCCATATTTTGATGACACTAAAATCTTTAATGCACTTGTGAGATATCACTAGACTGGAAATTTTAGGCTCTTTCCAAAAATCGAAAAATCCAATATGGCGGACATAAGAAAAATGGAAGTTGAGGCGGGTTGCGGGTTAGCAAAAAACAATGAAGACGCGTCGTATATGCCATCTTATTTATCTTAAAAATGTGTCCGAATAATGTCACATTTTGACAGCTGTCAAATTTACCGTTCTGGCCGTTCTTTACTGGCCAAAAACGAAATCCGCCATTTTCGGTTTTTCGCCGATATTTCCCAAACTTATTAATCGATCATAAATTTGAAGCCAGATATCGAATGCAATAACTTTCCTCTAAAACTTTCCCCATTTAACCTTTGCTGTAGGTATAATAGGAGCTGAGAAACCCTATATAGAGAAGCGAATCTGGGACACACTGTATATGTAATTTAAGACGCCAACCGTAACATTGCGTAGACCGTAGCCAGTTGGAAAACGGCGATACTGCAAATTAATGTTCGCCACTGAGCCATGTAAGCTTTAAAGGCTTGTAAATTTTTCGCAGCACGCCGAATTGGCCAGAGCAGCAGAAAACAAATCTGCAACATCTGTTCTGGTTTTCTATTCCTGTCTGTTATCCCTTTTGCAATTTTCATTCGTTTTTAGTGCTCAGTCGAATGAAAATCGGAATAAAAGTTCGTGAATGCGGGTGATAAAACATATATATGCACGACGTATGTACCACGTTTATCGATTTTATTGCATCTGATTGTCTTTTGACGATAACTTCGGCTAGTTTATCCCCATATCGGAATTCTTCCGTGACAGTTTTTGAATTTTTGTGGTCCGCTGCTTGGTGATATATTGTTAATAGAATCTATTCATTGCCGCCAGGGCAACTGTAATTCGTTTTATCCTGGGGAATGGATGAATGAGCATTTTTTTAATTGCCAATTTCACAAAGTAAAATACCACAACATAGTAAAAAATTTTGTAAAATATGTAAAGTTAATTTGTTAACGTTATTTATTAAAAATATACATAGGGTATTCAAAAACACGTGGGCTAACGCTTAGATGTTAATACACCATGATTAATGCTAATATCCTCCCAACTGAGATATTCACTTTTAAGGGAGAACTGCACGCAAAAAGTGAAAAACCAGCGACAAGGTCTAGTCGAGTTGAAAGTAAGATGAAAAGGAACCTACGCATTATATTAAAACTTCCTACACGTCCAACCTCAAAAAAATGTGTTATGTATAGGTAATTTAAATTACATTTCGGTTAAAAATGGGTTCAAAAGGGTTCACGCGCTGCAGAAATACAAAAACCTGAGTACGATTTACCATTTCAAATTTTGCAGTTACGTAGACAAAGGATCAATGTAAGGCGGTAAAGAGCCATTTTGGGGGAAAAAAATTATATACGAAGGCATGTGCGTCAAAAAGTGGTCAAAAAATGGTCGAAAATGGACAAATCTACTTTTATTTTATAACTCTAGATTTGATTTTTTCATAAAAATTCGCCTTTAGCGCCCAAGTATGCATATTTTGCTATTAAAATCACATTGAAGCTAATACATATCTCTTATGCATATTTTGCTATTAAAATCACATTGAAGCTAATACATATCTCTTATAGTTTTAACATAATCTTGCAGCGGCGGAAGGCTTGCAAATCATCCATATTACTGCGTGCAGTTCCCCCTTAAACGTAGAATGTGTTCTTAGGTTTAAATCGTATTAAAATAGAATTTTTCCCCGACGTCTCGTCTGCGATAGCACGAGGCATTTTCAGGGATCTTCACTGCACAAGATCAAAACATTGAATGATCTCCCGTGGGCAGAGTATAAAGAATTTAGACCTGATGTGCCCACCGACGGGTCAGCCACTGTGATGACTGATTTACGCGCATGATTTAGTACGTTATGGCGTAATGTCCCTATGAATTTACCAATTTAAGCAATCGGTAGCCAGTCTTATTTTCGGTTAGTTACAGATTCTCGGGCACAACTTTTTCAGAAATCGCGGAATATGTAGATCGGCCACCAGAAAATCCATGTCGACAATCTTTAAGAATGTTAAACCGCCCGACAAATGTTACAATGTAATGTTACACTTTTACAGTAACAAAATAGTGATATATGGACAAGTGTAGTTTTTATGATTTTACTATAACGCTATATTTATATTTTTTTTATTTGCCAAGACGTCAGGAACTTACTTAATTTTGAGTTATCTAAATTTTATGACTTAATATATTTTTTTTTATTATTCCTAATTTTTCATTATTATTCATAGTAATTACTTAGTTTTGTAAATAAATGACAACTTAGTGCATTATATATATATCCATTGTAGCCGAGTAAAAAAGCTAAGTAAAATGGGAAATATTTTAAATAGAACTAAATTTGTTTAATACGTTATTGCCTTTTAAAAATTACATTCAATTCATTTAATGACTTACATTTTGATAACATATAATTTAAAATACCGCCTATATGATTATTGTTTATTTTCGTTTTACAAATTAGGTTAAGTTTAAGTGACGTTTTACTGCGGCGAGTGCAACGAGTCAGGTTTTACCAAAATCTTACTTTTGCTTGTTTCGTTTATGTCTAAAGGCCAAACTAATCCGTTCGACTACAGTCGGGGTGTTTTCTATTAAATACCCAAATTTTAAAAGTTGTAATTATTAAGGGCGAGGCTTACGAAAAGATTTAAGGAGAATTTTAAAAATATTTAACTTATAAGCTATTCAACAGGATTCAAAATAAATATTTAAAAAATGGATATTAAGATTATGGAAATATTCGTTTTCTACATTTACTGTATTCTGAGTTGCCTATCTTTTTAAAAATTTTTATTTTTGTCAATTAATAAGAGGGAAAGAGACAAAATATAAGAACGTCAAGTACAAGTTTTGCTAGAGCACTTCTAACATGTTAGTTTTTTTGTTAAATTCCTACTTTTTTAAATACCCTTTTTTGGTAAACCTCTTGCTGTCAATCGTTTTGGAATCAGCTCAGTCTATTAAGTTTTGACTGTGGCCGTGAAAAGTCACTTAGACGGCTGATCCTGTTTAAAAGTTTAAATTTTTGTCTTAAGCAGTGTTCAAATAACGGCCAGGTAATTAACAATTTTAATTTATTTATTTTGGCAAGGTTTATTCATTTTAATTCTTTTAATGACTTTTACAATTTTGGCTACAATGGATTTTTCTCCTTTATTTACAGCTCAACGGCCATTTTGCTTCACACCTTTGAATTTGAGTTCACATTGATTCACATTTTGAAATATACTTTTATCTATATTTCATCTTAATAAAACTTTCATTTTCATTTTTTTGTCAAGAAATTTTGATAAAATAATAAATGCCTTTTGCATCCACATAGCTTGTGGATCCAGCTTTAAAGTTTTTTCTTTGAAACGCCAAAAACTGGAACAGTAATCAACTTGCCGAACGGTGATACAAACAAGAGGCGCCCTTTTTTTACCTGAAGAGGTTTTTGATGTCTGCCTCTAGCAAGCAGCCCAACAACCAGACCCAAGTCTAAAGGCATCAAATCCCGCTAACCTGCTATCTGTTGAGAAATACAAGTAAAATTTATATGTCTAAATTTAGTACCTTTTATTTTAGATTTTCATATTTCTAATCTGAATTTACAATTTAAGTAACCGATTCCTTTAAATATTTGATATAAACTATTAAACTAACTATTCAACAGGATTCAAAATAAATATTTAAAAAATGGATATTAAGATTATGGAAATATTCGTTTTCTACATTTACTGTATTCTGAGTTACCTATCCTTTTAAAAATTTTTATTTTTGTTAATTAATAAGAGGGAAAGAGACAAAATATAAGAACGTCAAGTACAAGTTTTGCTAGAGCACTTCTAACATGTTAGTTTTTTTGTTAAATTCCTACTTTTTTAAATACCCTTTTTTGGTAAACCTCTTGCTGTCAATCGTTTTGGAATCAGCTCAGTCTATTAAGTTTTGACTGTGGCCGTGAAAAGTCACTTAGACGGCTGATCCTGTTTAAAAGTTTAAATTTTTGTCTTAAGCAGTGTTCAAATAACGGCTAGGTAATTAACAATTTTAATTTATTTATTTTGGCAAGGTTTATTCATTTTAATTCTTTTAATGACTTTTACAATTTTGGCTACAATGGATTTTTCTCCTTTATTTACAGCTCAACGGCCATTTTGCTTCACACCTTTGAATTTGAGTTCACATTGATTCACATTTTGAAATATACTTTTATCTATATTTCATCTTAATAAAACTTTCATTTTCATTTTTTTGTCAAGAAATTTTGATAAAATAATAAATGCCTTTTGCATCCACATAGCTTGTGGATCCAGCTTTAAAGTTTTTTCTTTGAAACGACAAAAACTGGAGCAGTAATCAACTTGCCGAACGGTGATACAAACAAGAGGCGACCTTTTTTTACCTGAAGAGGTTTTTGATGTCTGCCTCTAGCATGCAGCCCAACAACCAGATCCAAGTCTAAAGGCATCAAATCCCGCTAACCTGCTACCTGTTGAGAAATACAAGTAAAATTTATATGTCTAAATTTAGTACCTTTTATTTTAGATTTTCATATTTCTAATCTGAATTTACAATTTAAGTAACCGATTCCTTTAAATATTTGATATAAAGACATTCATTTTCAAGTTTTTTTTTATTAAAAGGAAACTTATTTATATTTTGTTTTAATCTTTGTTTTGGTTTTGCGAACACACGAGTAATGGGTGTAAGAAGGAAGAAAGATAGATTCTTTTCTTAACGTCTGTTGGCGCCCTCATAATATTTTTTACCTTCGTCCTTCCTACACTCTTGAAGGGGATTGAAAACTGTGAACTCACCCAACCTAAAACCACTGTACAAGCTAGCCTACGGGTCGTGAGTACAAACTCTTTTAAATTGCATTTATGTAATGTAAATCTTTATAGCGTGGCACATTAGAACAGAGTTTACATTATAAATAATACGTTCTAACTGTTTCGAAACTATAGGTAAGATGGCTATTGGTCTATAGTTTTCAAGGGTAAGTGTTTAACAAGGGGTACTACTTTAGCTGTTTTTAAAATGCTCGGAAAAATCCCGTCCATAAGCGAATAGTTAATTAAATATATCAGTGGAAGTAGTAGAATATTCGCATTTTTTTGAAAACAGCTGATGGTATGTTATCTGTCCTAACAGAAGTAGTGTTTTTGAGTTTCTTAATTGTTGTCATGATTTCGTATTCATTAACAGGCTGCAGTAACATAGTGTTGGAAAGTGATCTGTTCTGTGGGACATCACTAGGATTTAATAAAGTAACAGAAAGTGACCTAGGAAGATTTACAAAGTATTGATTAAAGCAATTTACAATTTCATTTTTATTGTACAGTGTAATCCCTTGTTCATTTTTTATACTAGAATTCGTACCTTTATTAGAGTTTTTATTATTATTTATACTACTATTTATAAGCGTCTATGCCGCTTTTGACTTATTATCGGGTACAAAAAAATATTTATTAATATATAATTGCTTTGCTTTTTTAACTACTTTATTGTATGTGTCTTTATATATTTTGTAATAATTCTTATCGTATTCTGACTTCGTTTCAATTTTTCTATGGAATAACCTTTTTAACGTTTTAGAAGATATCTTTATACCCAATGTTACCCAGGGTTTAAATTCATGTTGTTTGCTTTCGTCTACGTTTTTTAATGAAAACGCTATATCAAAATAATATTGAATGCGTTTAATGAATGAATCGAATCCCTGGTTTATGTCCGCTGCTTGTAAAACATCCTGCCAGTCCTCTCTACCCAAATATGTTTCAAAAGTTTCTATGTTTTTTTCATTGTAAATTAGGTTTTATAGGAAAATTCATAACTTTTGCAGAGTGGTCTGACAAGCTATTGTTCCACACTGAACATGTAATATCGTAATTTGTACAAGGTTTATTATGGGATGCTACCATATCTCGGAACCCGTGGTAGTAAAAAGTTAAATATAAAGGTTTTTTGGATCCACATAAACTTTTAAAATATTACATTTTTATATATACAGAATGTTTTAATTTTCATGCACTAGTATCAACTTCCTTATTTTAAAAACACCCTATATATTATTGCAGATTTAGACAGAGCTCCTTAAGACAAATTCAATGATATTTAATAATATGTGTCTCTGATTCACCGTTTCGGACTTATTGCCTGTTAACCTCAGAAACGGACTGATATGCAAACGCTGTTTTCTCAGTTGCTTAAACACTTATGAATACTCTGTGAGAGCTAAGAAATAAACAGCTTTTCCCTTTTCGCTATATAGTGGCTCATTTTTTATTACAAATAAATTATTGCCAGTGTTGCCAAATTTTAGGTATCCTCAATTTTCCAAATTTTTTTTAATGGAACACCCTGAATATTAACATATGTCTGAACAGAGCTCTTCAAGACGAGTTCAATGATATATAACAATAGGGGGTTGTGATTCATTGTTTCGAAATTATCGATAGTTATCTTCCGCTAATAGCGTATTTATTCTTAATCTATTTATTTGAGTATTTCATGTATAATATGTAATAATGAGGCAATTATTAATAATTTTTTTTTTAGATTTTTTTGCAGTGATGCCAGATTTTTAATGTCATGTCATGTATATTGTAAGTCGACGATACAAAAAATTTAGGAATCTAGAAATAAAGAGTTTGACCCTTTTGACCATGTAAGCTCAAAATTTATAATAATAAATTAATACGTATCCCTATTTTTGTCATCTTTTTTAAAAGGAACGCTTATTCATTGCCATAGATCTGAATAGAGCTCCCCAAGATGAATTCAACGATATATAACAATGGGCTGTAATCAGTGGCGCACCCAGGAAAAAGATTGGGAAAGGGGGGGGGAATGAAATAATCTAAAAACCCTAAATCCTTAATATAATAATAATTAATAACTCTAAGTCCGTTTCTGAAAACAAACAATATCGCTAAATATTCTTGGATGAGCCCTATTTAAGTCTAAACCTGCAATTTATATATACGTTATTCTATTTTACATAAAGAACTTGATACTTGTACACGAAAATTTAAATATCCTGTATATATATATAAAAGTATAATATATTAATAGTCTAACTGAATCTACAAACCACACGTATTTAAGAACTTTTTTAACTATCTTTACAGTATATTATAACGGCCTCTAAAATAGGGCAGAATGCCATAGCTATTCAATAGTATGATTATAAATGTATAAAATACACGTGCCCTCTAACACTTTTGGAAATTACAAAAAAAATAATATCAACTTAAAATAACATTTCCATTATTTTTTATTTCGAATATAAAAAAAATGTACTATTTATTTACCGCAGTCGGCTTTGGGCTTAAGGTAACAAATGCTCCAGTATTGCTTTTTGTCACCTTGGAAACCAATATTTAAATGTTTTCATAGCTGTTTAGTCACTTTTTATTGTTTATTGTTACAGTGCATTCATTTTATTTACTTTTCTTATTATACAAAGGTTTTTTTAAATATTATAAATAGTTGTATTATTATTAAATAATGTATACCTCAGAAAAAAGAGCGGATATGCTGATGCTATTTATCGAGTAAGAAAAGTCCAGCTCTTGCTCTAAGAAGGTATAGTACCAAATTCCCTTTAAGACGCCACCCGAAAAAAAAATTTTTGGGAGTGTATCGGTGTTTTAGAAAAAATCAAAGTGTCTTGCAAAAGAAGCAAATGAGACATATTTTGAATAATGAAAATCAGCTTGCCATTTTGCTTCATTTTGAAGAATCTCCTGAAACGCCCACCCGACAAGCTGCTCTAGACTTGAATATTAGAAGAACAACTATCCAAACTTGTTTAAAAATAAATGGATGGAAGCCTTATAAACATTTACCTGTGAAAAATTAGAAGATGGAGATTATAACAGAAGGTTAGAATTTTGCAATATTTTAATGGACAAACATTTTTCAGACAATATTTTTCAAAATATTATTTGGACGGATGAATCTATATTCACTCCTTAAACAGCTGTGTTTAATAGGAAAAATTTACAAGATATTACCAACTATTGAACAATGATATTCGACAGCTTATTGAGAACCAAGTGCCACCAATAGAACTTCGACATTTAATATGGCAACAAGATGGCGCTCCTTACCATAGAAGTCATGACATAACCAATTACTTGTCCAATCGTTACCAATATCGGATTGGGGAAAACGGCAACCTGGTGTGACCACCTAGAAGTCGAGACTTGACTCCTATGGACTATTTCTTATGGGGTACCCTGAAAGAAATTGTATATAAACAAAAACCAAGAACAGTATATGAATTGCGGCTCAGAATCGAAGAAGGTGTGGATGTCCTTAATGAAAGTCAGTGTGTGCAGAAAGCAACTGTATATTTAGAGACAGTTTACACAACGTGTATTGCTCAAAATGGCGGACTTATTCAAAACTTTTTGCCGTAATAATTAGAGTTAGTTGATGTTAGTTTAGTAAATACGATAATGTTTTATTAATACATTTGTATTTGTTATCATTAAAGTTAAAAAAAATAAAACATAATTAAAAAAGGAATCCACTTAGTTATTTACTACATGCTGACAGAAAGGCAATAAGTCAGTCATGTAATGCTTGTCAACTCGGAGCTATTTAATTAAAAAATCATCAATATAAATGTCTGGTATTGCCGACTTACAATATAGTGACATTAAAAATCTGGCATCATTGTAAAAAAAAATCTAAAAAAAAATTAATAATTGCCTCATTATTACATAGGATCAAAATACTCAAATTTTAAACAATGTGTGCAAAAAATGAATTGATAAGACATAAATAGGCTATTTGCTGAAGATAACCACCGATAATTTCGAAACACTGAATTACAACCCCCTATTGTTATATTTCATTGAACTCGTCTTGAACAGCTCTATCCAGACCTGTGTTAATATACAGGGCATTCCATTTAAAAAAATTGAGAAAATTTAGGATACGTAAAATTTAGCAACACTGGCAATTATTTATTTGTAATAAAAAATAAACTACTACATGACAAAAAGGCTAAAGCTGTTTTTTTCCTTAGCGCTCACAGAGTATTCATAAGTGTTGAAGCAACTGAGAAAACAGCGTTTGCATATCAGTCCCTTTCTGAGGTTAATAGGCAATAAGTCCGAAACGGTAAATCAGAGACACATATTATTAAACATCGTTGAATTTGTCTTAAAGAACTCTATCCAAATCTGCTATAATATATAGGACGTTGTATTTAAAATAAGGAAGTTGATACTTGTCCACGAAAATCCAAACACTCTGTATATATAAATGTAATATTTTAGAAGTTTATGTGAATCCAAAAAACTTTTGTATTTAACTTTTTTTGCTACCTATTACAGGTTTCGAGATAAGGTAGCCTCCCTTCTTAATAAACTGGCCACCACCACATATGTAATCAATTAACGTTGATGAGTTGACCGTTAGGCGAGTGGGCTAGCGTACAATATTAAATAACGGGTAAGAATCTAATACGTCTTTTAAATCGCGTACACTGCTCGAGGGTTCAAGAAAGTCAATATTCCAGTCGCCGCATAGTATTATTCTATTATTTTGTGACCGATACAAATCACGAAGAAAATCATTTTGAAAGAAGATATTTAGATCAGTATTGGGTGCCCTTTAAATGTTTACAATATGATATTTATATTAATTTACTATATTTTTCATGTAGAGGTTTACTCAGATACTTCTGTTTTGCCTCGTTCGTAGTTAGTACTTCTTTAAGCTCTCGTTTTTTGAGTTCTAGTGCTGAGCATTTGTCAGCTAAGTTGATCAGTCTATGTAAAAGAAAAGTCATCTCTGATTTAATCCTTTCTCCAGAGAATCTCTGTGTCTATATTGGATCGTTTTAATATACCAAAGGTGTGCGTTACTACTGGTATAGCCCGGCTCTCCCTGAATTTTATCATATTTTTTTCATTAAGCTATGTCTTAAGCAGTTTTCTGATCCTGTCATCTATTTTTTCCCCTATTTTTCTTTTGGCATTAGATTGGTTGATATTCATATTTTGCTCAAACTCTAGATATTTATATTTCTCATTGTTCAGATATTTAATTTCGCGTTCAGCTTGGAGCTTATAGTAGTTTCAGGTCTTCCCTTCTTAGCTATATGTTTTGCACAATTATCCAACCCGAGTTGCATTTTAGTACTCTCGGAAAATTGCTTCGTAAGTTGAATTAGTCTATCTAGAACTTTTTTGGACTCTGCATAAAGTTTCAAGACATCTACGTAAAATATTATTATTATTGTTATGATATTTTGTAGTTTTCTTAGAAATACTTTTCAGTTTTTCACTTCTTTTTATGATTTTGATAACAATACCTTTGTTCTAGACATATGGCTGTTGTGCTTTTCCATTTATACCTCGTTCCTATTCGATTTACAACGAATCCAAGAAATATCTACCTGTCTGACTGCCAATAAGGCATCGCTCGTATCTGGATATTATTTTGTATTCCGACTTATACCTGGGCTGTTGTAAACTCGTTTTATTAAAGTTTGAGTCCTTCGAAAGCTCGTTTTTTGTTATGAAATGTGCTTCGGTTCTATCCAAGTAACTTGAAATACGGTTTGCAAGGATGTTTCAATATTCCCATTCGGAAAACGTGCAGGCTGGAACATAGTTTATATATATGAAATTTCATTGATAGAGAATAGGGTTGTAATTCTTAGCACAATAAAAATGTTTTTACCAAATAATAATCTTATTTAGACAAAAGACTGGTTTTATTATTGATTTTTCAAATTTAAAATTTACGTCTTAATTTGAAATATTTCACTTCGAATGCAATGTGTGTAATGTCAAAAACCATAATTATTATGCGTTTATTTGCCAACTTTGAAGTTACGTATATATTTTATAACATACACAATTGATGTTAAGATAGAACACAATACAAATTACGCCAAACGTTTACTTCAAAAATTAATGTTGTCATGTTTTTCGGCATTTTATTATATAATTTATTTAAATATAGATATTTATTCCAAAAGTGGAAACTGTTAAATAAATAACCTACTAAATTTAATTAAAGTTAATTTTTTATTTTTGACCTTAATTTTGTTTATAATTAACAGACTTTCTGTTATCCGCTTACTCGTAGGAAGGGGGATAAACGCCTTTGTATGGTACAGATCTGGCAGTCCAAGCCAATACAGAATAGCTTTTTCCTCAACCAAGTCCAAAATTGCGCGGTTCAGGTCCCACGAATCTTGTCTCTGCTCCTTTCTTTGTTAGAGAGTCCGCAGACTAATTTCCCTCTAAACCCGCATGTCCTGGTATCCAGATAAGGGCGATTTTATTGTCGCTCCCCAGGCTAACAAGTGCCTTTTGGCAGTTCCAAACAGTTGTACAATGACCCGCTTCAAGTGCTTTAAGGGCCGCTTGACTATCGGAAAATATTTTCATCGTTTTAGGTGTTATTTGTTGGTTATGCAACATTCTAGCATACAATTCGATAGCATGAACTTCTGCTTGGAATATTGAGGTGTTATTGCCCAGGCTTACTGTCAGAGCAACCTTCGGCCTTATCCCATGGATTCCAGCTCCTACACCTTAATTTGTTTTGGAGCCATCTTTGAATAGCTCTCCTTTCAGTAGATCAAATTTATTCTGATCCCACTCTTCTTTCCCTGAGAAGATCAGAGAGTAGGGTTGTTGCGCACCAACAGTTTTTTGTAGCAGGTCCGATGGCATTCCCAACATGTAATGGTTTTTCACAACTTTCAGTGTGTCGGATGATTCCATGTGACTCGTGCTATCCACCATGCTGCTGGTGACATGATGTCTGTCTGAGTCTGTGTGTTGTCCTCATTAATTCCTCTTCTACAAATATGTAGGGTGGTGGAAGATTCAAAAGGACTTCCATGGCCGCCTTCGGCGTGGAGCGAATCGCTTCTGTAATTGACAAGCAAGCCTGTCTCTTCACTCCACTCAGTTTGGCTTGGGCAACACTTTGTTGTCCCTTGCTCCACCAAGCTACAGAACCATTGATCTTATGACCGTAAGGTACAGCCAATATAGTTGTTTTGATCTCATACCCCATAACCTCCCGCAGATATTACGGCAGGTCCACAAGGATAGTTTACCTTTTTTTTAGCAAATATTTCACTTCAGCGAAAAAGGGTATCACCTGTCCTCGTAAGGAAGGTAGTTGAAGTCTCTCCAGATTCCATGTCTTTGTGAAGGGGGCTAAAACCATTTTATTATAGTTGATAGACGTCTATTTCCTCTCACACAATGTTAGTGTGGTGTTTAGTACTTCCTGAAGGGTTACTGAGATTTCCTCTTCAGCCTTTCCTTTTACTATGATGAATAGATCATCGGCCTATGCCTGCAGTAGTGACCACAGCAAGGGCGACAACACTCCTAAATGTAGATACCCTCTAGCGGCTCTAAAGCTCATTGTCTCGTCCTGTAGAGTACCCCTCTTTCAGTAATTGCATCATAGAGTCATCCAGAAAGGGCATTGTTAAATGCACTCTCGATATCTAGAATGCAGCGACTGCAATCTCTTTGTTTCCCAGAGAGTTGTTTATGCTCTCAACAAGGTTTTTGAGAGCCAATTCTGTTGATTTGCTCGTTTGGTAAGCATACTGATGATCACTCAGCGGAGGTCGCCTAAGAGCTACGTTCCTGATGTACTCATCGAGTATTCTCTCCAGACTTTTTAAGGGAAAGGAGGTTAGACTTATTGGTCTAAACGTTCCCAGTTTCCTACTATCACTAAACTAAAACTTGTTTATTCTCTAATCTAAAACTTGTTTATTCTCTAATATTAAGTGGCCTTGATTATTGTGATTCAATTATCATAAAAGTATCATTTCTAATGATTAAAATAACAGTTTTTATTTACTCAGTAATCAAAATCCTGCTTTTTGTGTCATCTAGTAGGTTACCTTTTATCAAAGATCCATTACAGCTTACGCAATAGATAACTCATTTAAATGGGATACCTTAAATCGGACAGGAGACACCAATACGCGCCGAAACTATATTATTTCAGGCGGTAACCCTTGACTCGCGAACGGGATGCGGCGTTTCTAATCACTAAATATTAGAAGAGATTTTTAGTTAAAAGAGGAATATTGAATTTGATTGTTAATTTTTGGGGTTGCAGAGTAGCTTGAAATAAAATATCTGAGAGTAAGCATACATTTTAATAGAAAAGAAACTTATTCCGACAAAAACATAAATTACTAAATCAAAGAAACAGCGCTAAATAATATTTTAATTAAGAGGAATATTTTTTGCTTTTTGAGATACTTGTATGTACGAGATAAATTATATACCTGTATATTGTTTATTTGTACGAAAGGGCATTCTCTATTGATTTCAAAAATATATAATTTAATTATATTGGCGCAAAGCGTTTATTAATTATTTAAGTTTAACAGTAACATTACTTGCCATATAAGTCCAAGGTAACAATGTAATATAATGCAAAAATAGTTACAGTTAAACCGAAATAATTTAAAACCGGTTGTATCAAAGTAGTCAATCTATATATTTTTGAAATAAGGAAAAAAAGAACATTAATAAAAACTATAAAAATACAGGTTGTTCCATTTAAAATAACATATTTCGTTATATTTTTTAGGACATATAGATAGGCATGCGATAGTGGTTTGTTTTTTTCATAACGGTTTTTCAGAAAATCTTCATTATTAAACCCTGTAGGCAAGTGTCACAATATAATGACGCACCCTGTACATTTTTTAAGCAAGTCAAAAAATAATTGTTACTTTTTAAATTGGGTAATCAAAAAGAAGCTAAATAATTTCCTCTTACTAAACACATCATAAATAAGACAAGGGGGTTTTTGATAATCAACAAATTTTGGCGGACATAATATAAATAGCAAAATAATTATTTTTGTAATGAGTAACTAAAATTATTTTTTCCTTTGGGATGAATCGTTGCCGTTTCCAGAGAATAATAAGGTTAATAAAGGTTAATATGGTAGCCGTAGAAAAATATATACGTCGGGGGATAACCGCAAGTTATCTATGACAAAAGTCTGAGGTCGCAACTCTCGTCTGCCGGCTTCCTCAACACACTTGCAACATTGCGCGCTAATTTCTCGGATGGATGCAGCTTTTCAAAGCCTGAATCCATTTAGGGGGGTCTGAACATTTTGTATCCTGTTGGATCTACTGCGTACCTATATTGATCTATTCTTTTGTCTAGTTTTAGTTTTAGCTTTATATAGATACTATTGAATTATAATAATATTTTTATTTTTATTTATATGTATTGAAATTAAATAAAATCTGCGCAAAACAAAAACCAATACAAATTTTAACGCAGCACCAATGCAAATAAAACAATAGACTGTTGGCTACATGGGATGCTCGACAAGGGGCAATAACCCATAAAACTTAATGTGTTTTCAACATTGAGCAGTAAACAAACTGAAAGTCTAAGCACTAAGGAGAACATTCGAATTTTTATGTACTTAAAATATGCCCTTGTTTCACTATGCACTCTAAGCCGTATTCAAAGAATGCAAAGGTATAAATATTGACATAGAAATAAAGCGTGTTTACAAAATGGTTACAATACCGTTAGGAAAATGGCCTTTCTGAATATGGTGCCATTCTAAAGACCTCTATGCATACAGAACGAGCTAAAAAGTTTGCACAAAGGAAATTTTATTTAGTGAAAAGTTTCTTAAAAGCTCAGAACAATAAAAGAAGACTACGTCCCCTTAAGCGATTTTTGCAGATTTGGCTACAAAGAATGGCTGCTAAGTTACCTTTACGCTAGTTGCCTGCTTTGCATGTCTTTCGTTCTTGTTTAAAAAGCCAAATTACTTTGAAACTTTTGCCTATTTAAAATTTAGATTAAGCCGTATCCGATGAACTTTTTATCACTGTTCGCTTTCTGTTGCCTTTTGTGTATTTACTGAAATATATATTAGTAACAAGTAACTTTACGGATATGCAAGCCAACTGCAATATGAAACTTCTAGCGGAATAGTTGACATACGTTAGTAATACTAAAGTTGGTTGCAGTGCATAAATTAATTTCTATATCAACATTTTAACAAATATTTTTGTTTTCTAGGGAGTTTATTGTGCTGTGTTAAACTTAAAATCAATTTAATCAGGGGCGTGCAGTCCATGGAAGCAAGGGAAGCAGTGCTTCCCCAAAAAAAAATTACAAAGCATCTTCTAAAATAAGTAATTTTTGAAATAGGAAACCATTAACCATAATAAATGAGGCCTTGACTCCGACCCAGCCACAATAGAATATCGAATAGAACCTATGCGGGTCGCTAGGTTCAAGTCCTGTATGCTAGCTTTCCTGTGAGTCGAGCCAGAGGTTATTGAACTTTCCACCGGCTGTTTGCAATTTTTGCATTTTTGTCGCGTGCTTTAAGTGGTGGCGGAAGCTATCGTTGCAGTAGGTTCTTTGTTTGAACGGCTATCCGTGTGTTGTGTGATACGTACGTCGCGTCGTGCATGGTGCGATATGGAAGAAAATAATACGGACTTGGATATACAAAACCGTCAACTTCGGCTGTCGGTAATAACGTTGAAAATGTTGGAGAATTTAGTAGAGTGTGTGTGAATGTGTGGTGTGTATCTTAATAATAAAGTGATTTTCAACATTAAACTTCGCTGATCAGCTTCAAATAATTTCCAAAGGAAGGGCAAAAACGCCTATGAAAAATTTAACCACAAACATGAAAAACTGTATTAGACGTTTTTAT
Organism: Kuschelorhynchus macadamiae; assembly: GCA_030620095.1. NCBI lineage: Eukaryota > Metazoa > Arthropoda > Insecta > Coleoptera > Curculionidae > Kuschelorhynchus > Kuschelorhynchus macadamiae. The sequence goes on from JAUTXW010001711.1 coordinate 255,154, forward strand.
CCGGAAAAACAATACCAACAATTTAAATGGCTAACAGGGTGTGAAAATATAAGTAAGTTATTTTGTTGGCCATGTTTACTTTTTGAAAATGAAAAAGGTCTCTGAAATAAAACTGGTTTTCCGATTTAAACAATTTCCATAAAGCTGTAAAAAGACACATTATGTCCAAAGCGCATTTACAGGCCGTCATAAAAGAAAACGTCTTCGGCAAAACCAGAAGTGAACACGCCCTTGAGAGAAAAAATTAGTTGCTCAAAGCTATGATGGAGCTGCAGCGATGGCAGGACAATTAGGTGGTCTGCAAGCTAGAGTTCGATAAACTTTCCCAAGTGCTGTGTTTGTTCATTGTTTTGCTCATAAATGAAATTTAGTTTCATCCCAGTCCATCAATCACATTAAAGAGTGTAAAGTATTTTTCGTTACTTTAAGTGGCATGGCTGCTTTTTTTTCCAAGTCAACAAAACGTATACAAGCTTTGGACTCCATTGTCCACAAACGATTGCCCAAAGTAGCTCCTACTAGGTGGAACTATAATGGAAGACTTGTGTTAACAGTATCTGAAAATCGTGAATCACTGATTGAACTATTTGAGAATATAATAGAAAATAATGAAACGTGTGACTCAGAAGCAATAAATAGTTCAAGGGGGTTTTTGGACTGTTTGAAACGAGATTTTAATTTTAATTATTTGTTGAACATATTTTCAGAAATATTTCCAATCTCGGACAATGTTTTTAATATATTACAAACTAAAACAATTGATATTGCTTTTTGCCTTAAAAAAGTGGATGATTTTAAGTTCATGTTAAGCCAAAAAAGAGATGACTTTGACCTATTTTGGGAGAAAACTGATCTGAACTAAAAGTGATTTACGAAACTGATAACTTTAGCGCAAAAAATAAAGCTAAGGAAGTAATGGAATTTTTAAAAGACAAGGAGGTGGAAGATGCCTACACCGAAGTGTCGAAATTGTGTGAATTAGTATTGACAATACCTGCCACAAGTTCATCAGTAGAACGCAATTTTTCAACACTTAAACGGTAATTTTTGGATAGTGATTTGAGGCCTTTCTTCTTAAATAATTCCTGAATATTCAGTCTTTTATTGATGTAAGGGACTCTTAGAGTTTAAGTATATAAGTTGACTTACATGTATGGTTTATGTTGCGGCGTGCCTTACTTTAATATTATCTGTTAAGCTAAGTATTTTTAAAAGAACATGACGGTGAGTGATGGCTGTACCGGGGGTGTCCCATTTTGGGTACTTTTGCGGGTTATCTCCGTTATTTTTGTAGACAGAAAGTTGCGGTTTTCGCGACGGTGTACTACTTTTGCGCAAAACTAAATATGCCGTTAACAAAATTATCATAGCCATATTCGTTTTTAAGATACAGGACTAAATTGAAAATGTTGCTTTTTCAAGAACCTCTCGTATCTCAACTATCAGATAATTTACCGAAAATGTGAAAACTGTTTCTTATATAACTTTTCCCGTAAAACTCAATTCGGAATTAGTATAAAGGGTCAGCTCAAAAAGTTATCGGACCCCACTTTATTTTTTTTCAATAGAACACCCTGTATATTTATAGACTATAAAATTTGTCTTTTTTGTATCTTTTCAAAAATATATAATAGTATGCACTTTTTCTCAGAAACACACAAATAAATGACAATTTTCTTAACTAAATAATTAATTTAATGAAGGCCATGAATGACAATAATAAACAATTGAAAGTTATATATTGCTAATGAAGAATTGGATACCTTACATATAGATGTCCTTCTTATATAAAAATATCTATAGAGTGTTTTAATAACAGCAAGTTTGTAACAACAGTTTTAGAGCATAAAATAACAATTTAACAAACACAAAATATAACATTATTAAAAAAAGAAAAAACAAATGTTTAAGGGTGATGTTTAAATTGACGATCATTTTCTCTAATGAAAAATTGGCACATTTTTGTATTTCCTTGAATAGCGTCAAAAAGAACCGTTGGTATCATTCTCAGATTTCGAAAGGCTAAATGAATTGCCTCTCGAAGTTCCGCTATGCCGTCATATCGTGCTTTATATACTTCATTTTGTATATACCCCCATATAAAAATTCTAAAATTGGGAGATCTGGAGATCGTGGAGGCCATTTAACAGGTCCGATGGTACCTATCCATCTTCGAGAAAAGTTATTATCAAGAAAATTCCTTAAGAACCTAGAGTTGTGACTTGGGGCACCATCTTGCTGTAGGTAAACAGCCTTATATTGGGCTAACAGAATATTTTCTGGCAAAACAGTGCCCGACGCTCGGCATCGCCAGGATGCAAATGTTGCACTATATTAAATTTGTATGGATGATACTTATATTTCTTCAAGATCCTCTGACCGTCAGTTTTTGGCACACCAATTTCCTTCTCAATTTTCCTACACGAGGAGGAAGGTGTTGCTTCTATATATCCCCAAACATCTGTCTCTTTTCTTTCCCTGTTCTCTATGTTGTATGTTTTAGGACGCGGGTGAACGTAATTCGTGCTTAACTAAATTTGCTTTTAAACCAGCAAATATCTCGGTTGCCTTCTTTCTGGATATCTAACAAGCAAAAACTTATAATAATTAAATACAGATTTTCATAGCCATAATAGCTTACTTACCATTGGAAATATAATTCCGAGGCTTCTTCAGAATTTGTATTACTCTGTATAAAACATACCAGCATACCATATTTTTCATAATTTTCATACGCTGCCATTATTCGAAAAAAATGATACATACCAATAAAATAACAATGCCAAAAGAATGTCTATAAACTGCTTTATAAACCAAAAGTTGATCTAAAAACCTAAATATTTGATATTTATTTGTATTTGTTGTCATAAATAATAGTCAGAGCCAACTATTTAATTATGCAGTTAATTTCAGAAAATTGTCATTTATTTGCGTGTTTCTGCGAAAAAGTGCATACTTTTACATATTTTTGAAAAGGTAAAAAATTTCCATTTAAAAAATAAAGTAGAGTCCGATATTTTTTTGACCTGACCCTGCATATTAATTCCGAAGGCGGAATTGAGTTCTACGGGAAAATTTATATAAGAAACAGTTTTCACATTTTCGATAAGTTATCTGATAGTTGCGATATGAGGGGTGGCATTTTCAATTTTCGGGCTAAATTGATCATATAAGTATAGTTTACAAGTAAGAAATAACAAAACATACTTGCAATTTATTTATTTAGAGAAAATTGTAACAAGTTGCACAGAAAACATGACACAGTATAACGTTTTTAAAAACTAGACCTATTGAAAATTTCTTGGCATGCTGCTAATTTTATAGACACTTCCTGTAATGGAAATTTATTTTATTTGTAACAGAAGAAACTGACAAACGTGCTTTAAAACTTTTGCTATTAACATAAGCATGATATTTACAAATATCATGCTTATGTTACAAAATATCATTTACAAATATCATGCTTATGTTACAAATATCCTGCTCATGTTACAAAACATCATATCATTTTCTGATTACTTGAATCAATACTGACAAATATTTGTTTTGCTCCCTATACCAACGAGTTAAGCTAATAGGGCAGCTGGTTCTAAAATACCAGAAATGTTTGATATAATGTCGCTGAGTTTAAAGTTTTTATAAAATACTTACATCTTTTATAAAAACTGTTTAATTAATTCAATTCAACAATTTTTTTAGCAGGGAGAGGGTCAAATTTGACCCAAGACTCAAAAACCACATGTAAAGACAGACGGTGACCAGAGTGCTTTAGAGCTTTTGAGAGTCAATAAAATAGGGTTAAAGATTAGGCGATGCCGCATTAACCGCCATCTATATTTAGGTAGCGAAAACTTTAATCGAAAATAGGTAGGGTCAAATTTAACCCTGCCATGGTACTTGAGGGTTAAATTGATTGAATAAGCAGTTTCTAAACTGATTTTTTAAGACTGCCATTTTGTATCGTAATGTTGAGTTCATATCAGTCAATCCATGTATTACATTTAATTTTGCTGCAAGATTGCAAGTGAATTGAATAAGAAGATTTTTCTACGTTGCTTTTTTAGACATTTTATTCGGCCTCCATTTTGTTTCGCCATATTGAAATCGTACCACGGTTTTACCAACTTATTTCTATATGAAACTTAACGCTTGCCTAAAATTCGAATTTTTTACAAAGTAGTTATGTAGACTGATTGTTTAGGCCGCCATTTTGTTCCTCCATAGTGGATTTTACCAAAATATTACCATTTCATCCCCACATAGCCCTTAGTTTTTGACAAAAAATTTGAAATCATTCTGGTAAGTCGTATTTAGCTGCGCTGCGAACTGACAGACGGACAGACCAATGGAATTTAAAAAAAACATATACTTTTGGCATATAGGGACGCTAAAACCTAAATATATGTGAAACTTGCAATTTTTTTCACGATTACAAACATTTCATTTGACTACCATTTTGAATTTGTATCAGAATTTTACCAGTTCATCCCTATATCACAATTAATTCTTACGTGCAATTTGAAATCAATATATTAAGCAGTTGTTCAGGTTAAATTTATAAATATTTTATTAGGCCGGCATTTTGTTTCACCGTTTTCATTCGTACCAAAATTTTGCTAGTTCATTACTATGCAATAACTGATTTTTATGAAAAATTTGAGGTAAATAAAGTAGTTTTTAGCTATGCTGCGAACAGACAGACCGACGAAATTGAGAAAACATGATTTCCGGCATCTAGGGACCCTGAAACGTAAAAATGTGAAAACATCTCGGAAGGAATTTTTTTCACGATTACAATACTTCCCTTTGACGAGGTGAGTTAAAAACACTCATACTACATTTTTTGGGGCTACCCTGTATAAAAGTTCATTCATTTACTTAAAGCGGGATAATAATTTCAATAAAACATAGTTACTGGAGAGCTGATACATGTTTCCAGTCTCCCAGGAATAAGCGTATCAACTCTCTCTCATATGACACATTTACTAGAAATCCGAATTAAAAGAAACCTAACCTATATTAAAGCAAAGACTTAGAACAAATTATAGCCAAAACTATGTACTCCTCTGAAACAAAACACTTTATAATGTAAACCAGAACCCAATAAAATGCTTGTCCTTATTTAAATGTTTAAATTGTTTGCCAAAAAAGTTTTGTTGCAACGACGTTCTCAACTTCACTTCAAATGAAAACACACTAATGCAGAACCCGTTGACTATGGCCAGCTTTAAGCATTGCGAGCCAAATTAAAAAATATCAAGTGTCAATCTTTCCATAGTATCAAGCTTCCCTAGTCTCCCCTACATATATTAATAGCATTTTAGAGTATTATTAAAATAAGTACGTATTGAAATAACGGAATCAGATATTCTAAGTTTAACATATCAAATAAATACGTTCCTGTCTTCATATGTTGGAATTAAATTAATCGAAGTGTAATTGAATATTATGTAAGTGACAATATTTTGCAACTGAAAACTCGGAAACACATTCGGTAGTACATTTTCCGGTCTGTGGACGATTAAATTTGAATTGCCTCCTGGGTCCTACATTATTCAAGAGAAACTAGCGATTTACTATGCCCCAGTTGTCCATTAATTAATATAATATCACATTTAAACTAACCCTAACAATAAATATTGACGTTTGGCTAGAATGCAGTAATATTATTAATATAAATTGACTAGGGCCTGTCGAAAACGTATTAGAAAACATAACCACCAGGACCTTAACGATAAAAATCTGTCAAGATTGGTTGTCAGGGGGACACTTTTTGATGCAAAAATCGTAGCCAAACTTCCATCCTCCTATGCGGTGGTGTCATCACCTTTTCACATAGTCATACGTCATTGGAATGGATTTATTTTTATTCCCCATACATTGTCTTGATATTTGAAATTCAGTTAATTCATTTAGTTGCTACGAAGCCTTAAACCTGGATTAATACATTTGTCGAAAAATGCAAAAATTAAAACGCTGTAAAAATCTTGCAGAGTCTGGATATTTCAAATTATTCACCAGTTCGACGGGCTGGTACATTAAAATTGTATTTTTCGAATTTCACTTTAGAAGATTTAATATACATTATTATCGTTTTCTAATAGACAGAAATAATTTTACTACAGGGAAAATATGACGGAGAAAAATGTTTAGAAATAAATGATTTATGGATTTTGGTTAAGGATAGATGAACCTGTTTCTATTGCGGAATATTTTGTAGTATCTAAGTTTGGCTGGGAAATGCATTTACACGGAGGAACTCTTATACTGATAAGTCAGAAAATTTCTGAGTTGGCTTCATTTATGAGTATTGACAAGTAAAATAATTTGATTATTGAAAAAGGCTTCTAGTTTTCTATTGCATTTTGTAAAGTTTTTATTTTTTATATCGTCTGCCTATATGTGTCTCCCAGTAGTAGCATTAATGTATTCTTGGAGAACCTTGAAAATCTTCTAGCCCGATTTCTTCTTAAATCGCAATTGTTGGCAGGTGGTGACTTTAAAATACTTTATTCTGATAATAGCTCGAGGCATACCCAAAGTTTGCAGAATATGCTAAGTTCATTTAACTAAGCAATGCATGTGGAAGCACCAACTAGATTTTCAAGATTGTTTTCTACAATTATGGATTATGTTTGTTCAAATTTAACATTTGTGTCTTGTGACGCTGTGAATGCAGCAATATCTGATCATGAAGCCATTGTAGGAAAGATTTAAAAATTAAAAGAACATAGCGTAAATCTAGGCTTGGAAGAATATATAATAAAAATAACTTTCGCAAGTTCCGGCAACTACGCTACAATATGCACTGGAATAGCCTAACCACACATAATCCGCTTTCAGGTTTTCAAGACCTCGTTTTTAAAATGTTCAACACTTGTTTTTTGCTGTCAGAAATTAGGATATCTAAAGCCATCAAGGTTTGAGCTAAGAATATGCAGTTATTATATTACATAAGAAAGTTTTTTTTATGAAAATTTAAATGTTATTACCTGCTTTAATAATTATAGAGCCATATATAGCAAAGTTTTAATGTCGACGAAGAGAGTATATTTTGCTAAAAGAATATTAAATTCTAAAAATAGGCAGAAAGACTCATGGGCAGTTGTCAATGACTTGGCGCAAAGGAAAGAAAACATATCACACGTGATATTACCATGAAAACTAAATCAATATTATTGTAAGATATTGTACAATAGCACAATCACTGACGTGTAAAGAATCATTTCCCTCAGTCTAAAGATAATGTCGTTCCTTTACATAAGGGTGTGGATATTAATATATGTGGCAACTTTTGGCCAATTTCTTTATTGCCTACAATAGCAAAGGTGGTAGAAAAAGTAGCAAAAAACGGAATGTTAAATTTTCAAAAAAAACATTACGTACTGCATTTAAATCACTTTGGCTTTCAGGAGAAAAAAAATACCTATGATGCTATTTTTTCATTTCTAGAATTACTTTATCTAGGGTTGAGTGAGGGCAAGCTTTCAGCAGCGGTATTTTGTGATCTGGCAAGAGTGTTTGATTGTGTTGATCATAGAGTGCTGCTGGAAAAGCTGGAGTTCTATGGTTTTAGGGGAAATACACTTGAATGGTTACAGTCCTACCTTTCTATGTTAAGAGTGGTGTTCCTCAAGGATCTCTTTTAGGGCCCCCCGTTTTTCTCTTATATATGAAATATTTTGATTTCCCCAAACCTTGATGCAAATTTCTGGGTCTGTTTATCGATGACAGACTGAAGTTTGACTCGCATATATCCAGTTTGAAGCGGAGGCTTGCCTCGGGTTGCTATGCATTGAGAATATTCCCAGCCTATTTAGATCATATTGGATTGAGATCTGTAGACTTCTCATCAATAGAGTCGCACTTACAATACGGTATTTGCTTTTGGGGTGGGTGTACCAATTACCTATGTAACTCGGTGTTTAATCTACAACAGAGTACTTATCCTGCCCTATCGGAAGCCTTGTAAGCCTTTGTTTCAGGAGCGCAAAATATTGACCTTGGTATGTTTATATTTGCTGGAGAGTCTAGGTTTGGTACACAAAAACAAATCAAATAATATCAATATACCTCCCTATCACACGAAAAATGGAGTAAATAATGTTACCTTACTAAAACCGAAAACATCCCAAATAAGAAGTTCCATAATGTAAAACCTTATGTAAAACAAAAAGTTAAATGGGATAGATATTTATAGTGGATCAACATCAACCATCATACTTTTGTGTTTAGAGGAACCGAGATAGTAAGGTACTGAAAATAACACATTATTAAAAAGAGCACCTGCCTTGTAACTTTTTTTCTAAACAAAAAACTGCAAAACTGCTGTATTTCTTTTTACAGAAACGTTTGGATAATCAAATTTTATATTAAATGTAAGACCTCACAGAAATTTGTAATTTTTTAATTATTTTAATTAATTTAATTCAATTTTACTTTTAAAAATGCAGACTTTTTGGAAATACCCTGTAACTTCTTTTTTTAACCAAAAATGCAAAACCTCTATACTTCCAGATATAGATAAACTGGGATAATAAAGTCCTGGAATTTCCACAATAAATAAGAGAATCCATAGAAATTGTAAAATTTTTCATTAAAAAAATACAGACTTTTTGAAAATATCCTGTAACACTTTTTCTAAACAAAAAAAAATATAAAAACGCCAAATATAGCCCGAGATATCGAACCAAGCTTCTAAATGTGATTACAATGAAAGTTCTAGAATGATTATTGCAAGCGGTGCAGAAAGATAAAATGTTTTATTTTTACAATAACACCCTGTACAATACAAAAAACAAATTATCAAAGACCACTCCCGGCCATTTATTAAACAAATAATGGCCTTTCAGAATCTTTATAATTATTAAAATCGGCTAAGGCGTTTGCGAGATACAGTTTTTTAAAAATGAGGAAAAAATTAGCTGTGCCCACTAATTTTTTGAGCATTTTACATTTTTAGCGTAAAATCGACATGGACGATAATATTTGACACTTTCGAAATTTTCATGGGATTTCGTATAATTAGTCTTCAAAAGCATTCCTTTAAAATTGTGCAATAAAACAACTTACTTTTTGTTGCAATATATTGATGGCCTAGCGGCAATGCCACATAATTACACTATTTTGTCGAAATTGACTGTCCGCGTCATCTGTTGAGGTACAACTTAACTTGCTATTAGTGACATCAAGCCTGCAAATAACGTGCTGTTGAATGGGTAATTGTTTTGGTCTTGCATTTTCTGCTGGTTTTGTTTACTATTCAAGTACGGTTACAATTTTTTTATTGTTATTACACTATGTAACGTGTTTTGTTAGTTTTTAACCACTACATTAAGAGAGTAAGATTAGCCATTTTTGTGGAAACACAGGTCCTATTATAAGGGGTGTGGAAACAGCTAAAAATCTCGCTAATTTGTTGGTCGATCTAAACCAAATTTGGTACAGTAGTATAAGCGGATATTATGCGCCCAACAATTGTATCGGCGCTGCTGCCACATGTCTAGTTTCTGAGAAAGTCTAGCGAATTCTCATTTTTAAAATTGAATACACTGTATATTTTTTATTTTTATATTTTAAAGTAAACTTCTAATACTTTTGATACAGTATATCTTATGTCTAATATTAATAGTTTTTGAAATAGAGACGGTTTAGTCTGTTAGGGGACACCAATATGCAATTAAGCACCTTAGTTTTGAATTATTACCGTCATTGCTAATGAGACACCTTGATTGAAAGACCAGATCGAAACATCATCGCTAACAAAGTCACAGAAATTATCAATCCTCAAATATCTTGATGGATATCGGATGAAGCAATATTTATGTTAAACGGTAATGTCAATAGACATATTTTGGACCGATAAAAATCCACATTGGATTAGAGAATGTCATATACAACGACTTGAAAAACTGAATGTAATGAGTTTCTAATTTTTCTTTGTTGTTTATTGTACATTTCTGATAGTTTGTTGTAAATGATTTGATATTCTTATATTTTTTTAGTCTAAAGTATCTCGATTAAAAGACTTGTTTTATTGTATCCAACAAACGATTTTAATATTCTAATAAAATGTTTTGGTTTAGTGATATAATATTTTTAATTCTTGAGTGATGTAATATCATGTATCAAATTAAGTTTAATGTAGAAATACCACGTAACAAACAGTATTTCTAAAAACAAATATTATTGTTTTTATTTCCTTTATTTCCATCGATCGGAAAATATATTGAATGCTGAAAATAGCGTAAATCTCACATACTCTTAAACCGACATTAGAAAGAAGATATTTTTTTGTTTCTCGTGGAAAGCTGTCATATTATTAATACTTGGCATTGCCGCTAGGATAGGCTATCGATATGTATTTTGTTCGTAAAATTGTGGTGAAATTAGACTCGAATGCCAGCTGCTCTTCAAGTTTTAACAATTGATGGGTAGAATTAAACTGAAGCATAGCAGAACTGATGGCTTCTGAAGCTATTGTGGAATATAATATATGCAAAAGCATATATATATATATATATATATATATATATATATATATAAATAAAAATTTAAGCATTATTTTATTTCAATATTATGTGTTTTCATCTTAGAAGAATATGATTGGTACTTTGAAATGCCCAAAAATAAATGTAAAAAATATATTTAAGAAAAAGCTTTTATTTATAAAATATTGAACTGAAAAGTAAAAAAATAATCAAACTTATATTAACACAAAACTTTTAAAAATTCAAATTTTTTCTTAAAAGGCTGGAAGCATTATTTTAAAAGTTGTGATGTCTCATGCCTCAAGCTCTTAAAAAAATATTCAAATTTTTAAAAGTTTTGTGTTTATGTAAGGTTAATTTTTTTACTTTTCAATAGTTTATAAATAAAAGTTGTTTTTAATTGTTTTGCAATTATTTTATTCTGTACATTTTAGCAATATTTTTACGTACCCTTTATAAGACATTCAGGATTGGACCACCATGATATTGTATTGCGATCGGGTCTATGTAAGTATACCAAATCTCAGTCAATTCAGATAACGAGAACCATTTCAAAAGTTACTTGCAAGATTGGACTTAAACTTACATATTAACAAACTAACTAACTGAAATAAAAGCTTTTAAAAAGAGAAGAGAATATGTTACGTCTCACGATAAACAGGGTGATTGCTTATAAACTGAGCCACCCTTAACTGTTTAAATTTTGGGTTTAATAAAAAGATACATACGAAAGTTACAGATATACTTAAGGCTAAATTTTTAATTTTAATACAGGTGTAAAATGGTAATGAAGTGAAACTTCTTGTATATTTTTACATATATGAATTCTATACTAAATTCTACAAATTGTTTTATGTAACATCTCTCAATTCATTTGTTTTGGAGTAATACGATTTTGACACTTTGATATTATCAAGTGAGATCTTTCAAAACTAAAATAATAAAATACAATTCCAGTCTTCAGCAACTAGAAAATTAAAAAAAAAACATGAATGAATTTGCTAAATACTGAAATAGAAAAAAGAAACCTCAAAATGCAATTAACAAAAACGAACAGACTCTAGTTACACGTCATTTTTTACTGTATTCAAATAATAAAAATAACACCTTTATTAACATAAATTTCCCATTCTGTCTGAAATTTGCTCTTATTAAACATCCCAGTGGGCCCTCTTACTAACTTCTCGACGCTGCTTATATATCACATAATGCCTGACGTAAGATAGTCAGATTAAATCAAAGAACAATTGGTATTACTAAAAGTAAACAATGCTATGAAAGTCCTTAATTTAACTAGCTTCCAAATTAATCCTCATCTCATATTTTGCGATCAATAATTTTAGTCCTCAACTTGGGTAATGATTCCTGCTTCCGGGACCGGAGAGTATCAGCAGGGTTGCCGGTCAGTTTAAGTAAACAAGAATTTTAGATTAGTTTCCGGAAGTGCTTAATCCATAACATGAGCAATAAGAACAGGAAAACTTTATGCGTATAGGTTGTATGCTATAAACAGGGCATCGATAAAGTTAAATTAGGTTCTTGATACACATATCTAGCATGAAATATCGGAAAAGGGTGTAGATAAAATAGATTTGATGCAGTGGCTTTTCCAGGCCTTTTCGCTAGGGAAAGCTTTTAAAATTCATAAACTTTTATTTTAATGTATGTGTTATGTACGTAAAAAGCTGTTGGCAAAAGTAAGTTTCAATACCAGCTACCCATCAAGTTGCGCCATCTGATCGGTAGAATTAACTTGAAGTATGGTGAAAATATTCTTGGCTTCTTTCAATCAATATTACATATTTTTATTTAATCATTATTTTACCTCAATATTACGCGTTTTCAACTTAAAGGATCATTTTTTTTTAAGAAGTTTGCAGAGGGAATCTGTTATCGTCGGTCCCATGCCAAAACCATGAATGTGCAAAATTGTCCGTTTTAATTTAAGTGTACCATAAATCTTACAATAACCCATATTAGCCATGCCAAACACACGAATGTGTTTGCGCGCCATAATTACGCAGACAGTCAAATCCATATTCACGAAATATCAGTTGTCTGACAGCTTTCACAACGGTCGATCCATGAATGTGACAGTTTAGCGTTTTAGGCGTTGCGAAAAATTCTTCAAAATATCTGAAAGTGCTACTTTCGTGTGTTTGGCATTGTCAACAATTATTTAAATTCATCTGAATGTACCAGTTTCGCGTGTATGACGTAGTAAACAGTTATTTAGATACACGTGAGTTTGTCATTTTCGGGATTATCTATTTTGATGAAGTTTACAAATAATCGTGAATGTAACAGTTTCGTGTTTGCCACGTTGTGTGATCAAGTGAATGTGTTGTGAAAACTGAGGATTTCAATTTACAGTATTTTGCTTTTAAATAAACATGAGTAACAGAACGGCTAGAATTCTGCAAATGGTGACCAACTCAGGAATTATTCCAGAGGACAATAATAATTCAGATGAAAATAATCAGGTAAACTACTGTTATACCAGTTAATTTAATTAATGTAACAACATTGTTTTTATTTTAAACACTCAGGTCGAAAAACCAGAAACTATGGCCAAAGGTGACGACATTCATGAATCTGTCCAAAATATACAAGGTAAACAATTTTTAAATTATTTAAAGAGAAACTATTTTATTTCGATTTTGTAGATAATAACAATGCCATTGAAAACTTTCTTTGTTTTTTTTTTGGCTAGATAAAACTAGCAACGAGAGTATGCCATCCACTTCCAGCATGAAACCAAATATTTCGAATGAGACTGAATTTGAAATCGCTAGTTCTTCGGATAATTATGATCCAGAAAATGATTCTTCTTCAAGTAGTTCAAGCTGTTCAACATGTTCAAGTAGTTCGAGTCCAAGCACTGATTTCTCTGAATCCAGAAACAAAAACATTGAAGATGAACGAGGTAAGTTGATTATAATCAATTTTGAATAAATTTATGAGGATATTATTACTTTAGAACACCCAATAAAAAGAAAGAAAAATATTGCCCTATGGAAGAAAAACGTTAGGAAACAGAAAAGGCTAAAAGGCGAGTCATACGTTGGTGCAAAAAATTTGGAGAAACCGGCACGACCTTTGCTACCGTCCCCATGTTCTGGAAAAGCAAAACATGATTGTTATGCGTTTGTTGCGGAAGCAAAACGAAAGGAAATTTATGATGCTTTCCGTGGACTGTCTTCAATAGACGACCAAAGATTTTTTGTCATCAACCACATCGAACAAAAGCTGAAGAACAGAGTCACAAGAAGCTTGGAAAATTCCAGAAGAACTTATACTTATAAGTATAGCTTGACGGTGGATGCACAAAAGAAAAAAGTATGTCGGGAGTTTTTCATGGCTACTCTAAACATAACAGATTCTTTTATTCGCACATCGATGCAGAAACGCTCTTTCACTGGAGTGGTTCAAGGTGACATGCGTGGAAAACACACACCTTCCAACAAACTTTAGAATAATGACGAGCAGTTGATTAGGCAGCACATCCTCTCATTTCCCGCCATTGAGTCGCATTACTGCAGAAGCTCCTCACAAAAAAAGTACCTTGATGCCTCTTTAAATATTTGCATTATGCATGCAATGTACAAAGAAATGTGCCGGAAGAAAGAAGTAACAAACTCAGTTTCTTTAGAAAAATATAGACAGATATTTAGAGAATATAATTTAGGGTTTTTCCGGCCAAAAAAAGACCAATGCAAAAAGTGTTTGCAGTATAAAGAAATGACAGAAAATGAAAGAATGAAAGAAGAGGAAAAATTTCAAGAACATTTAAAGAGAAAAGAATTAGCTCGCAAGTCCAGGGATGACGACAAACAAACTGCTAAAGAAAATCCAGAAGTATTGTCTTTCAATTTTGATCTACAAGCAGTCTTGACAACACCGAAAGGCCCAGCAGGTCAAATCTTCTATTTGAGAAAATTAGCAATCTACAATTTGACTGTCTATAATTTGGGCAACCAAGATGTTCTTTGTTATGTCTGGGAAGAAACCCAAGGAAAAAGAGGATCGATTGAAAATTTCTTCATGCATTTACGACTACCTTCTAGCACATCCAAACATTAGAGAAGTTCGAATGATGTCCGATGGATGTGGGGGCCAACAAAAAAACTCCATTTTCGCCACAATGTGCCTTCAACTTTTTTCATGTCATCCTACTTTGAATCAAATCGATCATAAGTTTTTTGAAACTGGTCACACGGAAATGGAGTGCGACTCAATACATTCGAAAATAGAACGAAAATCTAAGTATGTTCCTGTGTATTCTGCAGAAGGTTGGACACAAATTATGCGCAGTGCAAGGATAAAGCCTCGACCATTTGAAGTCAAAAATCTAACACACGAAGACTTTTACGATTTTAAGGCATTTGGAACACAGTCCTTTAATATGAACCAAATCCCATGGCGTAAAGTGTGCTGGCTTCGCTACATAAAGGATGAGTCAACGAAAGTTTTTTACAAAACAGGTTTTACGGATAATGAATTTAAAGAGATAAGCTGTTCCAAAAAAGGAAGGCCCAGAAAAGTTAATTTAAACAAATCCTACAACGACGAGTTACCAATCTCCAAGGCAAAGTTTCAAGACTTGCAGAAAATGTGCAATGATCTCACCATACCCAAGATTTACCATAACTACTACAGATCTTTGAAATGTAGCGAAAAAATCCGAGACTGTTTACCTGAGCCGAATGCATCGGAAAATGACTCAGATGAAAGTGATTAGTCCTTTTTGCAAAGGACAAATGTTTCATTTTACTGTGAATAAGTTGAGAATTACATTCTATTATTTTGTTTGTCTTTTCATATAACCATTTTGCAAAAACTTGATAAATTGTTTCAATTTTTCTATTCAGCGAAACTGATTTTTAAAAAAATAAAAAATTCTTCAAAGGCAAAACCACGAATGTGTTTTTTTTCAAGAAAAAACTCAAAATTTGCAAAATTTTGTTGAACATCATTAACTGGTCGATACACCTTATAGTTACAACAAAATATAATTAAAATCTCACAACAACCTTATTTTTCCCAATTATTACAAACTTTAATTGCAATTATCTCAAAACTATAGTTTTGCACATTCATGGTTTTGGCATGGAACCGACGTTATGTTTAAACAACTAATAAACTAAATTATTTAGGACTAACCAAGACCGATTTCTATATTGCCTATATTATCAAAAATATTTGAACCAGTGTTCAACGCTAGACTTATCAATTACCTAATTAGACAGAATTTCCTTTCAATATGGCGTTCGAGATTCAAGTAACACAGCGTCAGCAAACAATTAATTTAATATCTGATAAACAGACGAAGGTTGATCAGAGTAAAAAGGCTACCATTGTGGCTCTTGACTTATGAAAGGCATTTGAAACAGTGACCGTGTCATTTTATTGCGCAAACTAGAGCTGCTAGAAGTCCGTGGTCTTTGGCATGAGAACAACTTATTGTCATTAATGATTGCGTAAACTCAAAATTAAATATAAACTGCGATGTGCCTGAAGGCTTATATATGCCCCACACGGTTCCTAATATATGTAAATTTAAAACTAAAAGGTGAAATAAAACTATATGCAGATGACACAAGGCTTGTATATTTTGACAACTCTGTAACTTGTATAAGAGAAAATATTAGACATAGCTTAAACTTTACCGACCAATGGTTTTTTTCACATAAACTAACTGTAAAATGTAAATAAATCCTCATATATGTTTATTAACAATCATAAAACTGAAAATTAGAATCACATTTTATTTGGAAATAGCACCTTAAAATATTCTATTACTAGGAAGTACGTGGGTTTCTGCATTAATGAAACTCTTTCGTGGAGAAATCATTTGTTGGCTCGGCTTGGTGTTTTATAAAATTAAGCTACACTATGCCAAACGAATTACTTAGCCACTTGCATTACCTTACTGCTCTATGGTATGCCACTCGTAAAATCCTTAAATTATTATTAAACCAATCGAAACCCTGCAAAACAGAGTCTCTATAATTTTTTTTATATAATGCCTATCAATTCTATATATAAATACTAGGTATCTACTTATAAACACCAAGTTATCATGAGAGTTACCATTACAATTAGATCTTTAGCTGTCAAAGCATTTATGTTAAAAACAAAGAAAACCATTGGCCCATAAATGAGAGACTGTGCTGCATTATGCCAACTCTCGATAAGATTATGCCTCCTCGAGGGATGGTAGGTGTAGCGTAGTTTTCTATTTGTCAGTTAGGGAGTATCTCACTTTTAATTATTTCTTTATATATGTTTGTGAACTTGTATTATTTTTGGCGTAATTTAAATGCAATGCTTAGTTTTAAAAGGATGAGTTCTCATAGAATTTGTAAATTCTCTGGATTTCTGACAATAAATGTTTTTTCTAGTCCTCAACTTGGGTAATGCATCCTTCTTCCGGGACTGGACAGGGTTACCGGTCAGTTTAAGTAAACAAGAATTTTAGACTAGTTTCCGGAAGTGCTTAATACATAACATAAGCAAGAAGAACAGGAAAACTTTATGCGTATAGGTTGTACGTATTAAATAGAGCATGTATAATGTTAAATCAATTTTTTGATACAGATATCCAGTATGAAATAACGGAAAATGGTGTAGTTAAAATAGCATTGATGTCCATGTCTTTTGGCTGAGGAAGGATTTTAAAATTCATACTTTTGTTTCAACATATGTATTTTGTTCCTAAATAGCTGCTGGTAAACTTAAATTCGAATGCCAACTACTCATCAAGGTGCACCATCTGATGTATAGAATTAACCTGAAGCGTGGTAGAAAGATTGTTGGCTTCTTTCGATTATAGAATATAATATATGTTTTCCTTTAAGTATTATTTTACTTCAATGTTACATATTTTCAGGTTAAAAGAATAAAATGTGTATTTTAAGATGTCTCAATCAGACAATCCATCAAACACCCCAAAAGAGAAGAGAATTTTTTTACGTCTAGTAACGTAAAATCATTTTTCATATAGCGCCAAAGTCAATACACAAAACCACACTAGAATCACCAACAGGAGCAAAGCCGACATTTATGATTACCAAGAGAACATCCGAAATCTCAACCGGTTTTGATACTCTATTGCCATCGAGCAGCATAAAGCCACACGAAAGTCATAAGCAATAAGTAGGTAATTAAATTAAATGGGGCGACCACGGTCAGCCCAAAAAAATTTTTTATCTACATATATATATATATATATATATATATATATATATATATATATATATATATATATATATATATATATATATATATATATATATATATATATATATATATATATATATATATATATATATATATATATTTTTTTTTTTTTTTGATTTCACACAATTGTGGATGTTTTTGTTTCTATAGGTGTCCGGGTCTCAGCCAAGGACACTCACAGTTGTCAGTGCGGGAAGATTATTTGCCTGATTATTGCAACCGTACCCAATATTGTTGCTTTTTGCATCCACAGGATGGCTGTGTCGTGTAGGTCGAGTTCTTCCAGGTGTCTGATGGTATTGACGTGTACGAGCCCATTAGTGCTAATTATTAAAGGCATAATTTTGACGGTATCGAGATCCCACATGAGTTTCAGTTCTATTGCAAAGGCTGTATAATTATTTACTTTTGTCGTGTATCTTTGCGACATGTTATGATCCAGAGGCACAGCAAAGTCTATGATTACCGCAGTTTTGTCCGCTTTGTTCCACATTACTACGTCCGGCCGGTTGTGTTCCACTGTCCTGTCAGTTATTATGGGAATGATGGTATTGACGTGTACGAGCCCATTAGTGCTAATTATTAAAGGCATAATTTTGACGCTATCGAGATCCCACATGAGTTTCATTTCTATCGCAAGGGCCGTATAATTATTTACTTTTGTCGTGTATGTGTGCGACATGTTGTGATCCAGAGGCACAGCAAAGTCTATGATTACCGCAGTTTTGTCCGCTTTGTTCCACATTACTACGTCCGGCCGGTTGTGTTCCACTGTTCTGTCAGTTATTATGGGAATGTCCCAGTAAATTTTTGCTTGGTCATTCTCGGTTATAGGTCGTGGTGTGTATCTGTGGTGTTCTACAAAATCCATTAAGATTCCCCACTTGAGGCCAAGTAACTGATGAACAACTTTTCCCATGTTGTTATGCCTCTCTAGATACCTAGTGGAGGCTAGTGGTGTGCATCCCCCTGACAGGTGTTGCACAGTTTCCTCGGCCGCGTTACATACTCTGCATTTTGTGTTGTCCACTTGCTGCTTCATGATGAACCGTGCGTAATTTCTGGTTGGAACAACTTGATCTTGTATAGCCAGTAGAGCCCTTTCCGTTTCTGGGAAAAGATATCCCGAAGTAAGGTAAGTATTGGATTTGGTTTTATCCACTTCTGGTCGGTGCAGGCTTGAATAGAATCTTCCGTGAAGAGCTTTACTTCGCCAACTAGCTCTTAGATTCTCCTGTTGGCTTTCTTCCCTTTCAGGTTCTTCGAGGTTTGCAAGATTGAGCGTGGTGTATTCTCTATCCCAGACCACGATCCGCCGGTGGAATGGTGAGTTATTTGTGGAAGTACCTTGTCAATTTATTTTTCTCCTTCAGAGTGACGGTTTCTATGCTCGCTAATCCGCGTCCCCCCCTCTTCTGGGTAAGTACAGTCTCTCTGTTGCCGAGTTGGGGTGGAGCATACCACCCTTGGTGAAGAGTGTTCGCACTTGGCGGTCTAATCGTTGGAGATCTGTTTTAGACCATTTAAGGATTCCAACAGTGTAAGTAAGCGAAGGTATTGCCCACGCGTTTATGGCTTTATATATATATATATATATATATATATATATATATATATATATATATATTACTTACTTACTTATTTACTTAACGGCTTTTATTTAAATAATTTTTTACAATGGTGTGGTATAGTACAAGATGATAAATAGATGTAAATGGCGAAGTTTAGCCTAAGGCTACTCTTACACTTAACCATGTTACTCGTAAAAATTATTAATAGTAAACTTACCTAAAATAACAAAATTATCTATAATATTAAAAAATAACAATATAAATAATGTAAAATAAATTATATTATATTATATTATATATGTATATATATACAAATACATACATACACACATACATATATATACATATATACATATATACATAAATACATATATACATACATACACACACATACACAGAATTTCAAATAGTAATGTTAGTTTCATGAATAATTAATATCAGATAAACAAACAAATAACCGGGTCGCATGATGGACAATAAGATAACTGGAGAAATGAAAAAAAAAAAAAATCAGAACAGAGTAATGAGTTGATTATGATGAAGGCCGATTTTGATATTTCGCCGAAACGCCAGAGGCGGAAGTGATTTATTGTGGGTGCTTAAGGAATTATACAATTTTACAGCGTTGAATGTAAAAGAGTTTTGAAAGAGGGCGGTGGAGTGAATCGGCATTGTGAGGGTGGTAGACGAGCGTATATTTAGATCATGTATTGCGCTTCTAGCTATAAGTTTTTCACGGAGATACATTTGTTCAGAATTTATAAACAACTTATGGAGAAATGCAAAGTAATGAAGGTGTACGATTTTGTTAAATTTTAACCAATTTAGTTCGACAAATTTAGGGGAAATATGATCATACTTACGTAGTCGAAATACAAATCGACAGCATGTGTTTTGAATACTTTGAACTCTTTTTTTTGTTATGACATCAAGGCAAGGATAGTAAACAATGTTGCAATAATTAAGGACTGACATAACTAAACTTTCCGACAATTTTTTGCGCACTTTGAAATTTAAAATTAACTTGTTAGTATAAAGGACTCTGAGCTTACAATATGCAATTCTAACTAAATTTGATATATGATCATAAAACTTTAACCTCTCATCTATTGTGACACCCAACACTTTTACCTTCTGCGCATATTTCAAGACAACGTTTTCTATTCTTATAATAAGATTATCCTGTACATGCTTTCTTCTACGTTCCGAAGAAAAAACTATTATGTTTGTTTTGTTAGCATTTAGTTTCAAATTATGAGTTCTTGAGTACTCAAGTATAGTTTCTAAATCACTATTAATGATAATTTGTGCATTATCAATATCATTGTAGTCAAAAGGGAACAACATCTGGGTATCATCCGCATATGAACGGAGGCAACAATTTAAGTCTTGTTCGAAAAGATGCGCCGTATAAAGAGTAAATAGAAGGGGCCCTAAAATTGAACCCTGAGGGACACCCGAGATTACCTCTCGATACTCTGACCGTTCACCACTAAGTACTACACATTGTGAGCGCCCCGAGAGATAGCTTCCGAAAAAATTAACTGCGGCTTCATCAAAACCATAATAGTGCAATTTTCTACATAGAAGGTCGTGATCTATAGTGTCGAAAGCTTTTGAAAAGTCTAAAGCCACCAAGACCGCAGCCATACCCTTGTCAAGGCTACGAAAAATGTTGTCAGTCAAGTCTAAAAGGGCAGAGGTGGTGCTGAACATTTTTCTAAAACCACTTTGATACTTCGGGAGGATATTATTTTTAACCAAATAAGTTGTCATCTGCAAAGAGACTATCTTTTCCAGAATTTTGGATAGTGTCGGGATTAGGCTAATCGGACGAAGATCTCCGACAGACTGAGGATTGGATATCTTCGGCAAAGGACAAACAAGTGAGCGCTTCCAAGATGACGGGAAGTATCCCAACTCCAGGCAGCAGTTGATTATATGAGTCACATGATATAGGATTTTATGTTTGCAGAGTTTAATCATAGTTAGAGAAATGTTGTCGTTGCCACTACCATTTGACTTAATGGAGTCAACTGCTGCATTTACTGTTTGAAAATCGGTAAGTTGAAAATTGAAATTCAAACCATCTCGAAATCTATTATTCTGATAAAAATGTATTTTTTCAGTGGAATTGTTAGATTTGCAAAAAACACTGGTAAAGAAATTGTTTATGTTGTTCGGATTCATGAGATGTTGGGGTAATGAAGTATTTTTTATGGTTTGAATATTTAAATTCTTAAGTGCAGACCACAGTGATTTATCATTTTTCTGACGTTCCAAATGACACAGATAGGCAGCCTTTTCTTGCCGAATACATGAAAGTGAAAAATTTCTTAGCCTCCTATACTCAAGCCAATTAGTTTCGGTTTTCTGTGATTTATATTTAGACAAGGCTTTATCTTTATGTTTTAGAATAGCTTTAAGATTTGATGTTAGCCAGGGACAAGGGGGCTTGCTGACCCTCACTGTTCTATACGGCGCATGGTGTTCAAAAAGAATCAAAATATGGTGGGTTAAGAATTCAATTTTTACATCAATATTATTTATATAGTAAATGAAATCCCAATCGATTTGCTGCAGGTCATGTTCAAAAGCCACCTGGTCAAAATTTTTAAAGTCGCGATAAGTAACAAACTTTTGTTTGAATTTAGTAACCTTTAATTTAAGGTTACAATAAACTAATTGGTGGTCCGAAAGACAACTGGTATCCAAAGTACCCGAGGCCGAAACTAGGTCAGACATATTCGTGCAGATTATATCAATGAGCGTCCCAGTTGTATGTGTTATGCGAGTGGGCTCCTTAATAACCTGCACAAGCCCATATGATTCAATACATCGTGACAAAATATTAGGTCCATTTCCGAGAAAATTAACATTAACGTCCCCTAAAAGAATTATTTTATTATACATTGGCGTAATTGTTGATAAGTTTTCATCAAGTGCTTCAACGATACTATTTAAGTTTGTGTCAGGAGGGCGATAGATTACACCTACAATGATATTTTCCCGATTTTTTAGATTTATCTGGACCCAAAGAGATTCCAGGCCGGAGGCACTATTAATAAAGAAATTTTTAATTTCACATTTAAAATAATCTTTAACATACAATCCAATTCCACCGCCGCGGCGCAGTCGTCCAGCGTCTAGCTTTCTATCACATCTGTAAAAAAAGTAACCTGGTATCGCAACTGTGTCCGAGGAAATTCCGTCATTAAGCCACGTCTCAGTTACAGCGAATATCTCATAATCAACCACAAGCGCGCGACTCTCTGCAAAGCCACTGATCAGAGATCTAGTATTTAAATGAGCAACATGCAGCTCGGACATTATTTATCTATATAAAAAAAAAAAAAAGTACGAAAATATGTTACTTATAAAATACAACAAAAAATGTTTTTGTAAAATTATACCTAGTTATAAATTATGGACACAAATGTATATTATAGAAGAAACGTGAAACAATTTATTAAACTGTCTATTTCTTGTTCCCCCTAGACCGAAGATTCAAATCTAACGCTCCTCCGGCTCGGTTATTTTCTGCAGTACGCGCATTAAACAAGCCAGACGAAGCCGGTGCTCTGCTACCATTCCCAGTACCACCAGAAACATCGATACGCTGCGATGACTGTGAGCAGACTGTTGTAGGTGTAGTACGTAAACTACGTGTATTATTTTGAAAAGACACTTTTCGTTGATGGTATCCGACTATATCATGTGGTTGTAGATGTTTTATTTCTTCAAAATTGTAAATATAGTTTTGCACCAACAATTTTTCGGCCCCAATAACTTTGGCGTCAATTTGGTTGGTTTTAAAATTTTTACCAAATTCCAATAATTGTTTCTTGTTATTCCCTTGTGTAATCATTCGTCACAAAAATTCCAGAATTTTTAAATAGTGGTGCATTTTTAAGTATTTCTGTCTTTCTGAAATGATTTAAAAATTCAACTATTATGGGCCTAGATTTGTCAGGTTGACTATTAGGTATACGGTATGCATCCCTGATCTCAGAGTCGCTAAGAGACATCTTAAGATATTTATTTGTAATTTCTTTGATAATCAAATTAGGCTGCTCCTTCTCATTTGGCTGTTCGACAATACCATAAAATACGAGGTTATATTTCTTCAGCTTTCGTTCAGATTGCAGAACTCTGGTTTTTAAGCTTTGATTTTCTTGCTCTAGTGCTGCCATCTTTTCATGCAGATTAGAAATATCGTGGCCTACGCTCACTTGCAACGCACCGAGTTCTGTTTTTATTTCAGAATTTTGTAGTTTCACTTCTTCTATTGAGCGGTAGAGATCTTCTAACGTTACTTTAGCCATTATAGTTAGGATGGCAGCACCAACAACAGAGGCCGAAATATGCAAATTTCGCAGCGGAGTTTTTAGGTTGAGCAATAGATGGATCAACATGCAAATGGTAGCACCAGGACTCAAAACGTGTTTTGCACAAACATTTACACGCAATTATGCCCCTTGGAAAAAATTACGAAACTTGCCCTTCATGTCACAGGATGCACAGGCCTCTGAACTGGATACTTAGACACTCCGAAGTAATTAAAGGTTTAAGAAAACCATGTAAAAGCGTTAAAGAAGAGCAGAGAAAATTACGAAGATGTTTACTAAAACAGTGGCGTGCGAACTGTGTATATATATATATATATATATATATATATATATATATATATATATATATATATATATATATATATATATATATATATATATATATATATATATATATATATATATATATATATATATATATATATATATATATATATATATATATATATATATATATATATATATATATATATATATATATATACCATATATATATATATATATATATATATATATATATATATAGCTCGTATTTTGTGATCAACAATTTTAGCCATCAGCAGGGTTGCCGGTCAGTTTCAGTAAATAGAAATCTTAGATTAATTTTCGGAAGTGCTTAATCTATCATATAAGCAATAAGAACAGAAAAACTTTATGCTTGTAGGTTTCGCGCTCTCGATAGAACATCAATAAAGTTAAATTAATTTCTTGATACACATATTCAGGATGAAATATCTGAAAAAAGTTCAGATAAAACAGTTGTGATGTAGCAGTGCCAAATTTGATTAAAATACGTTTCATAATTTAAAAATAAAATATTTTTGCCTATATGGCCACACCTAATATAAAAAATAAATATGAAAATTTAAGAATCACACCGTCTAATGCTGAAGTTGATTCTTGAGATCTGAAGCAGAATGAAGGTCCCAGGGAACGAAAAATGAGAAAGTCCTATGTTGAATGTTCAGTGTTCAGATCTCGTGTAGTAAAGATCCCTGAAGATGATTCGTCCAAACGAAGAAAAAACGTCGGATAGTAATTCCAATTTGACACGGTCTAATCCCAACAACCATTATTTTTTAATAAACCAGTAATATTTTTTAAGTCGGGTTGAATGAATAAGATTTGTTTGAAGTACGTGTAAAATTAATACCTATCTATCTAAGAATATCACAAAAGGGGCGTTTATTTATTATATTTTATATTACAAATTAATTCTTAAGTTTCAATACTACAACACCTATTCATCGATGAATCAGTCTATCGTTTGACAATTATTTACAACGTTGCCAATTCTCCCGCTTTTCTTGTGAGTTTCATGATTTTCATGGGTTGTTATTAATGACAACCTTAATTTGCAGATTTCTACCTTATTCAATCAGCTGTTAAGTTAATCGATAAAAGAAAGGTGAAGGGCCATTCTATCAGATATTTTAATCCAGATTGTGTTTACCAAGTGGTCGTAGTTATAATGTAAATAATAAAAATGAGTTAGTGGTGCAAAACATGATATTGAAAAAGCTGACTTCTTCGATATATGGGGGATTCAGGAATGGCTTTATTTTAATGTCTTTTTGATACGGGATACCGGGTACTCATTTATAATGTCACTTATTTCAATATGTTCTGTTGTTTGTTCTCCTATGTTATTATACTAACTGGGGTTTTTTTTCGACTCGAATATTTAACGTTTGCATGTATTAATGTATGTGATGTCTCAAAACTAAATGTCGTATACTCTGCCAGAAAGTTTGTTTGTTAATATTTTATTATGATACCGGAGATTACCTTCTTAGATACACTCATGAAGGCAAAAACTATATATATATATATATATATATATATATATATATATATATATATATATATATATATATATATATATATATATATATATATATATATATATATATATATATATATATATATATATATATATATATATATATATATATATATATATATATATATATATATATATATATATATATATATATATATATATATATATGTGTATATATATATATATATATATATATATATATATATATATATATATATATATATATATATATATATATATATATATATATATATATATATATATATATATATATATATATATATATATATATATATATATATATATATATATATATATATATATATATATATATATATATATATATATATATATATATATATATATATATATATATATATATATATATATATATATATATATATATGCCCTTTAAGATATGGAAAAAATTGCCCTTTAATCCAAAAACTGCGGCAGAGCTATAGAAGCTTAGGCTTATACTAGGAAAGCTAGGAATTCGTACGTGTTAAATCAGACCATGTAGACTCTTAAAAATGTTTCTAAAAGTACAGGTTATGTTACATTTTCTTCAAAAATAAAAAATGCGATGGAGAAATGAAACTTCTTCCTCTACGTAACGATAGGGAGAATCCTGTAACGATTATTTGCAGTGAGATGTTCCAGAATATGGTCCTCATTTCACCAAAAAGGTAAGGGAAAAAAGGGGTCTTAATACGTACTAACTAACACCCGCCAAGAAAAGAAAATCTTAAGACATTAACGTGCCCGTAAGTCTTTTGTCTTTTTAATCCGGATTAAAATATCTGTTAAAACTTCAAAATTTGGTCCATATAATTTATTCTCCTTTTGCGATCTTTACCCATTTTTGCCGCCTCTAAAGGCCTCTTTGTCGAATTAAAAAGACCGTCTTGTCAAAATGTCTATCCTGACGTCGCGTCAACAAGGCACCTCATGAAAAAATGACAGTTTTTTCGTCTACTACTTCAGTCTTTTTGATTTATTTTATAGGCAAACCTAGCTGAGAATTTTCGTGGGACAAAGACCAATCTTTTGATGTCCCAGTCATGAAAATCAGTCTAAGTGTTTAGCCTTTAGGTTGTAATAGACAATGGATACATGATAAATACTTACACAAATATTTACGTATATATACCTATTATAAAAAGTTTGCTCCAAAATAATTACTATAAAATCCTTATAAAAGGGCCCAAGTGACTATATGCGTATATCAAGTATGTGCAATCTCAGTTAAATTAGTTGGCATTATGTCTACAATGACATGCCCTTCCATAAAAAGCTTATCCCCAAAATAGTTTTTATCGCGCTTAGGGCGGCAGAAAACTTCCGCTCTCACGCAATTTTATGCAGTCTATTTCCGAAAGTTTGGGTCGACCTGATCCGCTTAGTCTGACCAATAGGCTTGTCAAGTAAGCTTTGGAAAATTTATTGAGATTAGAGTGACTAAAAAATATGCTATTGGCTATAGAAAACTGCATAATATAAATTGATAAAAGAATTGTAAGCGAGCAGATACACTAGTAAGAGTGTTTCTCCGAGTTTTTTAACGTTTTTCGGTAGTGTAGTTTGACTTAAAAGTTATTTGAAAGACGTGATGGGTGATAAAAGTGATCATTGTAAATATGGTGTTAAAAAAAGATAATAAATAATCCGAAACTAAAGGAAAGAAGCTTTTCATTAGGATCAATAAAGGATTTTTCTTCCGCTGAAACAAATACCGTTACTGGCGTAGATACAAAACTAAATAACCCACAGAAGCATGATAAGCCAAGGCAGGTAAATGCTATGAGAATAATACAGTTAATAATGCTAATCATGATAACACTGATAACGGAATACCTAGCAGGTCAAAAAACTATGTCTCAACTGATATGAATGATACTCAACTATTAGGGAATATTAGCACGACTGACGATATTTTACCGATAGATTCCATTTTCAAACCAAGAAACTCTGTATCACGTACTCCACCCAGAAAATTACTAACAACAAATTATCAGTTAGATTATAACACACCTAGTGCGAATTGTAATGCAGACAAAGTATTTAGTGAGGAATCTATGTATTTTGCACACATTAGCTCTCAAAAACGTCCTCGATCTGGTTCAAGCCCAGCATCTTTGGATCAGAACTATGTAAAAAGGAAACATTTAAGCACTGAAGAGGCCAGTTTGAATAGAGCAAAGAATTCTATTATGCAACCAACAGAAGACATTTTGAATGAAGTTCTTGATGCTCTTGAAAAGATTCAAGAGATTTCAGAGATTGTATGTCAAAGTGAAACAAAGGATTTCAATTCTGCATTTTTTACAGTTCATAGGCATGTAACATCTTTAGCATTTAAAATTGGTCAAATTGAAAAAAACAATATGGAACTAAATAACAGAATTAAGGAATTAACGGAAATCGATGCTCCTTTTTGCGCTCCGGACCAACTAGTAGGCACCACCAAGACACCTCAGCCTATTAATAGTGGGAGACCAAAATTTAGCGACGTAGCTAAATTCGTACCAGCCAGTAATAAACCCTTAGCTAATGCACCTATTTGGAAAACACCGCCACAAAAAAAGAAATATGAAACCATTGTAAAAATAAAGGACCAAAGTGATTCCAGAGTGGTACTCCAAGAAGTTAAGAAAAATCTGAAAGCTACTAGAACTGAAGGAAGTTTAAAAACGGTGAAGCATCTACAAAGTGGGAGTATTATTATTGAATGTGCAAATGCAAATCAGCAACAAATATTAAAAGACACTTTAAGTAAAAAAAATATGGAAGTTAAAGACATTTTAAATACTGATCCCATGATAATGATAACAGGCATTCTCAAAGGGTTTTCGCCGGAAAATTTTATTAAAGAGTTTGTTGCTGAAAACCTAGAAATCGCAGATACTTTTGGCCAGGATGTTACTAACCAATTTAAATTTATAACTAAAAAAGAATGCAGGAATACAACTAAGGAAAACTGGATTTTTCAGACACCCCCTCAAATATTTAAATGGATTATTAGGAACAGTAACCTTAGATTTGATTTATGTCCCGTTTATATCCAGGAGTACACAAATGTCGCTTTATGTTTTAAGTGCTGCAACTTTGGTCATGTTGCGAAATACTGCTCAGCTAGTGAGTGTTGTTTTAGATGTGGTGGTTCGCATGATGCTAAACAATGCACGGCATCGAGTTTAGATTGTCCTAACTGCAAACGGTCAAAATTACCTGTTGGTGATCATACAGCTCGCGATTCAAATTGTCCCGTTTATATACAAAGAATTAAAAGAATGCAACAGTGCACAAATTATTTAACTACCGACAGTTTTTTATCCAAGACATAGGTAAAAGCAGTAATGGTCAACCTCTCAGGGATAGTAGTACAGGACAACCTGAAAGAGAAGATATGATTTTTATTATTTCCTATCAGACTGTACGTGGATTAAATAGCAAAACGGCTGACTTTTATAATTCAGTAAGTTTAACTGAAAATGAATATGATGTAGTGGCAATAAGTGAAACATGGCTGTCAGATAGTGTATATGACAATGAACTATTTCCAGACAACTTTTTAGTGTTTAAAAATCGCAATACGGAGGACACAAAACGTGGAGGAGGTGTACTACTAGCAGTTAAAAAAACTTATAAATGTAGTGCTTTAAAATTGGATTATAAGGTACCAGATATTGATATATTAATAGTTAAAGTATATACTACTGATACTAATTATTTATACATAGGTGTTGTTTATATTACTCCTAGTTGCTCAGCCTTAAAAAGAGATGAGCTGTTTTCATATATTGAAAGCTTAGAATATCTGTATCAAAGTAATTTGGTTATTTTAGGAGATTTTAATATTACGCACTTAAATAAGTATTATGAAACTAAATATACAGATCAATATGTAGATATGTTAATGAATTTTTTAAAGTTTTATAATTGTA
The DNA here is from genome assembly GCA_030620095.1 of Kuschelorhynchus macadamiae. Lineage (NCBI taxonomy): Eukaryota > Metazoa > Arthropoda > Insecta > Coleoptera > Curculionidae > Kuschelorhynchus > Kuschelorhynchus macadamiae. Next base: position 284,596 of record JAUTXW010001711.1, read on the forward strand.
AACAAAGGAATCATATTTCAAATGTCAACAACCGCTTATTGGATTTCGTTCTGACGAAAAACGAATGTGGTGTCTGTGAGAGTACATATAGTTTCGTTGCAAGTGATTCTCACCATCGCCCTCTTACAATTGAGTTAAATCTTAAAAACCCAAAACAGAAATGTCTGAAAGACAGTATTAATTTAACTAATTATAACTTTAGAAAAGCAGATTTTCTTGCGATGTATCAGTTATTTCAAAATTCATGCTGGAATGACCTTCAATCTTTCAGTGATGTCAACATAGCTGTGCAAAGTTTTTATAATCAAATATACGGAATTTTTGATATATGTGTACCAAAGAGTAAACATAATAGTAAATATCCTGTGTGGTTTAACAAAAACATTATTAAGGATATTAAAACCAAAGATAAGTTAAGAATACAAAGCAGAAGAACTGGCAACTTAGAAACGTATAATAAGTTTTTAGATCTTAGAGCCAAAATTAAAAAAGACATCAAAATAGCATATGAGCAATATCTTAACAAAATTCAATCTGATATTAGTGAGGATTCGAGGTCGTTCTGGCAATATATTAAAAATACCAAAAACGCAAATGGAATTCCGGAAAAAATGCACATGAATGGCGACGAGTTTTCTGAAGGCATAGATATATCGAATGCATTTGCTTCTTTTTTTAAATCTGTATACGTAAATGACTATCCTGATAATTTGAGTACTTATTCGACATGCTTAAATTCAGATTTTCTGTGTATTCCAGAGGTAAGCTATTAGGATGTGTGTAATGCTGTTAGGGACCTTAAAATCAATAAAGCGGTTGGACCTGATCACATACCTTCATTTATTTATAAGGGTATGATAGGATTCCTTAGTGAACCCCTTAGAATTTTGTTCAATTTATCACTAAAAACTAGTATTTTTCCCCAACTTTGGAAAGAAGTTAAGATATGCCCCGTGCTGAAGAAAGGTGATAAAACTGATATACAAAATTATAGACCAGTTGCTTTACTATCTTGTCCAGCAAAGATATTTGAATCCATTATATATAAATTTGTATATTCATCTGTTTACAATAAAATCACAGCAAGGCAACATGGTTTCTTAAATAAAAAATCAACTGGCACCAACTTATGTAACTTTACCCAGTACATAGCCGAAAGCCTTGACAGTAAATGCCAAGTAGATGTGATTTACACTGACTTTGCTAAAGCTTTTGACAGAGTATCACATCACATCCTCATGGATAAGCTCCATACAGAATTTGGATTTCATATAAACTTAGTTAGTTTCTTTCGGTCGTACTTGCAAAAAAGGCAACAGAGAGTGCTTGTTAGGGGCCATTATTCTGAATACTTTGAAGCTACCTCTGGGATACCGCAGGGCTCCAACCTGGGACCGCTGCTGTTCCTTTTGTATATTAATAGTTTAGTTAAGGAAACCAATTGTTGTGAAATATTAATGTTTGCTGATGACCTGAAATTGTATTTGAAAGTACAAAGTATGGATGATTGTAGGATTCTTCAGGAAAACTTAAGTAACCTGTATGATTGGTCAATTAGAAATTGCTTACCCTTTAATATTAATAAATGTTATGTACTAAGTTTTAGTAGAAAAAATGTAAATTATAATTATAGTTATGTTATCGATGAAACAGTACTGTCACGGGTTGCTGAGATGCGGGATCTGGGAGTAACCTTCGATTCTCAATTGACTTTTAGGGCGCACATCTCAAACATAACAAATAAAGCATCTAAAATGTATGGGTATATAGTTAGAAACTGTAAGGATTTTAAAAATACTTCGAGTATTAAAACTTTATATGTTTCATATGTAAGAAATGTCTTGGAATATTGTTCTATAATATGGAACCCGTATTATGAAAACCATAAATTTTCCATTGAGAAAATTCAAAATAGATTTTTAAGGTATATATACTATAAAGAAACTGGCATATACCAGCTACATATACCAAAAGCGGATGTGATGAATAGATATAATCTTAAGAGCTTAGAGAATCGAAGGAATATGGCCTCTATTATATTTTTATATAAAGTTTTGAATAATTTGATTAACGATCCTGATATATTAGCCCAAATTAGATTTTATGTACCTAGTTATAGAACCAGAAATCCTCTGACTTTTTATGTAGATAGTGCTCGTACGAATTACTACCTAAATTCTCCAATAATTACTATGTGTAACTTATATAATCAAATTCGTTGTGATTGTGATTTATTTAGTATAGGTATGCCTAGACTAAAGAAAAAACTGTGCGAGTTATTTCAAAAATAATTTCATATTAATGTTTGCTATTTTAAACTTAAGAATATTTTTCCTATTCTGTAATTGGATTGTAAATCTGTTGAGTTTGTAATAAATAAATAAATAAATATTAGAATATTATATAATTTGTACAAATAGCTGTATTGGATTTCATACGAGAAAAGTTGTGGGTAAAAGTAAATTTACTGACTGTCTTTAATTTGCTTTTATTTTATTATTATATAATTACATATAATCACTTATTTTTTGAATACATATTTACATAGTCCACAATTTTTTTATTTTTCTCCATAAAGTAAGGTTTTATTTTAATAAATGGAATTTCATGGAATATGTAAACATTTTTTTAGGATGCCATTTTATTCTGCAATATAGAATTTACAATAGAATTTCTCTAATTCTCTAATCCTCCCCCACAATCAACCAATTCTTCTGAAATGTTGATATGTTCTTCAGAATGTCAAACCAAATATTTTTTTGCATCACGCGAACTCTCTAACTATACAGGATAATGTCGAAAATTGAGCTTAAAGTTCTGGTTATGATTGTTTTAAATATTTTTTATCTCGATTTTTTATTTCAAAATCTGTACAAAACCCGTGATCTAAATACATATAAAAGCTTATCAGGCACATACATAGCATATAAGTATATAAACTTAAAAATGGTAACGTTATACAAAGTGTTCAGCAGTAAAATTTAAAAAAATGTAAATGAAAAAGTGCGAAGTTTTATATTGATATAAATAAGCAGCTTTACATTTAGCAAAAAAGCAACTTATTATTATACAGGGTCGAATGTTTAAGTGGAATAAAATTAATAACAGGAAAACTGTTTATAATTTTGAAAAACTGTTTTAACCGTCAAATTGATTTATTCATCTGCGGATATTTTGGTAATAACGATTTGACTGCGTGACGTCATCTGTGTAAGAGTTATGAAGTCAAAGACATTTTTTAATATAACCCCTCGTATACTGTTAATCTTTAAATAACTGAGACGTCCCAATGATATTTAACCTGTTCTACACCTAATTTCAACTGTTTTCGAGAAAACGTCGCTTTAAAATAATATTTTTGGAGCACTTTAGGCCCTCTATCGGCCAAGCGATTAAATTAACAATGAAATGACTTGCACTTCTATCTTAACTTAAAACTATTTTGACACTGGTATCCACTACCTTTTTAAGCTAAAGTGTGACATTCAATAGATTTTTACATTAACTTTAAATGTTTAAAAACTTGTTACATGTATAGTTTATACAAAGTCAAGTTGAAACAACAAAAAACAACGAAACAATTATGCCACCAGTCGATTGTTAACCAAAGGCTTTTCCAAAGGCGTGCTGTCAAATGATGACATAATTATTACCGCGTGCTGTCGAACGGTGGTATGTTCTTGACTTTGAATAAACTATATATTAGTAACATTTTAAAATACAGGAACTTATTCGTTAAATGGAGAAGTCTTAAAATATACAAATATGATTAAAATCCCAGAAATAATATTAATAATGAGAAATTATATTAATTTAAAACATTTGAACAATATTTATTTGTGTCTCATTTATTCAAAAATCCAGCATTTGGGTTCAGTTTGGGGTTCAACATCTTCAACTATCTTGAAACCATTACAAAAATTACAAAATAAAACAATAAAATGTGATCATAAATTGTCTTTTTAGAATCCACAATACATTAACATAAATCAAAAGCATATCTGAATTTAAGAAAATTATACACTTACAGAATAAAAATTTTAATTAATTCAATAAATAAATAAAAAAAATTCAAGTATATATATTTTTTTTAAAAACTAATGATTTACACCAACATAGTGCGAGACAATATTACAATCTACAAACTCTAAAGATCCAAGCTAATTTTTAAAAAAAAATCCATTCTGCACGATGGTGTCTTATTATATAACAGTTTATCTAAAAAATTAAAAGCCATCAAAGATATATGGATATTCAAGATAAAATTAAAACGTGGACTTCTGCAATGTATATATGTTTTTTTATTTAACAACCTTTACCTAGAATTTTTTGGGTTTATCATTTAATTATCACTTAGTAATTATTTATTTTATTGAATTGTTCTATATTCCCTTCAATAAACTGTTGTAGTTGGTTGAGAATAAATTAGTTCAACAGTAAAATGTTAATAATACAGGAAGATGCAACTTGTTCTAAGGTTAGGTTAATTATCAAATTGATTTAGTATTTCCGAAATTAATATGCAATACCAACAAAATAATTTATTACGGCTATTACTTCTCGCTAACCAAATATGTTTTTCTTTTTCATAATAAAACTGAATAGGTTTCAACTGTATAAAAGCTCATTCATTACGGGATGTTTCGATAATTATTTTTGGAAAGAAAATATCTACTTTTTAATAAAGATAATTTTCTCTTTATAATTTATAGTTTCTAGTACCACCCGGCCGACCCTGCCGCCCTTGACTGTTGGGCACCTATTTATAAATTATTAATCATTTCAGGAAATCGACTTATTGGACCATTTTTGTTTGACTACATCCTAAACGGGCAGAGGTACCTAGAGCTTTTGCGAAAACCAGCCTTACGAGCTATTCTAACGGAAGATGAATTAAGAAGAACTTGGTTTCAACAAGACGGATGTCCGGCTCACAATACCATTCAAGTCAGGAACTTCTTAAGAGAGCAGTTTGACGAAAGAATAATTTATTTAAATGGTCCAATATCTTGGCCTCCTAGATCCCTGACCTGTCGCCCTTGGATTTCTACCTCTGGGGTCACAAGAAGAATGGAATCTATGAATTTGATCCCCCCGTGACCACAGAAATCCTGAGACAAAGAGTTCTGGACACATTTAGAAATATTAACCGAAATACACTTACCGGGGTTGTACGAAAAACAGTCACCAATTGTCAAAAATGTCTCGATGCAAATGGACGTCATTTTGCAGATTTGTAAATTAATGTTACCCACTTACAAAGTAGTTAAAGCTCATTTAGATTTTTTAAGTCGTTATTTACGTTCATGTTGTATTGAAAATTCAATGCGTTCAATACATTACTTACTTATTAATGTAATCTTGTGACAAATAAATCATGGCCTCCTTTAAAAACATTGAAACCTAATTTACGAAGTGTGATATTTTGATGACGCTAAGATCTTTAATGCACTTGTGAGATATCACTGGACTGGAAATTTTAGGCTCTTTCCAAAAATCAAAAAATCCAATATGGCGGTCATAAGAAAAATGAAAGTTGAGGCGGGTTGCGGGTTAACAAAAAACAATTAAGACGTGTCGTATACGCCATCTTATTTGTCTTAAAAATGTGTCCCAATAGTGTCACGTTTAGACAGCTGTAAAATTTACCCGTCTGGATATACTGGCGAAAAACGAAATCTGCCATTTTCGGTTTTTCGCCGATATTTCCCAAACTTATTGATCGATCGTAAATCTGAAGCCAGACATCGAATGCAATAAGTTTCCTCTAAAACTTTCCCCATTTAACCTTTGCTGTAGGTATAATAGGAGCCGAGATTCCTATATAGAGAAGCGAATCTGGGACACACTGTATATGTGTTACTTAATCACTATGTACTGAAATAAATTGGGTCACACTTCACTATTCCTAATAAACGGAAAGATTCATAACTAGAAATTTCAGGGCAAAGGGATTTTTTTGTTGTATTAGCAACTTATCAAAATTTTGAATACGGAATAATTTTGCACTCTGTAAATCAAGTGTCGTTAACTTATTAATATATTCGTAATATTAATTAGTAGTAATAACTACATCTTCAAACGCCTAATTTCCATACAAACTCCCACTGGGCTTAGACCTTATAAATAATGGATTAATGGCTCCTGGAAATTTATCAGAAATTTACTTGCTGTGTGACGTTTGAGCGGTCAACTTAGGCAAAATGGTTCTGAACAAGATATATTACTAAAATGCTGGACATATGAACTTATTTATGCACAGTTTTGGACAAAATTTAACTTAATATTTTCAGTAGGAACTAGGATGTTGAGTTGCGGTTTTCGGCATTATCTAGCACGAGGTATTAATTTCAAATCCTGGAGAGCGTAAATGAGGAGTTCCATAGCAAATCTGTTATAAAAAATGTGATGTAAGACCTGTGATGTAAGACCTTATCATTTCCAAAAAAGAAATCTTAAACGATAAACGTTACAAAATAAGATGTTTTATTCTTCTTTTCTAGCCACGGTAATCTACCTAACATTAGAAATGCAATTTTCAGCGACACTTTTTACATTTCTATTCCAGTTCTTTATATACGGAGTGTTTTCAACAATTGTTTTTCGCATTTTTGAATGAATTAAACAATTGTTTCTTAGATTAATTCACCTATTTACTAAAGAGTTATAGGTTTAAGATGACATTCTCAACAATTGAAAAAATTATCTTTTCTAAATGGCACAATTAGAAAATGAGAGTGACATAAGCGAAACATAAATGGCAAACTAAGAGATTTAAGGATGGTGGTAACTAGACTTAGTCTAACTATTAAATCTTTTTAGTGAATACAGGGTTTAGTGTCACTAACACTCATATTCACTAAAGAGATTTAAATTTAGAGAGGGTCTAACTTGAGAGTTATAGATTGAAGATGACATTTTTAACAATTGAACCAATAATTTTTCTAGATGTCGCAATTACAAAATGACAGCGACATAAGCGTAATATAAGTGCCGAGCTCAGAGTTTTAAGGACCAATGCAACTAGACCTGGTCTAACTGTAGCAGAATATACTATAACAACGGTGTAGAGTATTAATTTTTTATATATTCTAAATTTAATTCAAACAATATTTTACTAAAACTGTTGGTTCTCACTTTAACGCTTAAACAGGCTTGATTATTTCAAAGGAATTATAAGTGGATTTGTCTAATATTAGTTTCGAGAATTTTAAAACCTAAACAAAATAATAAATATCATATATCTCAAACGCTATCTTCTAGACTATATAGACGGATTTATGTATAGATAAACTTTCTTAAATGGTTCCAATTTATCCCTTTCGAGAGTTCATGGTCCCATATGACCCCTGTCTCATGGGAATCTTTCTTTGGCCCGTTTAGTTTAACTTGATGCAAATATTAATTGAAACATTTTATTTGGTTCGATGCAATGATAACGAATGGTCAATTTGCTATGTTAAAAATACAATAGAGTACTTTGTAATAGGAACATGACCGAACAGCCATGTTTTTGGCACATAATTTTCCCTACAGAAAAGATTAACTGAAAGGGTTTTTCTGTGCCTTTTTTCGCCATGACTTTTCGGACTCATAATGTGGATAAGTTAGTATAGGCATATATATTAAAATATATACATAATCTTAGGACTAAGAATTGAAGGGAATATTATTTTAATCAATTTATTCACTTTTTATTATCATAGGTGACACCTCGTGTCTCTAAGACAAAGTTCCGAACTTAAAGTAAAGAGTACAGACTTAAGCTTCACCATTCAGCTTTATTCGTTTCGTCCTGACTAATAAAATCAAAGAGGGGATTGGTCTAAGGGGTGGATCTAGTAGTAGCCGAGCTAACTTTGTATTTTACGGGAAGACTAAAAATAAGTCTGTGTCAGAGTTTTGTTTCTTATAGTTGATCTTCTTTTGTGGTGGTTTATGGGGCTTTACGTATACAGTGGGATATTAAAGTCAAGTGATTCTCAAAAATATTTTATTCTTATTCTATAATTTATTTGGGGAATAACTGGTTTTCAAGAGTTAAATCTACGGTTTACTTAAAGATTTTTCTTTTCTTTTCTTTTGTACTAAGGTTGGGGATTTTGAGATAATTCCCTCATTTTCTAGATGTAAATACTTTTTTTTGTTATTAGGTTTAAGTATTATTTTTGTACAGTATTTCACTTCCTTTACTTTTGGTAATAGATTTTTAAGTTGTTTAACAAATCTTTTATTTCAATAAACAACCTGCCAGTTAAAAATAAATATATTCAAGCGTCGTTGTTGCAGTTTGCTGTTGTTGGAGCTTATATGGCCGTAGAATTGGTGAGATAAAATGTTTAATTCAATTTGTAATAACAGTTATATTTGATAACATTGTAAATTATATTTTACGAAGAAGCCTACAGAGTATTTTTGATTTTACTTATCATCTTAGTTAATTTCAGTATTGTGGTAGGGTTGGCAGCTAGGCCTCAAATATATAAATAAAATAAATAAATAGTTTTAAATATAATAAATAACCGCTCGATAACCCTGCTACATATCTCTTAAACCTTTTTAATGAAATGGGGGTAAACGTTTAAATGATATTATTGCTCAGGGTGTCTTATTTGTATAATCATAAAAGATAGGGGAAAAATGTTTATTTTTTTTATTAGTGTGCTTCTTTTTCATACAGGATGTTTTATTTTTTCTAGGATGATATAAACCATATTAAATTAATAAGGATTATGGTAGTACGCTTAAAGACAAATTTAACTGTATATATTAGCCTGGATCTATAATGCAACGTCTCGGATTTATTGGCATCTTCTTCGGTTTTTTATCTATTTTGAAATTAACATTTTATTTAATCATTGAATTGAATTATTTCAACAGAATTAAGGTAATTATAAGCTTTTTCTAAAATTTACCGTACTTATTGACGATCATCTTAGGCATGTAACTTATTTTTTTGTAATAAATATTTCAAATTGTGCAATTAAAAAAATATTTACGCACTAACAGAAATTCAGTTTTTATATTGTATTACAGTTAATACTTTATTTACACTTTTGGTCTTTATAGCCGCTTGCACAAATCTTTTAATCACGTAATAAATTTAATTGACGTTTAGAATAATTTTTGATATTGACACTCTTGTATGGTCTGTCACAGTCTGAGCCGTCTAATTAGTTAATGCTTAGTTAAATGCTTTGTACAACCCGCCACTTGTCAGTATCCTAATTTTTCTCAAAAAAATGTTTTCTTTTTTTCTTCAAGCATCAACTTTAAGAATCAAGAATAAAATTTTCAGAAAAATGAATAATAAAAAAGTTTCCAATTTTTGCATAGTTCTTTGAGCACAATTATTTCTATTCTCACAAACCCAAATTTTTTGATTGTCTATTTTTTTAGAACTAGTTGGATTATTGTTACTTTGTATTTATTTTGTAAACTAATAAAAATACAGTAAATAAGAATTATTTAATATTAAATAGAATGTTAATAACTCATTTTGAATATTAAATAATAACGGTTATTTTATTGCGCATTTTTAAATTTATTTCTACGTATTTACATGCGCATTTGTATTATTTAAGTAAAAAAAAAATAGAAAAAAATCATATAAACATATGCTTAGAAATACTTGTATCTTCAAAGCCAAAAATAAGAGCTTTAAAAACGCCAAATCCGATTTTAGTAAAATGTCAGTGAAATTATTCTAAATGCAAGAAATAAACGAATATACTCCTATATTCAAAACATATAGCATTTTTCAATATATGAAAAACTAAATTCTGTTACCAACACACATATTTATACAAACATATAAAATGTATTTTACTTTTTTTAAAGAAAAACATTTAAATTTACGTGACAGACGATCTTAATCCCAGAAATCATATATTTTGGTTGTCTTTTTCTTCTCGTATAGTCCAGCAAACGGAACCCTTTTTGTCGATTTATCCCTATTCGTATATGTAAATTGTTATCTGTGCGGATGAAGCACGCCCACAGCATTTCAGATAAAGGTCAAAAGCAGAATTATCATATTTCAGCCATAAAATAACGCATCTTTAGCTTTTTGTTTTTGACTTTTGTTGCTGTAGAAGGTTTGGTTCATAAAAAGTGCTTTGTAAAAAAAAACCTTTATTATTTTTGATATCTATTTCGGTATTTTAGGGCTAGATTAAGCTGAAAAAAAAAGGTACGTCTTGAAAATATTTTTTATAAATAACCTACGTAAAATATAAAATATACAGGTATTTTTAATTGAACCTACCTCATATGTGATAAAAAATAGATATGGCTAATAAAATAATAGTAGGTTTGGAAAATAACTCTATCGTTGATATTTTCTAGTTTCCTTCACGAATGGTCAGCTGTTTGTTCTCATTGATCCGGTTTACAAACAAACAAACAAACAAACAAAAGTGTGCTTTATTGCCGCAGAAAAATTTTACAATTTTATGGACAAAGCAAAATATACCTAAAAATAAGACATATCAAAACATTAATCGAAAATAATTTCGACAGGTCAGTGCTTTTTTTTTTTAAATAGTAAATTATCAATTAACCAAATCGTAAAACACAGGTTAGAATATAACATAACATTGCAAACAGTTAATGAATCATGATAACCTTATAAAAGTAAACAAACACACATGTACGGAGTGAATAATTTCGATGACATTGAAATCAAAATTGCAACTATGCGACCTTAAACTCTATGTTATTATAGTTATACAAATAATTGTAATGTTAAACAGAAGGTATATTGAACTAGTGTAGAATGTAGTATACAAAAAGAATTAAATTGTTTTTAATCCAATACCTAACAAAAATAATTAAGTTTTAAGTGAATGTTCGACAGTTCTTTTCCCTATATAATGATTTACAAAATTCTATGCTACGAGTTAGGACATGACTCACAAAAGATTTAAGTAAACAAGCGAGATTAGTGACAATTTAAAGAGACTTACTCACTGAAAAAAAAAATCATTAACGCTGTAAAATGGTCTCTCAATGAGGTATGCTTTGGTGTTTTTTCGAAATTGTGCAAGCATAGGGATAGATTTTAAATGTACTGGCAGATTGTTGTAAAGTTTTATGGCGTTGTAAATAATTGATTTTTTTATTAATTCTGTGGAAGGAATGGGAAGATAAATATCATGCCTAGAGTTTCTGGTAGGGTATACATGTTGTGGCCTTTCTGGGAGGGTGTTTATAGGTTTTCTCAGCAAACATACCGTTTCCAAAATAAATAATGCAGGAAGTGTTAATATTTCATGTTTTTTGAAATGGTATTGGCAGTGAGCTCTATTATTTAGACCAAACAAATAACGAATGGCTCTCTTTTGAAGCATAAAAATACTACGAAATTGCTCGGTGGTACAGCAGCCCCAAAAGGGAAGGCCATAGCGGAGGTAGGATTCAAATAAAGAGAAATAAGTAAGTCTGGCAGAAGGAACGTCTAGTTCTTTTGAAACTGATCGAATGGCGAAGCAGGCGGTAGAAAGTTTTTTAGTTAAGGTGTCAATATGATTAGACCATTTTAGGTTGCTATTTATATTTAAACCCAGGAATTTAACCGACTCTACGTATTCAATATTGCTGTTATGTACCTGAAGTGGTTGTAAAGTTCCCTTATAAGATAACGCCACCGTTTTCTCGACGTTAAAACAAAGCATATTGGAATCGGACCAAGCCTTAATTATAACCAAGTCTTTGGAGATACTAGAGTGTAAAGACGTTGTATCAAAATCACTCCATGTTATGCTTGTGTCATCAGCAAAAAGGGAGATTCTTCCATTAATTTTAAGGTTCGTGATATCATTAATGTATAACAAAAAAAGAATAGGTCCCAAGACTGAACCTTGAGGGACTCCACTTGTAATCAACTTACAATCAGAATCGGAACCATTAGCCCTTACAAGTTGTTGCCTTTTTCCAAGATAAGATTTGAACCAATTTAAAGAAGTACCACGAATTCCATAAAAATTTAGTTTGTTTATCAGAATTTCATGACTAACACAATCAAAGGCTTTCGCATAGTCACAAAAAACTGAGGCAGTTGGGTGGTTGTTATTGAGAGATAAGTAGACGCCTCTAAGCAACGTGAACATGGCGTCATTGGTGCACTTGTTGGGTAGAAATCCGAACTGCTCCGGGGATATTATCTGATGTTTCAGGAGAAATGGCATAAGAGGGTTCTTCAGTAGCCTTTCGATAATTTTTGATAGCACTGGTAGTAGTGCAATTGGGCGATAATTGCAAGAGTTAGTTTTTTCGCCGCCTTTATGAAGTGGAATAATTATAGCTGTTTTAAGGCAATCAGGGAATATACCTTTTATAAAGGACTCATTTATTAATGTTGTAAGGGCCTCTATGACTGGGAGTGGCAAGTTCAGGAATATTCTAATTGATAGGCCATCAGTGCTACACGAAGATTTACTTTTGATATTATGTATTACCTTCAATAGTTCAGTGTTGCTAACGGGACTTAAGAAAAAGGTATCAGCTAAATTTTTTGAAGGAGGGAGAAACGAAAGAGGGTCCAAACTTGGCGAGATACTAGAGGTAACATTTTTGCTTACATTAATAAAATAATCATTTAGATCATTAGCCCCTGGCAAGATCTGAGTCACAGGGTTTGATTTGTTTCTGAGGTTATTGATGATGGACCAGGTTTCTTTTGAAACGTTATTAAAGTTTGTTAGACGTTTTCGGTAGTGTAATTTTTTTGTTGACTTAATAAGAGTAGTGTAGATCCTCCTATAATTAGAGATATAGTCGAGAATAAGAAAGGAGTCGGTGAATTTTTTTATATATGAGAGCGAGCGCATATTTTTAGCAGAAATTCGTATTCCTTTCGTGGTCCACGGTTTATGCCGCTTAGGTTTGATATTCTTAAGCGGAAAGGCCTTGTTAAAAGCACTTAAAGTTTTATTTAAAAAAGTTCTGAAGTTTGTGTTGACATTATCAGATTCAAAATTCCAATTGGTGTTAAAGCAAATATTATGAAATACTGAGAAATTTGCGGCCGAGAAAATTCTGCCCCGATGGCGAGATCTTGGTAAGGGCCTAATAGGTAAACTAAACCTGGAAATTACCGCCTCGTGATCGGAAAGACCTGAGTTATAGACCTGTGATTGCACCTCTGATGGAGAAAAATCAGACGCCATGTAATCGATGATAGAAGAAGAGTTTTTTGAAATTCTAGTTGGCGAGGATACATGCATTGAAAGACCGAAAGAGTCGAATATAGAAATTAGATATTTCTGGATGGCACAAACAGTAGCATAGTCAATATTAAAGTCCCCGCATAGAATTTTTTTACCTTTAATCGGTAGGCTGTCTAGCAAACTTACCAGGCTATTTAAAAATGATTGTACATCAGAGTTTGGTGATCTATAAATACAAATTACATAAAGATCAAGGTTTTGATTATATACTATAGAGAATTCAAAAGAGCTATCCGCTAACAAATGATCATATTTAGATACCGACATGAAATCTCCATTTAGGGATAGAATCAGTGTTCCCCCATGAGCTGAGTTTTTTCTGTCATATCTAGCTACTGTGGTATACCTCTCAATATAAAAAGGTTCGTTTAGATTCAGCCAGTGCTCAGTAATTGCAACAAGTTGGGGGAACTCCAATTCTTCCAGAAATAGATACAACTCGTCAGTTTTATTTCTTAGAGAAGCAATATTAATTAGAACCATATTAAGACTAGTAACAACAGGAAGTTTTGAGGAATCTAGTTCCTCAGGACACGTCGTGTTTTCTAAAAATTTTTTTTGGGAGAATTGCTGGTAAAATAGTTTTTATGGCATTCTCTGGTCCTTTGAAGATGAATCGATCTCTCCGAAGATATGTAGGATCCATAGGCTGCAAGATCCGCTTCCACTTCTGCTGCGTTAAATCCGTAAGCAGCATGAAAATCGAAATATATCTTATGTAGGGTTCTATAATCTATAGGAATGCCTTCAGAAGCCAAAAACAGCCTTGTGCTTGTATTTGTAAACCCTTCAAAGTGAATTGGCGCAGGTTGGTCGTGCAGGAAGGCGAGATATAACTTGAAGGCCTTTAAAATGGCTGGTTCTCTTAGTCTAGACATGAGGAAACGGTTATCAGAACTTTTTTCGGTGCGCGTAAGCTTCACTGTTGGGGGAGACATTGGATCAAAAATAGGTTCTTGGTCAGTAGGAGCTTTCTTGGAAAGACTGTAGCAGTTGTCGCTCAACAAGACATTTGCTTTGCAGGCAGCAATGGCCTCTTTGTCAGAAGATATTATAGTGCCCTTTTGAGAAATTGGAGAGGAGACAACCAGTGAACTGACGGAGCTCGAGTTGGTGGGCAGTTTTTTCGGTGTGGAGGGAGGTGGGAGGTTCGGTGTAGATTTTTCTGTAAGTTCGGATACAGCTGACCGTTTTATTACTACGCCATGTGGCCATAGATTGCTGTCTAAAAGCTTTTCAGCTGACTTTTTTGACTGAGTTCCAATTTTAAAATCAATATTTGAGATATGATTGATTAGGTGGTAGCATCGAATAAACTCTGTAGTCCCAAGCTTTTCCTTAACGTAGTGAACTATGTTGTTAGGCGTAAACCCTGCAGGAAGATTTCTTACGACTACATAGAGCCACCGTTGTGTATTATTACAAGCCAGCTTGCTGGAGCCTTCAGTAGTACTGGGAATATCCGTAGGTGTTACCTCAGTTTGTGTAGAGGCGGTGGAGCAGGTAGTTTCCATAGTTGGTGTAGGCAAGGGTATGGTGGTAGGGTATGTATTTTTGATATGCTTACACTTATGTTGGCTTTCATATTTGGAGTATAACTCCTTTACCAAGTCAGTTACACAAGTTAGGTTGCTCTTAATGTTAGCAATACCTGCTTTTAATTGAATTGAAGAGGAGTCCTGTACTTGGATTTTTATCACTTCTTCGGCATTGTTGAAGAGGATTTGGGAAATATTGAAAATATTCTGTTCAATATCCCTTAGAGACTTTAATAACATATCTGGTTTGTAAGCGGAAAACTCCCTCGAGAGATTATGGATATCGTCAATTTTTTTCTCCATGAGATCCTACCTGGATTCACTCTTCACTAAAATGTCATACATTTCAGAAATTGTCGGTACACTACTTGACAATTGAGATACACGGTTTGCGACTGAATCAAAAAGTTCATGTGGAATCAAATTTTGAGTTACCTTTGTGATTTTATCGTTGAGATATTTCAAACTAGGGGAGTCGCACAGGGCGCAGAAAAATCGGAGGTGGGTTGATTTTTGTAATATCAAGATTTTTGTGGTAGCCTTATCAAGGCTCGTGCAATTTATGCAAAAAGATCGTTTACACTCGCCACTACAACGAAGTTTATTGTATTTGTCTTTCTCTGAAAACTCTTTACGGCAATTGTCACACTTGTATTCAGCCATATTTAGAAAATGAAAAATTCGAAACAAAAATACACAGCGAAAACAAAACAGAACAAACACACGTACTGCGAAGCAGCTCGACTGCGAGGAACGCAAAACAAAGCACACCCGAACGGTACCGCAGTCGAACTGACATTTATATTTATCTTCTGCCATACTGTAATAAACGTGTCATAAGTATACTGTGCAATAGTAAAGTTGCATTTTTAAAGCATCACAAAATCAAACTGGTCGCAATTACATAACTGATAATATTGACAACAATGTGAAAACGTTACGCGTCATTATCACTACTAAGACTTGTTTGGCAAGTTGCCTTTATTTTAACTTTAATTTAATAGTGTATTGGTATTGTTGTCACAACTTCCGTGTTCAATTCTTAACCTCAATAATGCAAGACTCGAGGCAAGGAAGAACAATGAGAAGAAAAAAATACGATTTTACGTTGAAGAAAATGTTGAAAACCGTTGATTTTTATCTCGAAGAAGAAGTCTTTTATGCGTATGAAAACGAACATATCGCAATATCATAACTTATTGTCAAGATGCCCCAATGGTCAAATAAAATATGTACTCTCATTATGAGTCTTTCAATGCTCAATTTCTAAGTGGAACGCCTTGATACTCTTTACAGTTTTTACTGCAAATTACTTAAGTAAAACAGACATTATTAAGTCCTTTGCACATATTTATGTAAAAAATGGTATATTCTGTAGATAATCGCTAATAAGTCAGCACCACGAATTTACAAGCCCATTTGTTGAATTCGTCTTTTATTACCTTATTTTACATGTCGAATAATATACAGGAAGTTACACTAATAGAAGATTTCTTTCGTTTAAAAAAACGTGTATCAGAAATTAGACGATACACATTCGCTCTTACATTGACAGGAGTGCTTGAAAATAATAACAATTACAATGCCAATGAGTTGACATTTAGACAAGATAGTGCATCTCCTCATTATACCCTTGCTGTAAATATTTAAATGTCATGTGTGCTGGTAGATGGATTGGCTAAAGAGGAGCTAATGGAGTGGCCTGCAATATCACCTGACTTAACCTCCTTAGATTTTGTTCTATGGAATCGAAGAATGGTTTGATTCAAATTTGCTTTCTCTTAATCTCGGCAAAACCAATGTTATTGGCTTCAAGTGTGATATATGTGGAATGTTCATGGGTAATTGCCCATTGTCTAACATACAAAACACAACATTTTTAGGAGTAACAGTTGACTTTGACTTGAAGTTTAGCTCTCATGTTTCGCTTTTGGGTAGGAAGCTTGCTGCAGGTTGCTTTGCCGTTCGGATAATTTCAAGGGAGTTTGGAGTAATCGAATCGCGTATCAGGTATGGCATTGCTTTTTGGGGAATGTGTTCCCAGGGCATTTTAAACACTATTTTCGTTTTGCAAAAAAGGGCTATTCGCTCAGTGTTTGATATTGGGGTATCGGGAACCATGCAGACCAACCTTTGTTTCCCAGAGGATTCTTACTCTAACACATCTATTTATCTTGGAGACTGTGAGTCTAGTTTTTCGACATAGAGATAGTTTTGTGGCTTCTGAGCATGGCTATCATACACGACTAGCACAAGGTCACAATTTATCAACATTGACAAAACGGTCTGTCATATATGAGAGCAAAAAATATTTAATCACTTGCCAACGGCAATTAAAGAGGACAATTGTTTTCCTAAATTTAGAAAAGAAGTAAAGGAACTTCTACTTGTAAAAGCTTACTATGGTTTAAATGAATATTATTGTGATAACTTTTTTTTTTAGTTCTAGTTTTAAATTATGTTTTTAATACGTAATAATGCTCTCTCACATATTTTATTTTTGTTATTTGTGTATGCAATTATTATTATTTTTTATTATGCTGCCTTTTATCTTTTCATATATTCTATGATATACTTAAACTAAATGATTTTAACTGTTTTATCTACGTATATTTACTTTCTTACTTTTTACTTTTCTAATATGTTGTTTGTCAAGCCACTTTCCATTGTCATATACTTATTTTCATTCTACTTGTGTATCTATGTATGTGTGTATATATTTTGTTTAGGTTAGATTATTGCACGATTTTTATAGGCTAATACAGTGCAAACAAGAGTATATTTTCTATTTTCGATAACATTACACATTTTTTTACACTTCTTTCTTTCTAACTTTATTGTATCTTTATTTAAAATTGGGATTAAGTATAATAGCTTTGTCAATAAGATTTTAGGGTCTTGGATAATAAAGCATATATTGATTGATTGATTGATTGATTAATATAAAACTCTGCTACAGTCATTAAGTGATTTACGTCAGCGGATCATTGTTGAATGTCGGGCTATTACACCAGAAATGCTTCATAATGTCCGGGACCGTTTTGAACAAAGTCTCTATTATTGTATGGATGCAGCTGCCCAACACTTTCAGCACTTATTATCATGAACAATGATTAAACAAAATTTACATCTTGTGCCTCACCTTTCTTTGTAAACCTAAACCACTATTTCTTCCAGAAAAACAAGGTCGATAAAAATTTATAGTTTCTCTTTAAGAAAAACAATATTTAGTTCATAGTCGGCGTTTAATTACTATTCTTGTTTTTTTTTCTAATTGTATGTCAAAAGTTTCGGCTATTTTTGCCTTCATCAGTGATTTTCTAAAACAAGTTCCTATATTACATTAAAATTAAATTTATACAAATTAAATACAGTCATGCACATAATATATATATATAAAAAGGAATTACTACTTCAGACTAAACTATAAGTCAGTACAAGCGGTTCATTTTTTTGTCACGTCCAGATAATACAGTAGAAAACTGATCGAATAAATAGCTACAACGCCCTTAAAGATTTAAATTTACCATAATGCGGTACCGAGTTTAAAAGGGATTACATTTCCTAAATAAATTTGAGTATGAATTATTGGATAGGAGTTTAGTAAGCCTTAGCACGCGCGGTCACATTCTGTAAATATTTAAACCCACTTTACCTCGGAGAGCCATTAATAATGCAGTTGTTTTACAGGATTTTTATAGCGACCATCTCTTCCATTATAACCTTTGTAAATTATCAGATAAATCTGTGTACAAGGTTTACTTTGTAGAATTGAAAGGAACCGGAAGAATGGTCCCACCAGATAAAACTTGAAGCGGTTTTGCCCCTCGTCGTATTTTTTAGGCTTTACGGCTTTTAATTTACTATTATTTTATATAAAAAGTGTATGCGGAAATAATTTTTGCATATATTTTATCAGAGCTTAGGTTTAGATATGATATCAGGTTTGAGGGACACACTCTTAACCAAGAAGCATTATATAGGTATTTTATATAATACAAGTAATAATAATAATAATAATAATTAGTATTCTTTTATTAAAAACAGTTGCACATGCACGGCATTAGAATCCGCTAATTTTACATGCACTAGAGAATAAAAAAACGAGTTATACACTTTAATATCTTATAAGTATTACGAAAAAAAATATACATAGATCAGAGTGGTATAAACACGAAACATGTAATTATGTTTAAACTGCCCTAAAAACATATTTGTATGAAGACCCAATACCAATTGGACATAAGTATTTATATTAAAACTACATCAACAGCATTGTATAAACATAAAAAAGGAAGAATGACTTTTTTTATAAAGATATCGACAACTTAAGTCAAACAAATAACAACCCAATTTTATAAATAATAAAAAAAATAATTTTTACTTTCAGCTGGATGTTGCTTATGCATCTATCGGCCATCAAAATAACACATATGTCGAAGTCGGATTTGTGGTAGGTTTTTGCTACTTAAAAAAAACATTAATTGTACTACGATGTCTACCTTAATTTCACTGAATTGTTCGAGTCCAACTCTACATAATGTATAAAAATATAAAAACATTTTTTTTGGGGGTGACTGCCAACCATTTTATTACTCATTGTTATTCTAGTGTGCAAAAATGCACAGTCGGTTTTAACTGAGTATGACAAGTAATTCCTTAGTTCCGTAGAAATATTTTATTTTTATTTACGAAACGTGAAACCTTTGAAAAATGAAACCAAAAATTAATTAAATGAATCTAAATCATATGAAGCCACAAAGAAATAAAACTTATTCCTCAAAAGTTCATTGTTCAAAGTCAGCATCAATTTGTTAAGGTTTTCAAAAATTATTAAATTTTTGAAAATTTTAAGTTAATTGAAAGTAAAAAAAAATTAAATGTCATAACTTATTAGTTTTCATCTACTAACCTTTAAATTTTAAATTATGTTTGTTGCATTATTCTTTAACTTACGGATATCGATTCAAAGTTATACAAATCAAATTATGGATCAGCAACTTTAAGACCTATTAAATATGACGTATATGAAATTGGCGGCCAAAATGCCGAAGATACCCGAATGGTCATTGGTGTAGGATTTTTATTATACTGTATAATTTTTAGTGTTAGGAAAATATACCCGGATAACAGCATATGTAAATCAGTCACCTTCATTTATCGCGTGCTACCCAGTAGTGTACCATTGCAAGACAAATCAAATTTCCACCTATTTAATTACGTTATTTTCTTTAATTTTTAACATAACTTAATTTAATAAAACCTATATATTGAATTAAACTATTATTTACAGGATTTTCGGGAATATACCTGCCTACTGGAGCTACACTTCGCACTCATTGGCGTACCTTTGCAGACCTTTCAAGTTCCATCATTATTTGGCCATTAGTTGGTGATGATAGGAATTGAGGAACTCTGCAGGAGTACTCCACTAAAAAGTGTTGCTCTAATAGGCAGTGTAATTGTAAAGTGTATTTTGTGTAAATATTGTTTTGATTCTATGCGTAGTTTCCGAGAAATCAGAAGAAAATAATAATTAGCGGCCAAAAAATGATGGATTTAAAAAAAATCATAAAGGTAGGCCACTGAGTGCAAAAGTGTAGCTATATTCCACGTAAATGTCATTTTGATTATGTGTATAGTTTTCCAAGAAATAGAGAAAGTAACGCAATTAAAAATTTTGAAATCTGACTTGTCTTGCAATGGTGCACAACTGGGTAGCACGCGATCAATGCAGGTTTCTGATTTGCATATGCTGTTGTCCAGGCATATTCTTCTAATATTAAAATCCTGCTGTTTAAAATATAATCCTACGCCAATGACCAATGGGGTATATTCGGCATTTTGGCCTTCATATCCGTTTTCTATGTGATTTCAATGATTTTTATATATAAAAGGTAGACTATCACTCTCTGATCCACTGAAATAACTTAATTTCGGCCGATTAGTCTAGTTCCCAGATTGAAAGGTTGGCTACTAATAGTAAAAACGTGAGTGGCTGCTTGTTGAATTCGGAATGACGTCCAGAAAAACGTGCGAAAGTTTCAACTCCAAACAAAGACAATTTAAAAAGTTGGAAAGTTAAGATAAAAAAAAATTGTTCAAATCCGCTGTCGCTGAACTCCAGCACTCAACAGGACACATGATTAATACAAAATATTACTAAGGTTTCGGGTTATTACAAACGAAAAATTAAAGAATCTATTGAAGTTATCAAGCACCCTGAAAATTTCAATAGTTAACGATACTACATTATGCAAGGAAACTAATCATACAGTCAGTCACGCGTCGGTGGGCACAGGTCGGGTATAAATACCTCATCTCTGCTTATCGAAGCTCATTTAGTGTTTTGATCTTGTTCAGTGAAGATCCATGAAGATGCTTCATGTAATCGCAGGCGAAACGTAGGAAAGTCATTCGAATTTGACACGGTCCAAACCCAAGAAGCATGGTAGCTTATACTATTGAGTTGTCACTCGTATTTTAACTAGCAGCATTAAGAATTAACACCATTTTGAGTGTGTGAACTAGACTAAATAAAAAACTTTTAATTTTAATGATTCAAAGGGAACAGTCGTTAATTACCAATTCTCTGACCAGGCACTTCTATGATTTAATAGAGAACCCCTCTGCGTAATAAAAAATATTAGGGTTCACATATTGAGATAAAATATGTAGGTTATCTTAAAATTTGAAAATAATTTTAATCACGGTTAAGTAAATATGTCCAGTATAATATATCAGGACTTCTCCATTATGATGTACGAGTATATAGGTTCGATAGATTTAATAAAACTAGTTCATTCAAGAAAGTTTACGGTTTATCGATACACATTTTACCACCAAAAAATATTTTGTTTAACAGATATAAGCAGATTGCCCAAGCAGTTTCTTTAAGGAAGAAAGGTTTACTCTATAGTCAAAAAACAAAATCAAAGACGCTTTTTGGCGGTGATAGATAATTACTTTTGTCTAACTTTTGCATTTTCTGTTTTAAAGTGCGGAATGTTCGTAACAGATCTTACTTGCTCCTATCTGTAATGCAATAAAATATTTTCTATTATTTTTGAACAAATAACGATTATACTTATTTATAATTTGTATATCGCAAAAAAACAAAATTTGTAAACTCGTGACCTTCATCATATAGCATAATATTCGAATTTTGCTCTTCATTATTTTTACCAAAAGTTGCTGTCCACAGTTAATCGTTTAGTGCAGCTTTTTCGCTCTTTTTCCCACTTGATTGATTAAATTTATAAGCTTCTCGAGGCCGGAATATTATCTTCTCGACTCTTGAGTTTCGACTGGTCGTTTTTAACCGTAGCTATGCTTCGTTAACTTTCCTTTTGAATAGAATTGACCGGTTGACCGGTCGGTTAAAGTTTGTTACGATTGGATCGTGATAAATCGCTAACGTCAAACTCTATGGGGGATATATGTTGCCGTTTTATGCCGGAAGTCGCCGTAATGGCTTTACAAAATACCTGACGCTTTAAGTTAGTGCCTATTCATCTTTTATAATGCGGTGCTGGGGTCAGTATCTGCGATAATTTATATAAAAAAGTTTATATAAAAAATTACTTCCCATTGATATAAAACGACACACAATACGTACTATACACCTGTCCGTTGCGGACAAAGTCAAAAAAGTGCGTTTTTGTTGAAGCGAGACCAAACAATACCCCAGGGAATAAAAGGCGCAATAACGAAAATGCAGTTCTAAAAAATGTTCGGCTATTATTTTTCGTATATCTGTAACTACAGTGAATTTTACATTTTGTATTCAGTAATAGATCTCTCGACTTGATTGCGATGAAAAACTCTCTTGGTATCTGTTTAAAAAACTGCATAATTTATAATAACCATGTATGTAATGTTAATTTTCCTGAATTTGTTTAAGCTTTAATTTTGACCTGTTTTTCTTCGAAGAGTGAAAATTTGCTTTACTACTTTGTGCTGGAAGTAAACGAAAATGTTAAAATTAATTATAATTCAAGTAAGTTGCGATGCATTACAAATTTTTTATTTAATACAATTAGCATATTTCAAATTACATTGAAAGGTGTCCAATAAAAATTATGAAAGAATTATCTATTAAGATTGATAGTTGAACGAAAAACTCATTTTTTACGTCCCTCGTAAAAGGGAAGTATTGTCATCGTGAAAAAAATTACCTTCTTTCTGGGTCCCTAGATGCCAAAAAACAAGTTTTTTTAATACCGTCGCGTCCGTCTGTCTGTCTTTTGGTTTGTCGGGCTGTCATGCCTGTTTTTATAAAAAAAATAAGGGTGTTATGGGGATGACTTTGTGTCATTTTGAAATGTTAAAAAAATTATTTATATAGAACAAAATATCCATTTTCCTGAAATTTTACACATAAATCAAGGAATAAATCTGTAATATTTCTGTGTAAATCCAAGATATCAAAACAAAATGGCTGCCTAATAAATTATTTAAGACATCAGTGTAAAAACCTACTTATTATATAGAACGAAAGGTTACACGGCTGTGGTGAATTAGGAATTTATGGTTCTTGGGATTAGACCGTGTCAAAAATGGAATGACTTTCCGACATTTTGCCATCGATTGCACGAGACATCTTCAGGAATCTTTACTTCACGAGATCGGAACACTGAATGAGCTAGGAGAGACCCAGGCCGGCTATTTATAGTCGACCTGTGTTAACCGAAGCGTGACTCGGTGTAACAATTGGTTTCCACGTATGATGTAGACTGAAGCCCGTATCTCTATTAAAATGGTTAGGATGCTTATAAATTTTATTAGATTCTCTAATTTCGCGTTTATACAATCCCGAAACCGATGCAAGGATGTTGGTTTCTTTTACATTTATGACACGTCCAGTAGAATGTTGGTATTCAGATACAGCAGATTGTACAATTTGTTCCTTTCTGATACATCGTTCATGTTGCTTAAGCCTAGTCGATATGGATCGTCCAGTTTCTCCAATATAGACATCACCACAGGAACAAGGAATTGCGTATACTCTTTCCGTTTGAAAACGAATAATGCCCTTTGACGATCGCAAACATTGTCCAATTTTTTTGTGGGTGTTGAAGATTGTACGTATGTTGGACCGGCGAAGTAACCTTGCAATCTTGTCTGTGGTTCCGTGTACAAATGGAAGAACTACATTTTCTATCGGTAATTCCTTATTAGTATCATTTCGTGGAGTAGGATTATTATATTTTCTAACTGATCGTCTAATATCATCAGTGCAATATCAATTTTCTATTAAAGCTTGAGTGAGTTTCTCTATTTCAGATTGTAAAGAATTTTAGTCACAAATCGCGAGGGCTCTGTAAACCAATGAATTATTAACTAATTGCTTTTGTGCTGGGTGATGATAGGAATTTGTATTTAAGTATCTGTTTGTATGTGTTGGTTTTCTGTGTACAGAGTGTCCTAGGGAACCATCCCCCTTCCTCTGTACAAGAACATCTAGAAAGGGAATCGTGCCTTCTGATTCAATTTCCATTTTCAATTTTATATTAGCATGTAGTTGATTCAGATGATCAAGAAACCCAGGAAGGTTTTCTGGACCATGAGGCCATATTACAAAAGTGTCGTCTACATATCTGAACCATGATTTTGGTTTTAGTGGAGACGACTCTAAGACTTCCTCCTCAAAAGCTTCCATGAAGATATTTGCTACCACTGGTGACAGAGGAGATCCCATAGCTACTCCTGAGGTTTGCTCATAGAAAGTTACTTGAAAGACAAAATACGTTGATGTAAGACATTCTCCAATTAGATCTAAAAGTGAGTTGTCAATACTATTATGGTGAAATAAGTCTGGCACATTCGTATACAGCGATTCTACATTGGAACTGAGTATGGAAATCCGGAAAGTATAAGAGCAATTAACGATTTGTTGGATAGAATAAGACAAACTAAAAATTGTTGTCAACATGTTAAGTAAACTCGGTGAGGTATCTGATCCGTTAATAAGGTTTTACTGTCAATTAAAAACGTTTATATATTTGAACTGCACTGCTACTTTTGTAGACATTTCGCTACATCACGTAAACTTTTACAGAAATCAACGCTGTTACGATGACGTTATTTTCAGTTTATGAAACTGGATTGACTGACTATTATTTTAATAGAATATTGTTAATTTTTGACTACTTTTGCTCTTAGACATTAGTTAAAAATTGTTTTAGTTATGTTTAATTTGTACAGGGTATCTTAAATAAACGACTCTAGATTGTCCGATAAGGGTGTTTCCTAGACCATAGTTAAATTTGATTTGTTATATGCTTTTATACGTATAGACAGACTAACTTGTTCATGTGTGTCAGTATTTGAAAAGGTTTTTTTTTTGTTTTTTTCCACTAGAGCTTGTTTCAGTGCTTATTAAAAGGTAGTGATGTGGATTGGTAGTCGACGTAGATGGAGTGTAGTGAAGCTTGGATGGATCCACATATCCATCAGCAACTGTACTCTTACAAGTTTAAATTTTAACATATCGACCACAATTCTTTGAATATAAATGAATATAAATGTTTGTTGATAAACTTAAAAAATATATACCTAATCAAACTTTGCCCAAATAAGTTATTTGACTAAACTGATACTCAAATTTTTTTATTTTTGACTTAACAAACCTAGCCCGTATATTGAGTTAACAGATTTTTAAACCTAGATACTTTTGGCCCTATATAGTTTGTCTGCGACTCTCAAAAATTAGTTTTTTTTTTGCAAATACTTATAACTTTTACAAATTGCACTACATAGATATCTAATCGCCTTCGGCTCGGGAAAGTTTTCAAAATATTCATCATACATTCGAAAAAATTTCCGAATATAATTTGACTAGTGAAAATTTCCCACCACTTTTTTTACATTATCTAATTAAAATTGGTAACTTGACAGACATGGTCGTAAGCGTAAATAATTCCTGAAATATTTCTTTTGTCACAATATTTAAAGAAAATTATCCTTTAACTTCGACTCGGGATAATTTTTAAATACTAGCTGGCCCGGCAGACCTTGTTCTGTATTTTCCATTAGATGGCGCGATGAATTTCCAGTGGAATTACAAAAACATATGGCGCATTCACCAGAACGTCCAGAAATGTTATTGAAGAAAAACATATTGGTTTTATAGAAAAAATACTTAATAAAATAATACAAAACATAGTGTTGACAGGTCTCGATAACCACACGATCATTAAAAAAAATCATATAAATT
The DNA here is from genome assembly GCA_030620095.1 of Kuschelorhynchus macadamiae. Taxonomy (NCBI): domain Eukaryota; kingdom Metazoa; phylum Arthropoda; class Insecta; order Coleoptera; family Curculionidae; genus Kuschelorhynchus; species Kuschelorhynchus macadamiae. The sequence continues at coordinate 310,581 of JAUTXW010001711.1, forward strand.
GCTGCAGTATAACCCTCTCACAAACTTGCTGAGAAATCTGGTATAGGGTTTTAAATATATAGATAGATGTTGAGAATTACAGAAGTTACTACCTATGCCACACTTGATTTTTGGACACAATTTAAAATAAATTGAATAATTAGTTTTCACAGTGATGCATCTCCCTTTTGTTCCGTCATATTAAATTGATATCAGTTTATCTCTGTATCACATTTAATTTTTAAAAAAATGTAAAATTGGAACTCAATCGTGTAAGTAGTTTTAGAACTAACAGAGAGATAGACAGACCGACAAAATTCATAAAAAATATTATTTTGAATTTAGGAACGCTAAAACATGAAGATATGTAAAAGGGTGATTTTTTTGTTATATTAAACAGTTTATTTGTCCGACATTTTTTTCCACCATCTTGAATTTGTACCACAATTATACCAGTTCATCGACCTAACACACTAATTTATTGCGCAAAATTTGAAATCAATCCACTAAATAGTTTTTAGAATTTTTAAAGATTTGATTAAGCCGCTATATTGTTTCGTCATCTTTAATTCGTACCAAAAGTTTACTAATTAACTCCTACATAGTACTTGATCTTTGTACAAAATTTGAAGGAAATTTGATATTTACCAAACTATTACCATGTCATCTTTATATAATCCTTAATTTTTGGCCAAAATTTAAAGTCAATAGAGTAAGTAGCATTTAAGCTATGCCGCGATCTAACAGACAGACAGAGAGACGGACGGCCGGACCGGCGGAATTGATCAAACATATTTTTGGCCTCTAGGCACTCTGAAACTTAATGATCTAAAAAACTCCCGGAGGAGGATTTTTTCACGATTACATTACTTGCCTTTTAGGAGGGAAGTAAACATTAACTGTGAGAACTTTAGGAAATAATATTAATATAATATAATTTAATACTAAAACTTGTATCAGTTTGTCGCATGAGTTTTTCTTAAAAGGTTCATGTTGAAACCAATACAGAAAAAACTATTTGGGCTGTGCCTTTGAAAAACGAAAACATCTGGGTTTCAACACCAGAGACAAATTGTATAAAGAGGCGAAGGAAAATATAATAATACGCCGTCTTTTTTTCAATCTTCTTTCGCAGCTTGATGGCACATAAAAGTGTTTTTCACCTTTTTGTTTTATTTAAGGACAAAAGCTTGTCCCAATAAACGCGTCGTGAAATTGAATATAAAAATATATTTTTCGATTGACATACCTTACATTTTTTAGATTTATTGAGTTCCTCAGTACTTTTTATATGTAGACATAGACATAGGTTTATAAAAAAAAATATCCCAAAGGTAGGATAAAACAAAACTTTTTATGAATAGTTTATTGCATACGCTCTTTTTTAGTGCACTTTTTTTTACTGGTACGGAAAAGGTTTACACCCCACCTTAATATCCATTTCAGTATTTTAAATCGAAAAGCAAATACCTGCTTCGATCATTTTGTGTTTCTTTACTGCAAAGAAATAACGCAGGTTTGTACTAACAGAAAAATACATTTATGATGTTTCGAGATAACATCAGCTGCTGTTTTGACAATTCTACAGTGCCACTATAAAGTCCGCACTATATGGGGATTTTTTTATTAGGGGATTCAGGTAAAATTTAACTTCTACAATTTTTTATTTCCCTCGTCGAGCCCAAGTCTTCTAATCGTGAAGAAATCAGCCCCCCATGTTTTTACAGATCTTTACGTTCTAGGGTCCCTAGATGCTAAAAAACATTTTTTCTTAATTCCGTCGGTTTGTCTGTACGCGGCATAGTTCAAAAACTACTTATCCGATTGACTTCAAATTTTAGTCATAAATGAAGGATTATCAGAGGTTGAATTATATTTTGGTAAAAATCCAATCGCGGCCTAGTGAAATCTTTCTACAATTGACACTAAAGAACTAATTTATGCTATCTACCTGAAATTATGCACAAAAATTAAATATTACGTAGAAATCAAATGACAAAAATTTGGTACAGTCTCAAGATGGCGAAACAAAATGACGGCTTAATGGATTTTTTAAAAATCAGCCTGAAAGATCTACTTGTTAGGATGATATCAGAGTGTGCAAGAATTAAGTGTGATATAGACATGAACTGGTAAAATTTTGCAACAAATACAAGATGGCGACCAAATAAAATCTTTGAAATCGTAAAAGAAATATTCCAAGATTTTACATAGCTTCAAATTTTAGCGCTTATAGATGTCCAAAACATTTTTTTCAATTATGCGGGTCTGTCTATCTGTCAATTTGTGGCACAGCTAAAAAACTGCTTACCCGATAGACTTCAAATTTAGGTCAAAAATTGAGGATCCTTTGAAGATGACCGAGGCGCAGTCGATCGAACAAGACACGGCAACTTTCAGGCCCCCCTAAATGGATGCAGGGTTCGAGAAGTCTGCATCCATACGAGAAATTAACGCGCAATGTTGCCAAGTGTGTTGAGGAAGCCGGCAGATGAGAGTAGCGACCGCAGACTTTTGCCAAAGATAATTTACGGCTATCCCCCGATACATATATTTTTCTATGGCAGCTATATTAACCTTTATTAACATATATTAACCTCAGGAAAAGACAATGATTCGTCCCAAAAAAAAAATATTTTAATTACTTGTTACAAAAATCACTATTATGCTATTTATGTTCTTTCCGCGAAATTTTGTTGACTATGAAAAACCCGCTTGCCTTATTTACAGTGTGCCTAGTAAGAAGAAAGTATTTAGCTTCTTTCTGATTACCTAATTTAAAAAAGTGACAATTACCTTTTGACTTGTTTGAAAAATGTACAGGGTGAGTCATTATATTTGACACATCCCTACGGGGTTTGTTAACCCTAAAAATTATAACGAAATACGTTTTTTTAAATGGAATACCCTGTATTATTATAATTTTTATAAATATACTTTTTTTTTATTTCAAAAATACATAGTTTGACTACGTAGGAGCAACCAGTTATTCCATTATTTTGGTTTAACAATAACAAGTTTTTTATTATGTCATAATATTGCCATAGACTTATATGGCAAGTAATGTTGCAGTTAAACTAAAATAATTAATAAACACTTTGCATAAATATAATCAAATTATATATTTTTGAAGTCAGTACAGAATGGCCTTTCGGAAAAATAAAAATAAACAATATACCCCACACATTTTATATTTATACCTTTTTTTATCTTTGTTAATAAAAAACCCTGTAGGTTGGTGTCATAATATAATAATTCACCCCGGACATACAAGTATCTCAAAAAGCAAACTGTATAAGTTAATAGGTTTAAAAATGCTTTTTGATAAAAATAATATTTAGAGTTGTTTCTTTGATTTAGTTAATTTTAGTCAGGTTTTTGTAGGAATAAGTTTGTTTTCTATTAAAGCCTAAGCTTACTCCTAGAATCTTTATTTCAATCTAATCTGAATCAAATTTCAACCCTAAAGATTAACAGCCTAATTCAATATTCCTCTTTTAACTAAAATATCTCTTCTAACATTTAGTGATTGGAAATGCCGCGTCTCGTTCCCGTTCGCGAGTCGAGGGTTACCGCACGAAATAATACAGTTTTGGCGAACATTGATGTCTCCGGACCGATTTAAGGCGTCCCATTTAAACGAGTTATCTAGAGCGTAAGCTGTAATAGATCTTTGGTATTACATAGAAATTAACTCGTAAGAATTTGGTATAAATTTAAGATGGCGGCTTAATAAAATAGTTAAAAAGTCAGCCTAAAAGAACTATTTATTAGATTAATTTCAAACTGTGTGCATGCATTAAGTAGAAAACGTGTGGTAAGAATTTAAAATGGCGACCAAAATAAAATGTTTAAAAAATCAGCGTTAAATGTGATATAAGAATCAACTGGTGCGAACATGATGTAACAAAATGCCGGTCTTAAAAAATTTAATGTAAAAACTACTTTTTCAATTTATTTTAAATTATATCCAAAATTCAAGTGTAGCGTAGCTAAAAACTGATAAAATATTGATACGAATCCAATATTGAGGAACAAAATGGCGCACAATATAAATGTTTGAAAAGACAGTATTTATATCACTAAATTACTTTTGGAGGAAATACATTGGGTCACACTTCACTATTCAAAAGAAAAGAAAAGATTCATAAAAGAGGAAAGTTCAGGGGTAAACTGACTTTCTTAAGAGAAATTCAAAAAAATTCTTTCACTGGCGCTTTATTTATCATATCAGAACCCACTGGTAGAAGTAATCTCTCTAGGTATAACAATTCCTTTTTCCATGGTATTAACTTATGACAATGGTCAGTAGAACACGCATTTCGTAAATATACGGAAAACACCCTGTATATTAAAAACTAAGCCGTCCCAGATATGTATTCAAATGAACTTTTTCCCTTAAAAGTAGTCTTGGAATCACCCTTTCAAAGCCATACCAGAAGTATATTTATAAAAAGAGTTATAGTTGCGTTCCTTAAAAGGGATATTTGAAAAATGGCACATTTTTAGGTCAGATCGAAATAACTCAAAACTTAATAAAATATTTCCATCCTTCGCAAAAAATACAGCAGGAGAAAATTTGAAACAAACCTTTAAAAAGCTGAAAGTCAAAAGGAAAAAATACCCATTTCTCTTATTCACAAAATATGTTTCTATTAAATGTTAGCCGGCCCATGTCGATATCTCTTTTTGCTTCCCAATATTTAACCTCAAACGCTAATGATTCACTTATTAAAAACATCAGTTGATTTAAATAAATCCCATACCGCTTTGTCACTCAAGGTATGTCCATGTTTCCTGTCCAATTTAGAGAACGAAACAAAGCGGTCAGTTATATCACGAAATGTCCTTTTAACCCAGAAATCTAGCCAATACTAAATCCCTCGTTTTTCAACCGACTTTTGTGGCATAAGCATAATTGTAGGACCGGCAGTCTAAAACAGGCTTCCACCCATTAAAAGCAAGAAATGGTTTTGTGCTAAAGTAGCTACTCCGTTTTACTAACGTACTCGTATGGATTACTGTAGGCAGTATATTAGGGCCTTTTGTTTTAAATTAGCTTCAGTGCTAGAGTTTGCCGGATTAAAGTTTTAGTGACCCGGTTCATAAAACGAACAATTTGTTTCCCCGTTAGTTATTCTGTATACTTAAAAGGTAACACGGAAAACTGAGTGACTGTATTAAAGCTTCCTGTTTTAAAGGTCGTCACGTTAATTTTCTCAGAAGCTGCCGAGATGTTATCTTTTTTATAAAGGATTTTCTTTTAAATGTAACAGTAAAGTGTTAGAGATACTCTGTTACACTTTAATAAGGGGGAAACATAAAAGCAATTGTAAAAGTGTAAGAGACAGCATGGGAATAAAAAAAGATTAAAAAGTGTTAAGCTTTATTTAACTACAGAAGAGTCCAGGGCCGGATTATTTGAAAGCTAAATCTGGGGTTTAGTATTTATGCAGATTCCTCCACCCCGCTCCCTATACTATTTTGTTGTATAAAAATTCAGTTTTATTATAAAACAATTATAAATAAAGGCATATTAAAAATGTATATAAGCTAAGGCAAATCGCAAAAAAATAAATACCTTTTTCCTACGATCCTCATAAAATTGACCGTTGTTTTTAATGTCAAAAGTGACTATACCACATTTCTTTTTATTGCGCGTTGTTCTTGCCAACTGCAACAAACATATAAAATAAACCTTTTTTATTTTGCATTCAATATTTAATTGTAATTATTAGGAAAAAATCAATTTAGAAAAACAAAATAATGTTAGATATTATTTTTTTCTTCTTTTTTGAGTGCAGCCTTCTACAGAAGAGTGGCGATCATTGTGGCTATTTATATCTTGGAGATAGCTGCACGAAAAAGAGATCTAGTACTTTTGCCGTACTATTTCTTCAGGTTTTTAAGCCACGATGTGCGTCTTCGACCTGGCGGTCGTCGCCCTTCTATCTTTCCCTGTATAATAAGCTGCAGTAAACTATATTTTTCTTTTAGAATTACGTGGCCAAAGTATTATAGTTTCGCCGCGTAAGACGTCAACATTGCTTACTATCTCTGTCCACGATATCCTCCGCAGCCGTCGGCAAGCCCATATTTCGAACGCCTAAGGGACTCCGACGGAATATGTTCGAAGTAAATATTAAAAAGCAGTGGTGACACTTAGAATTGGGTAAGAATTGCCTTATAATGCGGTATTCTGCACAACGTTTTGCGTAGGGCTTTTTGGCAGAACAATATATATAATCAATCCTTTTGAATTTCTCCAGAATTATAGATATTATTAAACAACTCTCTGAGAATTCTGGCGCTATCTTCTTCAGTCAATTTGAGGAGATCTACATAAATTTGATCTGGTCCTGCAGCCTTGCCGGTCTTCGCCTGTCTTTTGGTCTGTAATACCTCCTCCCTCAAGATTGGTGGACCTGCATCTGCGGCTTGAAATGCATGCTGGTCCAATCTGTCATCATTGAAAAGATCCCGGACATACGTTTTCCATGTACAGTGAAACCTTCTTTAACGGATACTTTCGAACAATGGACACCGCTGCTGAATGGACAATTTTGAAGTCACCGACCGTCAGTATATGTATTCCTGTGTATTAAACCCTCGTGACAACGGACACTCTTAACAACGGACACGAACCACGAAACCCACATTTAAAGCCGGTATTTTTATTGCACATTATGAGCAATATTTATATTTATGCTAATAAGCGGCGCGGCGCCTACCTATTGTTAATAGCTCTAGTTTAACAATAGGCTGACTTATGCTGTCTGGCTTGTAGGTAACTTGCGGTGAATTGCATAACAAATAGATCACCTTATTTTTATAAAATGTAGTCTTTATCAATAGAATAGTTTTAGAATGTTACTCTGGTGAGATCAATATATCTTCAAACAAAAGAAAGTGTTTAAGTCTTCAAGACAAAGTTGAAATTATCCAGAAAAATCTCAAATTAGTGATATTTTGAGAAACAAGAGTGATCTTAACAAGCGATTCGCCGAGACCGGGAACATGAAAAAGAAAAAGAAATTTTCTACCTCTACGACTGGTTTTGTAAAGTACGCTCCAAAAACATTCCAATATCCGGTACAATAATAAAGGAAAAAGCACAAGGAATTGCGAAGAATCTAGAAGTTGATGGTCTTAAAGGATCAAATGGATGGTTGGAGAAGTTCTGTCAACGTCATAATATCTCTTTAAAATCCATCGGTGGCGAAGCAGCGGCTGTAGACTTGCTTCAGGTAACTGATTGGCGGACGAAATTATGTGCTATTATCAAAAACTACGCACCGAGAGACATTTATAACGCCGATGAAACGTGATTCTTTTTCCGCGTCTTGCCAAATAAAACGTTTTCTTTAAAAGGCGAAACACGAGCTGGCGGGAAAGCGTCCAAGGAGAGACTCACTATTTTACTTTGCTCCGCTATGAATGGAGAAAAAGAAAATGCAATGGTGATCGTAAAAAGTAAAAAAAAAAACCGTTGTTTTAAAGGATCAAGCGTGGAAAAATTGCCACTTTAATGGTACTATAACAAGAAAGCATGGATGACAAGGGACATAATGTTGGATTGGTTGATGAAATTTGACCGAAAATGCAAAGGCAAAACCAAAATATACTTTTATTTTTGGATAATGCTGCATCTCACCCAAAACTGGAGTTAAAAAATGTTAAAATAATTTTTTTACCGCCAAATACGACATTACATTGCCAGCCATTGGACCAGGGCGTGATTCAAAATTTTTAAAACCACTACAAACATTTTTTAATCAAGTGACTTTTGTCGTCCATAGAATATTCTGAATCTACCAAACAATTGGAGAAATCCAAAAATGTTGTAAGTGCCTTGATTTGGATTGTTGCTGCATGGAAAAAAGTCGAATCCAAAACCATCAACAACTGCTTCCGCAAAGCTCGATTCGAGGAAAACGTTGACTACTATAGTGAAGATTATGTGCCATTATCGGAATTATGTAGAAATAACAACATATTCTCTTACGACTTAACCTCATTCAGGAAATGATGAAAGTTTATTCACGGAAAATCCTAACATAAGTGTACGTGAGTGCCTCAGTGAATTTCAAAATAGTGAGAACCGTCAGATTTTATCTGACAGTGATTATGAAGAAATTATTTCTTCCAATATTAAGAACATTAAGGAAGCATATAAAATGTTAAGGGATATTGAAAACTTTTGTATGTTATCTGGAAATTCGGTTTTAGGGGAAAAAATCTCAGAAGTTAAGTCTAAAATAGAATCTGAAATTATTAAAAATAAACTAGTTTAAGACAAAAAATACTTCAAAATTATTTTAAATAGAAACTTTTTATAAAGTAGACCTGTATCAAACTGTATATGTAGGCAGTATAATATTTTATATTAGGTGGTACATTTTTATTGTATGCATACATGTATGTAAAAGTTGTTGGTATATACGTAGTAACAAATGTATTAATAATTTGTACTAAACATATTATTTTTTTACTTAAAAATAAAATATTTTTTTTAAATAAAATTACATGGGTATTTAATTTGTTCACTCCCCACAACGGACACCTCTACACAACGGACAGTTTCTGTGGCACGGCTACTGTCCGTTGTTGAGAGGTTTCATTGTAGTTAGAATCTCTTTTATGCCTGTTATGACTCGACCATCTTCACTACATAGTATTCCATTGTGCCGTTTTTTAGTTGTCCCCCTAGTCTTTTTGATCTTCTTATGGAGGTTAAATAAGACATGTTTTTTCTGTAGATCCTCAATTTTCTGACATTCATCATTAAGTCATTCTTCTTTTGCCTCTTTGATCTTTCGGCATATCTCACGATGGAGTTTTTTGTACAGGTTTTCATGTACTGATTTGTGTCTTCTACATTGTTCCATAAAATCCAAAAATTCGTCCGTCATTCATTCTTGTTTTTTCTGTCTGTTCTTGGTATTGGAGATGTGTTGATCAGTTACTTCTGTTATCCCGTTCGTCACAGTTGTTCATGCGGTGTTAATGTTATTTTAATTCACATTTTGCATAATCCTAAGGAGAACACTGTCATTTTTTGTCCTACAATTTGATAGGTAACATTTGTTTTGAATGGAATATTCTAGATAGTCTTTAGTAACTGTGGATGACCGCGAACCACCATGATGCTTCAGGCCTAAAAGAGCTAAACTTTTTTTTGATTGGCCCGATGGCAATACGATAATTTGATATCCCATCGTACCCTTATACAGGGTACGTAAAATATGTAAAACAATATTTTTTAAAAAAGCTTTTATTTATAAATTATTTAATTAAAAAGTAAAAAATAATTAAATTTACATAAACACAGAACTTTTAAAAATTTGAATATGTTCTTAAAAGATTAAGGGGAGAGAGGTCATTCCACTTAAAATAAATAATTTTTTACCTTTTTCTTTAATACTTTATAAACAAAAGTTTTTTAAAAAATATTTATTTTATATTTGCTTTTCATCGACATTGCCAGGAAAATCTTCGCTATCTGTTTGCCGGCATAATTTTAAATAAATCTAGCAAATTTGCTGATAGCTGTTTTATCCCATAACTTTTTTTTCAAAAACTTATTCTCAACAAATACAATTAATATATTCGTTTAATAAAGTGAGACAATGTCGTAGAGCAATTTTTGTGAAAGACGCAGTAAGTTACTATAGAAACTTCAACCGGAATATGGCTCCAAAAAGAATTTTAAAGAGTTTTTATTTATAACTTCATAAATATATTTTTGATTAACAACATAACATCGCTTAAGAGTAATATGTGAATTTTTTAAAATAAAATGCATAATGTCATTAACTTCTTTAACTCACTTTAACTTTTTAGTGCATTTTTTGAAATCGGTTAAATTTTTTTATAAAATGTATTACTTTGTTCTTTATAATTGTATATATACGAGTTTTATTGTCAAAAACCAGGTTTAACAAATTGTGTACGACATAATTTTTTTTCCTAATATAATGGTGAACGCCAAGAATCAAGACACGAGAGTAGAATATCAAAAAAGTTGCAATATATCTTGGCGCAAAAAACAAAATGACGCCTATGCTATGGGACCACTTCGGCAATATCCTGAATAACCTCTGAAAATTCCATCTAAATTGGTCAAACCATCGTGGAGTAATCGGTGTACAAATGGAAAAATAACAAAATAGCCATCATTCCTTATATCTCTTTTATAACTGTAAAATTACGCGTTTATAATAAACTTAAATATTTAGGTGAAAAAGCAAAATATCTACGTGTGCCTACTTGTATAAATGGTGAAATGTAACGTAATCTTAATTGTATGCATTTTTGTCATATTTACTTTAAAGAAAATGATGATTGCTTAAAATGTATAAAAATACCTTTCCGTTTCAGCCCAAGATCTTTTTTTTTGTCGGCTATCCAAGAATAGTTTTATTAAACCTGCTGGGTTTTATTTCAATCATATTTACATTTTCTAAACAAGCAGATGGCACAGCGCCTTAAGATTCCCTAAAATTGCATAATTAGGTGCTTTTTACTTTAAATGTAACCAGATGGTGGTGAAAACTATCTGCATTAAAAGACCTGCGTTATTTCAAGATAGTTATTCATTATTACGCGTTTAGATAAAAATTTATTTGTAAGAATAAGAAATGTCCAATTTTTATCCTGGGTGAAATACTTCCCTAGTAAGAGGAAAGTATTCTAGTCGTGAAAAAAATCACCCCTCAAGATTTTTATCAAATCTTCACGTTTTAGAGTCTCCAGATGCCGAAAATACATTTATTTCATACTGTCTAGTAATTCTGCTTACACTTACCCTGTACTGATTTGCGGCCGGTAAATCGAACGTCACAGTATCTGATATCGTAATCTGACATTGCAGTATCTGCTACCGTCATGTGTTGCCTAGTAACACTACCGTGTCATTAGGAACCAGTTATTTGTCAGGTTTAACTTTAACATTTTCTCTCTTAAAAATGTAAGAAATAAAATATTTGGTTTTATTTATTTGACAGTTACATGCAAAAGACATTCATAATAAGCTATGGAAAACAATGGCTATAACATCGTTAAAGTGATAAGATTGTTAGATTGCCAAGTTGTACTTCTTAAATTTTAATAAACATAAGTTTTATTCATTTTAAAAATGATTAGAAAGACAGTATGAAACAAAATATTACATAACACATGTCCGTTAGGTTTTATTACAGTATTCGCCAGACTCGGCTCCTGCACAACTCGAAATGAATATAAGGAAAAACTAAATGGCGGCCAGTTAAAAAATAATGTTAAAACTGATTTTTATACATAATGTAAATAAAGTGATGAAAATTAAAAACAATAATGGTCATGAATCTTTTTTTTTATTAGAAATAGTGAAGTATAACCTTATTCAGTTCCACGTATAGTAATTTCGTAGCTCATATATAAATTGCGTCTTGTTTTTAATTCTGTAGACAAAAGGAAACATCAGGAGGAAAATTCCGGTTAAGATTCTTCACAGGTTCGTTTAGTCTAATTACATTGAATTCCCCTCATAAGAAATCCTTTCTTTTGTCTCTAAAGGTAAAAGACTACACATTAGCTACTAAGTGACTATATGCGAACGAAATAGAAGCATACTATACTAATCCGAAATAACAAACTATTAAGAACGAGGGAAGTTCCAGGTAAATAAATTTACCGATTTTTGGATAGGCCACAAGGGCCTGGTAAATAAATATACTCTTATAGAATGCTTTTCTTAATGCTCCACACCCTGCAGTACAGGAATTTCCGTTGACGTTCTCCAATTAATAAAACATGCATTGTCACTTCTCGCGATGATACTGCCATGAAAATTAATATATGACTACAACAATTACTGCAGCTCTTATAAGCAGTGCAAAATATTTCCCAAGTGGTCACCCTTCAAAGTACTAGCCTCACTCAGCTATGCTTGACAGAGTTTATTATCCGTGATCGGAGAACACAAGTTACCGCTGGACTGCCCTTTATAATATATTAATTTGTCTCAAGATATTATATTGTACTTCGTTGTACCTACTCAAAATTGTAAAATAGTAGATTAGTTAATAAAACAATAAGGGAATGTACCAATAATAACCGGTATTGTGGTTTAATGTCCTGTTGTACAGGACATAGTAATAGGGTCATAAGGAGATTGACTTCATTATTGTTATGCTGTTTTATTATTAAGCAATGTTTAACTATTACGAATGTCCAGCACAGCTTTCGTTGGGTATTGTTTAATTAGTATTTAGGTTAATTAATTATTATACAATACTGCCGAGTAACATTTTACATTTCTTGTAAACTTTGCAATAAAGTAGTAGTTCACCAAGATATATCGTGGTGTTAATCAAAATGTCTAGTGGTAATTTTGTGTAATTTAGTGCCTACAAAGAAAGTATTATGGGTTCCAAACAATCAAAGGAAGAAATTGTTATTGCACAAGCAGGGAACAGCGGCGGCACCACAAATTCTTCGGACTTCAGTAAGGGCGTGTCTTTGTTTGAAGTACTGGCTTTAGTGCTTGGAGCGATCATTTTGTTGGCAATCGCTAGTTATTGCTACCTACGGTTCAAGAGAAACATGAGAATACGATACGGCGAGAGATTGCAAGAAGTCAAGAACTTGCATAAAGAAGAATTCCAACCAGACGATAAATTTGTCCCAACAGGGAACTTCAACTGGTCAGTCCACCCGGTAGCTAGCATCGAGGGAACGGACTAGTAGTGGGCAAAAAGTGCCGCTAGTTCGCATCGGTCCCAACAGGGAACTTCAACTGGTCAGTCCACCCGGTGGCTAGCATCGAGGGAACGGACTAGTAGTGGGCAAAAAGTGCCGCTAGTTCACAACGTTGGACAGTGTCTGGAAGGCTAAAGGACAGAATCAAGTCACCCCCCCTTCTTTAAGCAATACAACCCCCGACTGCCTCCGAGGACAGAAAAAAAAAGGAAAATATATTTGAGGTGATTAGCAATAATAATTATTAATTTATGAAATTATTTTTTGTTTCTCTTATAAAAATTTAAATTATATGTTCGATATTTATAGATGAGTAGTATAGGAATTAACAGCTTTAAGGAATTATACGCATCAGTACAAAAAGTTAATGCGAATATTTCAAAGGAATCTCTAGAACGGCGATCTAATTTAGAGAGAGTAAATAATTTATTATTAGATGTCGGAAATTTAGAAAATAAGTTTGGACAAATAAAAACCGAATATTCTACGGTAGAAAGAGACTCTGACGAAATCCAGAGAGTTAGAGCGTATGTTAAAGAAATAGACAAATATCTTCTAAATTCTCGACAAATATTATTAGAAAGAATACGTACTATATTAGAACCGTCAACATTGCAGAAAAAAATACTTAGTAATAATTATAGTGATTCAAGTAATCGCACAATGCCGGAAGAATTCGATTTCAGAACTGCAGCGTCCTTGTTGCCTATCATGGACGGCACACAGGATGCTACAGACCAACTTATTGACGTAATCGAGCTTTATAGTGAATTGCTAGACGACGACGGTAAAAAACTTTTAATAACATTTGTCGTAAAGACTCGGTTATCTCAAAGTGCGAAGATGCGTTTAGATAAAACTTATAATAACTTAAATAATTTAATTGCTGATATGAAAAAACAATTACTGTCAAGAAAAGCATTGTCCAAATATTAATAACATATCGACTTTTTCACTTTAAGTATACATTATTTTGACTTTTGAAAACAAAAATAATACCGAAAATCGAGAAAAATAAGGAAATCTTATGTTTACTCAGAAAGAATAGGTAAGTGTCATTGTCAAAACAAAAAATCCTACTTAATATCCAGCATGGCTATCCATGGCACACTTGATACAAGTAAATAATTGATTATGGAGTATTTTTCTTAGTAATATTTAATTTTTGAACTTATTTTTAATCCAGTCGCAAAAAAGTTAGTACCGTTAGATTCACAGAAAAATCCTCTTTTCAAAAAGTGCTTGTCTAAAAAGGGTGGCCATTTGAAAAAAATAGACACGAAAATTTGATTTTATCAACTTCTCTTGTTCCTAGCTATCAGACTAAATACTAAAACTTAGCGATTGTATACTTCTGTCATGATTTCAGGTCCTTAGATTAATTTGCGTCCGGTCATGGACACCTAGACGCAATTTAAAAATGGCTATAAAAAAATCAAGTAGGCGTAAAAAGTTTGCCGACGGTAAGGATGATAGTTTACCGATTTTGCGGAATGTAAATGAAAAGCTCGCGATCCATGCATTCTCAAACGGGTTAAAAAATAACGAACTACGAACAGTAATTAACACTAGAAACTATTCCACTTTAAAAGATGCCATTTCAGGGGCCAAGGACGAGGAAAAATTAAATTTTTCCCATCCAGTACATAACGCTTTTCACATACGTTCACAAAAATTTGTTAGGTTTGGAAACCGCGGCAATAGAACGCGATTTTCAGGTAGAAGTAGATATACTAATAATAATTACAGTAATAGAACATATGACCCTCATAGTATAGACAATAGTCAGCGAAACTTTCGAGGCCAAGGTCGGTCGAGACCATATCGTCCTACATTTCGAGGTCGACGAAATAGCTATATACGATCACAACACCGTGTTTACACGAATATAACTGATAATCAAAATTTTAACTCGAATGAAATAGACCAAGGACAAAGGTTTTTTCGTCCCTAATGAGAGTGATAATAATAATAACGAATTGCTGAATGAATGTGTTTTGAATTTAAATGGAATGCATTTTGTGCAAGTTAAGTATGGAATGAAAGATATGACGTTTTTGTTAGATACTGGAGCTAGTACTAGTGTAATGTTTTTAGAAAATATTTAAAAAAATGAAATTAATGATACCTCAAAGAAGATTAAATCAAATTCTACCAATGAAAGGCTTGATCACCCTGGATTAGTAGAAATTTTGAAGTGTCCTGTTGATAGTGTAGAACTAAAAATTCTAGAAAATGATAAGTTTCAAAGTTATAAAAATAAAGGAAGCCATGTCATGAGTTTTATAAATTTGAATGATTTTATGTACGACGAGATATCTCAAATTATTTATTTAAACCAAGGACACCGATCGACATTTGACTTAGGTACAAAGTTGAGGATCCTTGGAAATACTTGCAAAAAATATAAAATACCAGAGTTATTTATTATTAAAAATGAGCATACTAAACAAATTATAACAAATCTATTGATATATAAAAATGATATAAAATCTATGGGCATAAAAATAAATATTGTCAAAGATGTAAAACGTGTCGAATGCAAGGAATTGAGGCAATTAATTTTAAACGATTTCCATAACTTGCCTACAGGTGGACATGCAGGTATAAACCGCATGTCCCAATATAAAAAAATTCTATTTGTGATCTGGATTAAGGAGAGATGTTGAGGTTTTTGTCAAAAAATGTGATGAGTGCCAAAGGCATAAGTACAGTAAATACAATAAACAACCAATGACAATAACTTCCACAGCTACTTTAGCTTTCCAAAAACTTTTTTTAGACTTAGTTGGTCCAATAAAAACTGATATTCAGTCAAATTCTTATATTCTAACAATTCAGTGTGAACTTACAAAATTCATTGAATGTTATCCATTACATAGCAAAGAAGCCT
The DNA here is from genome assembly GCA_030620095.1 of Kuschelorhynchus macadamiae. Taxonomy (NCBI): domain Eukaryota; kingdom Metazoa; phylum Arthropoda; class Insecta; order Coleoptera; family Curculionidae; genus Kuschelorhynchus; species Kuschelorhynchus macadamiae. The sequence continues at coordinate 326,194 of JAUTXW010001711.1, forward strand.
ATGTTGTTGCAAAATCATTTGTAGAAAATTTTGTGCTACGATACGGTATTCCACAGGAAACGGTTACAGATCAAGGCACGGAATTTTTGGCAAATATCTTTAAGGAATCATGTCAATTGTTAGGTATAAATACTTTAAATTCAACTGCATATCATCACGAGATCCTTGGAGCCTTAGAAAATTCACATAAGCACTTAGGGGCATATTTACGAATTCAGGTGTCAAAACATACAGATAATTGGAGTACGTGGGTTCCATATTGGTGCTTTGCGTACAATAATACTGTTGGATTTCAATAAAACACTCTCGAAAAGTAAATAAAAATGTAATTAGACAAAAAGTAAATGTGAAAATACAAAATAATAAAACAGTACATAAAAACAAACTTATAAATATACTGCTTTCAAAACAAAAGTTATCAATACTTACTAGGCGGCATTTGTTTATAGAGACGCAGCAATATAAAATGCTAAGCATTTTAATATATTTATTTCAACAAATATACATAAAACTGAAACTAAATATACTATATGAGCCTGTATTTGGAAAATTGTAATATACAAATATTCAAAATTAACGACTATCCTAGAGAACTAATGTACAGGCTTCAGACAGCTTGTAACGACGCAAAAAATAATTTAGTTTTATCAAAAAACAAACGGAAAGAAAATTATGATAAGAATAGTAGTAACATAAATTATAACGTAGGAGATAGTCTTAATATTAAATGAAAATAAGAGTAACAAGTTGGATCCAATATATAAAGGTCATTGTTTAGTTTTAAAAGATTTGAATTCAAATGTAGTATTAGATATAAATAATAAGTCCGTAGAAGTACATAAGAATAGAGTTAAGGTTCATTACAGTTAAAAAAAAATATACATATATATTTCTATTTTTTTTCTCTCCCCAGTGGAAGGTGTACAGGACATAGTAATAGGGTCATAAGGAGATTGACTCCATAATTGTTATGCTGTTTTATTATTAAGCAATGTTTAACTATTACGAATGTCCAGCACAGCTTTCGTTGGGTATTGTTTAATTAGTATTTAGGTTAATTAATTATTATACAATACTGCCGAGTAACATTTTACATTTCTTGTAAACTTAGTTTGGAATAAAGTAGTAGTTCACCAAGATATATCGTGTTGTTAATCACGGCTAATTTCGGGGTGACTCCCGAGTACATTACACTATAATTTACCAATACTTCGCCGTTCCAACATATTGGTTAGTTACATAACTGTCAGTTTCAGAATTTATATTATTAGTAAAATACCCAGTTACTTTTATATTTAACGTTTTTATCTGTGTGTTATAACAACGGAGGATTTTTACTACCCTTTAGATCACCATGTATAGGGAATTCCAACGAGGACTGAACAGAGGTTATTTTTGACTTGTCCTGTATTTAAAAAAATCCGAAATAGTCATTCGATCTAACTTTTTCTGTAGAATTTAAAAATTGTATGGCAAAAGATGGATAAAATCTTTTTAAAGAAACTACCTTGTTTTTTTTTTAGTTTTTAGAAAAGTCGCAATTTTTATGTCTATTATGTTATAGTTATTTACCTAACAAGCGCAATGGCAGTTCGGGAAATCGTCAAAGGCAGAAAATAGACTTTCCGCACGTGTGAGGTACAACATTTTACCTTCGATCGATATAGTCCTCAGATAAACGTCAATTAGGTTTGAGTTCAATAATAATATACTGTAAGTACAAACATTTGTTTTAGATAAGATATTCATTCAGTGCTAGTAGTTTTGAAAAGTTACTTTTCCGCACGATTTTTTATCGTGCCGAAAAGTGATACTACAAGTTTCTTTTGCATTCGATCCTAGGAAAACCATATTTTAATGTTTTATTATTAATATTTTTAGCGCAACCTGTTCAATGGATTTATCATAGGTGACAAAGATATTATCAGTTTGTATGCCTTCAAAGTCAAAAGAAATTTGACATATTTTGTCGCCATGAATCACTCATTAGAAGAGAAATTACAGATTGTAACTTTGTATTACAAAAGACAAAAAATGCAGGAAAAACCAGAAGATTTATTGCACATTTTTTGGAGAGAATCTCCCCAATTAAATTTCGGATGCAATGCGAACTGTGAACAGGAAACTTAAAATTTAACAAATTTAAACAGTTTCATATTCTTCCACTTTATTTTGTAATTCTACAACAAGACAACGACCATAATTTGGGTCTTGTAAACAATTAAACCCACGGAATTTGATAATTTTTTAATATAAAATAGAAAGTTTACCTTCATTTAACTGTTTTAAGAAAATAAAAGAAATGGATGAACCACTTTTTCTATTAAAAAAACCGAAAAGAAATTCGATATTTTCACTGTGTTCCAACGCGTTATATTCCTTAATATGACAATCTGAAAAAAGGCTATCTTGCATTGTTGCCAAACTTACATTATTGTATTGTATTAAATTTTTTATGTTTGTCTCCCGTTAGTAACGCATTTGGATCCCTGTGCCGATCCCAAATATTAGACCTTCGCCAGTGATGCACTTCGCTGTCGTTCGTTTTTTATATTAGGGCTTTAATGATGATGTCTTCGGCACCTAACCTGGTGCTAACCTGGTACCAATCTACCTAGTGCGGTCAACACTAATCAACAGGCGGGTGCATCCATGGGGAAAGCCTAACATTCGACATCGGCCCCCTCGCCGAATGTGATGCCCTGCACTGTTGTTCGTCTTTTAGGGCTTTAACGATAACGTCTACGACGCCTAACCTGGTGCTAACCCGGTACCAATCCACCTAGTGCCTTCGCGCTCCTGCTAGTACCGATCCACAACCCACAAATGCATTTTGTTTTTCTTATATAATTTTTATAGATCATATATAAAATAAACTTGGCAACGTAGCATCCCCAGCACACTGGATTTCCGTCAAAAAGACGACACTCCCGCTCTCTTTTTATTTAGCAGCTGTAATTATGTTTAAAAACGTTTAATAATGTCTAATATAATAATTACTTCTAACTTCTGGACAAGGAAGGAGTTCGATTCTTGTTTGGTAAAATGTTTTAAATAATAGTGTCTTGGGTCCGATAGCTTATAACGGGTTATTACATACGAAGATATCGTGAGTACCTCCAAACAGAATAGGGCAATTTGGAGACGAATTATTCTTAAAGTAATAGCGAAACCTAATTCGGAAAGTAGATGGAACTCCTCCGCATGCCGACCTTGATGTCGTTGAATTTTTTAACCAACTCCATAATGTATGGATTGGACGTAATGAAGCCATGTCCTGGTTATCCAAGTTTCTTGGCCCCTCGCTTTAGGATAACTTTATTTGGAGTCATCTAAAGAACGGGGCATACCAACAAAGAAATCAAAATATTGAAGAGGTCATGGAAAAAATCGTGGTTCTAGTAAAGATTATATCCACGGAATTTGACAAATCTTAAATATATATTTAAAAGATTACCGTTTTTAATAATGCAGTCGGACCCATATATTCCCCCTAGAAAAAGCGGTTCGAAGCAGACGAGTCATCCGATATGATTACACAAGACGCCCGGATCGAACAAAGAGTATGATTCAGTTAGTTTTGATATGTTGATATGGACTGAATAATTCTTCTCAGTGTATTGTACGGATGTTATCACGTTCGTTTCTGTTTCTATATGCTAGAATATAATATTGTTTGTGGAATATCGGTGCATTATTGTCTGAATCCTCTACACAGACTACATCAGAAGTGGTTGAAAAGAAAAAGGAGTGTTGAGTGACTTTGTGTACGTGTTTGAAGTGTTTCGTGCTCATTTTCGATCTTCATTTGATATGGGGCGACACAAGAAGTATTCAAAAAGGCGACGATCATCATCATCATCGGATAGTTCGACATCAAGTGACGAAGAATATATAAATAAATGTAGTTTGAAGAAGCAAAAAAAATCACTCATATCAATCATATAATGTACAGCAGACATCAAACATGACCGTTTCCTCTGTAATACCAGAGTTTGATCCAAAATCTACTGATGTCAATGAGTGGATTGAAATTGTTCAATATAATGCTAATATTTATAATTGGTCCGAGAATACAATAATATTTCAGGCTTTAAGCAAATTAAAAGGTACGGCAAAAATGTGGTGATGATGATATGAATGATAGCTACATCGAAAGCGAATTGGGGTGGTCTCAGTTTACTTGGGCTAAATGGAAAAATACTTTGATATCTACTTTTAAAAGTACTCGAAATATTTACAAACTATTAATGGATCTCGTTAATCACAAACCGTACGAAGGCTGTGCATTGTATGACTTTTATTTCGAACACTTATCGAAAATAAATAAACTTAAACTAAATTTCTCTGAGGCAGATAAGGTTTCCTTAATTATTGGGGCTATTGGTGACCACAACATAAGCGCGGCCGTCGAGGCCTCTAACATGACAGACCCAAATATATTAAGCGCGTATCTCAAAAATAAAACTTACAGTTCTAAAAACACAATTGTTCAAAATAAACCTCAATCAGACAGTAATAGAAATAAATCAAGTAATATTTTCGATAGGCCCTCTACAAGTAGTAATTATAGTAAACCCTCAACAAGTAACGCTATTTATTCAGACAAGAGAAACAAATTTTGCAAATCATGTGGAAAATCGGGACATGATCGCTCAGCTTGTAAACATAGAAATCAAATTTGTAGGTTCTGCAATAAAAAAGGGCACATCGAAAGATATTGTTTAAAGAAAAGTAACAATATACAGCAACAACAAACAAAACAAGAAAATTCTCAAAAATCTATAAAACCGGACATAAAATCAAACCACATAAATGTAATTAAAAATTCAAGCACTACTTCAAAATTCTATAAAGATATTCTCCTAAACAATAAACCTGGCAAAGCTTTCATAGACTTTGGCAGTGACTGCTCATTAATAAAATCCCTTTTGTTCCAAAAATTTAATATCCAAACCATCTATGAACTTGAAAAGCCGATTGTGTTATCCGGATTCTTGGGAGTTGGAACAACGGTCACGCATTATGTTGTGGTAACAACACAAATTGATGGTGTAACTTTAGACACAAAATATTATATAATTAACGATTTAGAGTTCAAATTTGATATTTTAATAGGTACAAATTTTACGGAAAATTCAAACATTATATACTATAGAATAGATGATCGGTTAAACTTCAAATATAAAGTAGATATGCCGCAGTGTTTACAAAATATTAACCATGGTGAAATGCCAACAAATGACTTAAGTTTATTACACGAGCTCCTCAAGAGGTATGAAGGTTGTATGTTCCAAACATTAAACACCTTAGGTAAAACCCATTCTGTATCGCTTGATATAAAATTAACTACGGATAAACACACAGAGTCTACCGATGCGCAGAAAAAGACAAAGAAGTTTATCGCAACATTATTAAAGAATTGTTAGACGCTCAAATTATTCGAGAAAGTAACTCTCCTTATTCAAGTCCTGCGCTTCTAGTAAATAAGAAAAACAATGAGAAAAGACTCGTGGTAGATTTTAGGGCTTTAAATAAAATTTCTCAAAAAAATAGCTTTCCTATGACTTTTATTGAAGACATTATAGGCACCCTAACAGGTTACAAATATTTTACAAATTTAGATTTAGCTTCAGGGTACCATCAAATTCCTATGGAAAAAAACTCAATTCCTTACACAGCCTTTGTGACCCCCGAAGGGCATTATGAATTCCTGAGGGTCCCATTTGGGTTGTGTAATGCTCCTTCAGTATTCCAGCAATTTATGAATGAAATATTACTACCTCTACGTAAATTTCATGTAATTCCATATTTGGACGATATCTGAATACCTTCTAAAACTATTGCTGAAGGTTTACAGATGCTAGAAAGAGTTTTGCAGATAATTAAACAACATGGTCTAACTATAAAAATAACAAAATCTTCATTTTTACAAACAAAAATTAATTATTTAGGCTACGAAATATCTTTCAACCAAATATGTCCATCAAATTCGAAAGTAGAAGCAGTCAGAAATTTTCCTTACCCTAAAAACCAACACAATTTAAGACAATTTCTAGGCTTAGTAGGTTATTTTCGAAAATGTATTAAAGATTTTTCGCGTAAAACGGCGCCACTTACAAAACTATTAAAAAATGATGTTAAATGGAAATGGTCAGAGAGCCATTCAGAAATTTTTAACTCATTAAAAGAACAAATATGCTCGAAACCAACGTTAGCTATTTTTGACCCAAAGTTACCAATTTTTATATATACGGACGCCAGTCGAGACGGTTATGCAGGTATCATAACTCAAAAAAGAGAAAACACGGAGAATCCCGTAGCTTTCTTCAGCAAACAAACAACGGATGCGGAGAAAAACTATCACTCCTTTGAGCTTGAGTTACTTGCGATCGTCAAAAAACTGGAAAAATTTCGCTACTATTTAATTGGTCATGAATTCACAGTCTTTACAGATTGTAATTCAGTTAAAAATGCATGGAGCAGACAATCAATTATACCTCGAATTGCTCGATGGATTGTGTCATTGCAAGATTTTTGTTTTACCATAACCCACAAAGCGGGCACTCAAATGCAACATGTCGATGCATTGAGTCGTAATTTTCAACAGGCATCAAACTCACCTGTGAAAGAAGTGTTAGTAATTAATGAAAATGACTATCTACGCGAAGCACAAGATCTAGACGATACTATTAAAAATATTAAGGAAATTTTATTGAGCGGGGATAGAGAAAATAATGACGTGTTTAACGATTATGATCTTCGCGGTAATAAAGTTTACAGACTAACTCCGTTTGGGCGAAGATGGGTCGTACCTAAAAACTGTCGATGGCAAATTGTCAAAGCGAACCATGACGACATAGGTCATTTCGCTTTTGACAAAACAATTGAAAGAATCAAAAGGTCATACTGGTTTCCTAAAATGAACAGGTTTGTACAAAAATATATCGGTTCTTGTTTAATTTGCCTTTATCACAAAGAACGTGGCGGAAAAAAGCCCGGATACCTTCACTCAATGCCCAAATACGCTAGGCCTCAACATACGCTGCACCTGGACCACTTAGGCCCCTTTATTGAAACTGTTAAGGGAAACAAATATGTGTTAGTAGCGGTAGATGGTTTTTCAAAGTACACCTATATCAAGCCAGTTCCAGACACATCTTCAAAACATGTGATTACTAAATTAGAAGAAATCTTCACCATTCTTGGAAACCCCAAGCGAATCATAACCGATGCTGGTTCAGCCTTCACATCACACAGTTTTAGACAGTATGCAGAAAACAAAGGCATTCGGCTGTTTATAACAGCCGTAGGTTTACCACGAGGAAACGGTCAAGCAGAGCGAGTAAACAAAACAATTCTTGACGCTCTTGCTACAACAAGTGGGGAAACGGACAAAAAGAACTGGGACAGCAAGATACAACAAGTTCAACAAGGAATAAATAGCACGAAACACCGTATAACTCAACACTCTCCTGCGGAGCTACTATTCGGCTTTCCACTGAGAACAAATACTGACATACACGTGATGTCCGAATCCGACGAAAATGTTATGGACGTAACGAAAATGCGAAAACAAGCCGCCCGATATCTGGAAGAAAACAGAATGAAACAGAATGTAAAGTTTAACACACATCGTTCACCCCCAAAGATATACTCAGTAGGCGACTTGGTGCTTACAAAAACAACCAGTTTCCCGGCCAACAACGAGAGCAAAAAGCTGGTTCCACAGTTCAGAGGACCATTTAAAGTAGTAGAAGTCTTGCCTAACGACCGGTCTCGTGTGAAGGAGGATATTCACTCAGAAAGGTCAAACAGGCCTTACGAAGCTGTCGTGGGATTGGAACACATGAAATCATTTACATTTCAAAACCGTTAATTAGCAAGGTATGTAATAGCAGCCCTCAATGGCACACATAGCAGCCCTCAATGGCACTCATAGCAGCCCTCAATGGCACACATATCAACACTCTATAGTACACATAGCAGCCCTCAATGGCACACATAGCAGCCCTCAATGGCACTCATAGCAGCCCTCGATGGCATATATATCAACACTCTATAGCACATATGGCAGCCCTCAATGGCACACATATCAATACTCTAGCACACATAGTAGCACTCTATAGCACGCATATCAGCCATACAAGGCACACACACACACACATTTTTTTTAAGTAATAAGCTTAGACTAATTTTTTTTTTTTTCGGCTCTTTCTTTTCAGAAAAATATCTTTCGAGGACGAAAGAAAAGCAGCATCCGATATGATTACACAAGACGCCCGGATCGAACAAAGAGTATGATTCAGTTAGTTTTGATATGTTGATATGGACTGAATAATTCTTCTCAGTGTATTGTACGGATGTTATCACGTTCGTTTCTGTTTCTATATGCTAGAATATAATATTGTTTGTGGAATATCGGTGCATTATTGTCTGAATCCTCTACACAGACTACAATAAGTTCAACACTAGAAATTTATAGATGAATCACTTTTTTCAAATTAGAATCATTCAAATTTTTCGGAGGTTGCCCTTAACTTTTTTTTGGAGTATCGCTAAAAATGTGTTTTAATAAAATATAACTTATGAATTACGTAAAAGGTTGATTATATGATGTTTTATAATACAAAAATGTATTTTTTCTAACTAAAGGTACCTAATTAATATGTTAGATATTCTAAAGCGTGCCATACTCTTTGATAACCGCTTGACACATAATTCAGATGGATGAGAAATAAACCGAGAATGTGTTTGGGATGTCATGTTTCCAAATTTATTCTTAATATGTATATAAATTATGTAATAAAAATTGAATAAAACTTTGGTAACTATTTACACCATCGCCGATTTCAATGACTTTTTCTGCATTTTCTTAGCTTTTGCAATACATAGGAGCAATCTGTAAACTTTTTTCTTATGAGTACTTTATGGCGACAAAATACAAAAATGTCAAATTTCTTTTGCTTTGGAGGTATATAAAGATGATAATACCTTTATCACCTATGATATACCTATTAAAGTAAACAGCTTTCTTCAAAATTATTAAGGATAAAACATTAAAATATAATCAAAACGGCTATCCCAATGTCAAATCTTTTTAACATAACAGACATAAAACAACTTTTCCAAAAACCGTATAAAAAGCAAGATGTTCTATTAAAGAGACTTCATCCATAGCATAAGTCTTTTGTTTTTGGTTTAAATTTTTTTTTTGTACAATTTTTAAATTCTACAGGAAAACATACATCGAATGTCTATTTTGAATGTTTTTTTACATGTATAGGGAATTATAATATTTAACCAAAAAACAGAAGACGAACAAAAAATATAAAATGTTACTTAAAGATAATGACTAAATATTAAAATAACATAATAGAAAGATACAAAGTTTGAAGCGGAAATGCTGAACTTTGGCAGAGAATCGCAATATTATAAAGTTATGAATCCACTATATGATGAAATGAAAGAAAATGAAATAACTAAACATTTAGGAGCGATATAACTGAGAAAAACTACGAAACAAATAGATTTATTCCCGAAAATACAAAATATAGCCTAATAAAAATAAGCGCAAGACATCACGTTGCTTCGGTGCCTTTACAACTGTATAGGGTGGGGGCAGGTGGAGGGAAAACAAAGTGTCTCTTTTGCTCTTTCTTAGCTGCGCTTAAGCGTTAGTACATACCGAACCACATATACAAATCAATAGTTGTTGAATTTCTTCCAAAAACCGTCTATGACAGCGTTATTATAGGTTATATTTAAAGACATCATGCTAAAAATTAACTCAATACTTGTTTTGCATTTATAATTCAACCCTGCAGATGCAAGCCTCACTTTTATTTGCTTTTAATACGAAATGTATTATGTATATTTTCCACAGGCTCCTAGAAAAAAATTTGCATTGTTTCCCCACAGGTTAAAAGTTCATCCGACGCACTGGAGTACATTATTGAACTTTCACACACGTGCCCTAAAAATGCACTTTTCGTATATATTATAAATAACTTTTTTATATTCAGAATACCAAGGTTCAAAGGGTTTTCATCAAAATGTGTTAAAGCACCGAAACTGAATAAAGTGATATAATTCGGTGTCCTTTCGAGCATGCAATCATAAAAACTGAAAGAACGAACTTTATGAGTCATAAAGCAAATAATATTTTCCGGAACAAGACTAACCGAATGTTGCAGAGAACATAAATATAAACTGATACAAGTTGTACAGTTTTAAAAGTATTAAGCTTCTTTTCTGTGCATTAAATTATTTTTAATAGGCCATTTTTCAAAGATAAAATATAAACATGCACCTTTCGCAATTAGAAATATAGAGATTTGTATTATAATGGGTTCATTTATTGAGAGAATCTTAAGTCCGGCGCACGGATCTTGGGCTGCGACGCATAAAAATACATGGCTTTGAGAGTTTTTGAAAAGCACTCGATATTTTTCCCGTTTATTATTCGACTCATCGAAACCTTTACTATTTACAATAAATATTTTATGCCTCCATGAATTTTGTAGTCTACGATTCGTACATCAAGCTTTAAGTATGCAAAGACAAATTACAGAAAACACTATTAAATATACCGAAAAAGTACGATTGTTCATTTTTTGCAGTCATTTTCAGCAAAACTATAAAACGTGTATTAAAACATTTTTCTTTTTCCTATTTAATAACAAAGAAAGTGGTTGATTGTAGAACTCCATCCAATAAACAGTTTCGTAGATATTGTCGTTCAAAATTTAGTGCTTGTGCAACCGTTTCTGTTACCTCGGACGAAAAGAATTCAAAAAAACTGCCACCTTACTGAACCCTCTACGAATAATTTGGCCGCATATACGAAGTCTTGAAGCAGAGACAAAAATTATTGTTTTCATGCGACATTTATTTTTCCAATAAAAGAGCTAAACTAAGCTTTGCACCTTTTTCGCTTCAAAGTTGATAGTAAACAACCATTTATTATACAGGGTGATTTATTATAAATGTTCTCCGGCCATAACTCGGTAACCGAAGTTCGAAAAATGGCCGCTAGGGGGCGGAACAGCAACTCAAAAATGGAAATGCCGATTTTCTCTTGAATTTTGCTAAGTAAGGTTTGTTAAAAATATAAGCATTGTATTCTTCAGACAATTATAGTTAACAACTCGAAACACGAGAAATTATTTTTAAAAAATCAATTTTATTTCATAAGCGTACAAAGAGAACTGACTACAAAATGCATTTTAGTTATATTTATAAGTTCAGTAATGCTTATGTTGCATGAGAACGAAAAGATAAAAGTCTAAGAATTGCAAGTGCATAAATGCAGAATTGCATTTCTCACGGGAACGTAACTCCTCCCCTCTTAGTTGAAAGCACGTTCTTAAAGACGTGTTTTCAAAAATTTCCAAAAAGGTTTAAAGATTATTAATATTTTAGAAAATTCTATTATTTTCTTCAATATCTAAAGTATTAGACTTTGCATTTAGTTGTTTTTTCTTAGACTTTTTTACAAGTTTTTTGTATATGAAAAATATAAAAATTATTGAAATGAATATGTAAAGTAAAATTGTCCAAAAACTGGTCTTCTTTACATAAATCGTTGTGGTCATTTCTTCTAGAGCCTTCTTTTGGTTTTCCAATTTGGCTTCGATTTCTTTAGTAGTTTTTAGGTTTACGTAGTTTAAGTCCATACTAGGAGGGCTGTAGAATGAATCTCGGTTTTCCTTAATTAGACTTAAATTAAGGGTAGGTAGATTAATTCCATTAAATGTTAATTGGCTTGATTTATATGTTTCAAGCGTAATTGACTTTATCCGTACTTTACATCCTGGGATGACTCAAGAAGATAGGAACCATATAAGGGTATGTTATCTTCGGATTTTTGACAATTTATGACGGCGATTACTTGTATTGGTACTGTTATCAGCCATTTGTGGTCGATTATTTTTGTTGTCTGGATCTCGTGCAGTTGAGTTTCGAATGGGTGGCAAAACGTAATATTTGGGTGATGTTTGATAAGTTGAACAGCGCAGGAGGGGCTGTCTTCGACAAAGGTGGTGTGGGCTTCTTTACACAAATATTTCTGTGGTTGGATTTCGTAACATCTTTGGTCCATGTGGGCATATTTTGTATTGCCTAATGCTAGGTAGGGTTTATAAGGAATATTTACAAGAAATGATCGATTATTGGGAATTGGTAAAGGAAATAACTTAAAATATTGATATATCTCCGATTCCACAAGAGGAAGTTCAAATATAAATACAATATTAAAGTTTTTTAAGAAACTTTTAATTTTTATAATTTTTTCGAAATTATATTTTTATAAGTTACTTCTAAAGGGAGGTTATCTGAACCTAAATGATTGTGTAAGTTCTTTATTTCTATAAATAGTTCATTTGGGTCTATTATTGAGTTATAAAGTACATTAATTTTTGCAAAAGTGATACCTATTTCAATCTTATTCAGAATATCGTAGATTGATTGATAAATTGTTGTTATTTGATTGATTATTGTATATATTAAATAAAATTCGTGATTGCTTATTTGTTTCATTTGAACTTTATTAATTATATTTTCTATTTGTAGAATGCGCGATTTTAGTACCATTTGGTTATGTGTGATATTAGATACAATTGTTTTAAATTTATTAATAGTAGATTCTAGAAGTGTAATTTGATTGATAGCGTCAATTTTTAGTTTATTTTGATTTTCTTGTAATTTCGTGATTTTGGCATTAATTTGCTCTGCGTCATTTTGGTCTAAGTTTCCGGTTATACTTTTTATGAATGAACCTAAGGGGTTAAAAAGACCTCTTTTAATACGATAATTTTCTTGATTTGGGACAATTTGTTCTAATAAAGTTTCTGTTCTTAAATTAAAATATTCTTTATGATAATCGCTGTTATTTTGAATCTTTATATATATTGATTTTGCTTGCTTTTGAATATTTTGGAATTGGTTAATTAAAGGGGTTAAGTTGATATTTTGAACGAATGTCCTGTGATTGGATTTAAGTTTAGCGGTTCCCATTTTGAAGGGCAGTATTCCTGGATGTTTATTTAAATCGTGGAATTTTACGTAGCCGCCGACGATGGTCCAGCATCTGGAACAAGGGGTATTATTTTAGTTTCGTTAACATGTATGATTTCTTTGTATTTATTTTTGGGATTTTCTATTTGTATTTTATTATTTTCTAATATAGCTGTTAATATGAATGGGCCTAAATATCTCTTTTTTATTTTTCCAGATCGATTATCTGATTTTTTATAAATTTGTGGGCCTATTATTAAATTAGTCCGGGTTTTATCCTTGTTTGCCCTATCTATATCTTTTTGTTTTAGTTCTCGTGATTCCTTTGTAATTTTGTCGTACAAAATTTGTGTGTTATTTTTATGATTATTAACATACTCGGTGTATACATGAGCGGGTATTAAATCCATAGGATCTCTAGAGTCTGTGTGTCCAAAGACAAGTTCGTATGGGGTAAAATTCGTACTAGAATAGATCGTGTTATTATAGACGATAATTGCGTACGGCATAAGTTTGGTAACTTCTGCATTGGGGTCTGATTCTCGAAGTAATTGAATATGTTCGATTAATGTGGAATGTAGCCTTTCAACAGGGGAATTTGATTCATGGTGGTAGGGGGTAGTAAAGTGTATTTTAATATTATGAGTATTTAATAAGCCTTTAACGACTTCGTTCTGAAATTCAGATCCGTTGTCTGAAACTATTTGTTTTGGGATACGTAAAAAGGAGAAGAAATTAATTAACTGTTCACAGCACGACACTGCATTTCCAGTATAAGGCAAGGCTTGTGCGTATTTAGAGAATTTATCTATAATAGTTAGGAATTTTTGTTTACCTATGATGAAAGTGTCGATATGAACAATTTCGAAAGGTTTGCTTGGCGTTTCGGTTAATATCAAAGGTTGATCTGGGGGTTTTCGATTATATTTTGATCTTTGGCAGATTTCACAATTATTGATGTATTTTGTTACATCTGCCTTAAGTGATTTCCAATAATAATTGGCTTTTAAAAATTTGCAAGTTTCTTCGATTCCTCTATGATTTGTTTTGCCTTCATGACGATATTTAATTAGTAATTCTCGTTCGTCAGGTTGAGCATTATTTATTAATTTTGAACATTCTATAAGTTTTAAATTTTTAAAATGGTTATTCATTGTTTGTTGAAAATAGGTTCTTAGTTCTTTGGAAAAGAAATAAACATATGTTGTTTTATTTATTGAATATTCTTTCAAAAAGTTTGTAATTACTATAATATTAGTGGGTAATGTTGCGTGAATAATTTGATGTCCTTCGAAATTTTCACGTTTGGTTTTAACATATTTGTCATAAGGTGCTTTTTTAATAATAAGTTGATGAGCTTTATTATTAATAATTTCATCTAATATAGTCATATTGGAATGATTTTCGTTAGCATTTGTACTATGTATTGTTTCTGTTACGGGTGGTTTTAGTGGAATATTAGAATGGGTTAGTTGTGTTATAGGTGGAGTTATTAGAATGTCAGAAATAATATTAATTTTGGGTGTTGTTTCAGGTTCGTGTTCTAGTCTTTCTATTGTTTGTGACACTACTTCAGAGTCAAGGATATCTGGGTTAAATTGGTCGTTTAGGAATTGCATTACGTCGGTGTCTATATCGCCTGGGTAATTTATTAATGATTCTGATTCGATTGCGTTTAATTGAATTCGGCTAAGGGCGTCAGCGTTAGTGTTTTGTTTCCCTTTTTTGTAGACTATTTCATAATCATACTTTTCGAGTTTTAGCCTCCAACGTACTAATTTCGAATTTGGTTCTTTGAGGTTAAATAACCACACTAATGGGCGATGGTCAGTATATATTTTAAATTTTTTGCCATAAAGGTAAGGTCTAAAATATTTACATGCCCAAACGATTCCTAAAAGTTCTTTTTCAATCGTTGAGTATTTTTGTTCTGTTTCATTTAGAGTGCGCGACGCGAATGCTAGAGGGTTGTCATTTGGTGGGTTGCCTTGAGAAAGGACAGCGCCTAGGGCTACATTTGAGGCGTCTGTCGTAAGGACAAAGGGTTTTTCAAAATCAGGGTATTTTAATATTGGAGCATTAACAAGCAATTCTTTTAAATGGTTAAAGGATTGAATAAAGGCTGGTGAGTGTTCAACTTTCGCTCCTTTTTTAAGACATAGTGTAAGGGGTTTTATGATTTTTGCGAAGTCTTTGATGAATCTACGATAATATCCGGCTAGTCCTAAAAATGACTTAATGTCTTTTTGGGTTTTTGGTATGGGGAAATTTTTAACTGCGGTGACTTTATCAGGATTAGGTTTTACATCTTCGCTTGTAATTTTGTGACCTAAATAAGCAACTTCTTTGTGTAAAAATTCTGATTTGTCTAGCTGCACTTTTAAATTGGATTCTCTAAGTCTATCAAAAACGGATTTTAATCTATCGATGTGCTCTTGAAGTGACGTAGAGAAGATTATTATGTCATCAAGATATACAGAACAGATTTCATTTTGAAGTCCCCGAAGGACGTTGTTCATGACTCGCTGAAATGTAGAGGGCGCATTTTTTAAGCCAAAAGGCATGCGTCTAAATTCATAATGACCTGTATCGGTTGAGAAGGCTGTCTTAGGTATATCATTCGGTTCCATTTCTATTTGATGAAATCCGGTTGCGAGATTCAATGTGCTGAAATATTGGGATTTTCCGAGTTTATCGAGAATATCCGATATATTTGGTAAAGGAAATTTATCGTCAATACTGCGCTCATTGATTTTACGGAAATCGCAAACGATACTCCTGTTACGTTTACCGGACGCGTCCATCTTTTTTGGGACAATCCAAATTGGACTACTCCACGGTGACGTTGAGTTTTGAATGATACCGTTCTCTAACATTTTGTTAATTTGGGTTTTAACCTCTTTTTTATGAATTTCAGGATATCGGTAAGTTTTTGTATATATAGGTGTGTCACTGGTTAAGTTTATTTTATGTTTAATTTGATTAGTAAATGTAAGTGGGATGCCCTCACAATAAAATATGTCACGATATTCGTAACACAAGTTTCGAATAGCTCTGTATTCCTCCTGATTACAATGTGACAGTCTTAAATTTTTTAAGTTTTGTTTTTGTGTATTATCCATATATTCATTTATTTCCGTATCAGTTTCCATTTTTTCTATGAAGTTGTTTTCTACTTCATTTATGGTTTCGATATCTATGGGATTAAATATTTTTATTTTAACTGGGTTTTCGCGACTATTCGTAATTATAGTTGTTGCGTAAGAGTCAATGACTTGTACTAAAGCTTCTGGCATCTCTGCGCAACCAAAATCTGTATATTTTAAAATACCTAAACCATTTGATTGACGTACAGGCAGTTTGATTCTCTGACATGTGCGTGGGGGAATTATTATTTCGATAGTTTCAAAATTATGTAAGTTTGATATATTATTTTGATAATATAAAGGCAAGGTTACAAATTGAGTATCTAAAGAACAATGTTTCAAATTTATGTTCGCTCCAATATGTGTCAAAAAATCAATTCCTAAAAGTCCGTCAAATTTAGGTGAAAAATCAAAAAGATAAAACTTATGATTACCTGCATGATTAAAACAAGGAAATATTGGTATATTAATTACTTCATTGTGAATGGACGTAGCGTGGGCTGTCCTTACTGAGAAAGGTTCCAAAAAAATGAAATTTGAATAAATTTTGTATGCTAAATTAGGCTTTATAAAACTTTTGCCACTACCTGTATCAATTAAAAATGTTGCTTTGATTTCGGGTATGAAAATTACTGGTAAATCTGAATTTGTATAATTATTTAAAAGTATTATGTTTGGTTGTTGGAAATTTGGTTCTCCTGAAAATTTTCTTCATTAAAATCAATTTGATTTTCATAAGGGTTATTTTCTAGACAAGAAAATTCGGTATTTGAGTCATTACACGAATATTGCGAATTATCGGTGTATTCCGGGTAATAATATTGAAATTCAGCATTGCTAGTTTGAAAATTTTCATTTTGATCATTATCGGCATTTATCGATTCGACTGATTGGTTATATAGTTCTTCTACAACAATATTACGTTGTGAAGAATGTGGTTGTTGGTTTCTTCTAAGGATTGTGTTCCCTGAAGAAGTATCCATCGGCTCAGGCTTTTGTTGGCGTGATATTCCAGAAGAAGTTGGGCGTTGATTTTGGGGGTTAAAAGATGGTCTTGGGGTAAAAGTGTTTCTTTGCATAAAATTTTGATTTGGGAAATTCGATTGTCTCAAATTATTTACGGGTTGCTTAAATTGTCCGAAACCCATAAATTGATTATTTCCATTATTAAAATTTGGGATTGGTTGTCTATAAGAAGGCATAAAATTTGAAAATTGCTGAACGGGGTAATTCGAAAATATTGGTCTCACATTAGCAGGATAATGTGCTTGTGTAGGCAAATTTATTTTTGGTTTTTGTGAATTAAAATTTGGGTTTTTTGGTAATATGTTACTACGGTTCTTATAATATAGAAAATTTTCTTCTTCCAAGGCACAGCTCATTGCCTCTTCTAAAGTAAGTGGATTTTTTAATCTAACCACAAGTTGCATATGGTAGTTTAGACCGTTTATGAAGGTTTTTAATACTAAATTTCCGTATTCGTTAATTTTTAAAAGTTTTAAAGCTTGCGTTTCATTGCTTAAATTTACTTTGGAAAATAACAAACTGCGGGCGTCTTGCAAACGCAGGCCAAATTGTTGCGGGGTTTCATTTTTTCCGGTTTGGATGTTATTATATCTTGAATAATACAATCAATCGATCTATGGTCTGAAAGAGTCGAAATTATTGCAGCTTTTACTGCGGACCATGTATTTAATTCTATTCTAGAACAAATAATATCGGCTGCCCTACCTACAAGTTTACTTAATATAGTGTCGTGTAAACATACATTTATAGGTGCATTATTGTCAGTTTTATTTCTATGATTATTATAAAAATTATCACAAGCATTAATAAATCTGTTTATTTGTTTTGGATTCCCATCGAATAAGGGAATATTGTCTGCCTGATATCTGACTAGTTGTAAATTAGGTTCAGTAGTCATTATTTTACTTATTTGAATTAAATTAGAAAAGGGTGTTAGATTTCCTTCACAATTTAAATTTCCAAAAGCTGATGTTAAATCTTCCAGTTTGCGGAATTGCAAGTGACGTAAGTATCAATATTTAAGATAGGATAAAAATAAAATGAAATAAGGAAAATTGAAAGGAAGCACTTACAGCAATGTACAGAAGATAATTCCAATTCTCATTCATCTCAACTAGGGTCCAATAGGAGAGGCGATGTGGTCCTTTCCCTGGTTAGCTGCTATGAGGGTGGGACGATGTGTGTTCCCAAACTCGCACCAATAGGACGCTGGACGATGCTGTTCCAAATCCCTGGTCAATTGTGAGTTTCTTGGTACACCCTGAAGATTTTTTTTTTGATTGTCCGATTTTTGCCACAAATCGTTGAGACGAAACCAGAAAATACGCACGATGCGCGACTGTTGGCAATAATCCTACCGACTGCGCCAGTTAAAAACTCGACACAAGAAATTATTTTTAAAAAATCAATTTTATTTCATAAGCGTACAAAGAGAACTGACTACAAAATGCATTTTAGTTATATTTATAAGTTCAGTAATGCTTATGTTGCATGAGAACGAAAAGATAAAAGTCTAAGAATTGCAAGTGCATAAATGCAGAATTGCATTTCTCACGGGAACGTAACTTTATGCAACTTTTTGCTATTTACCATTTTTTTTTCTATTTTCAATAATAAAGTGGTCGAAGAAGGTCAAACTTTTTTCTTTCAAACGTTTATATCTCTGTTTTGGATAAACCGATTACATTGAACTTAGTGTCACTTTTTTTGCTCTTTACGTAGACATAATGATTTTATTGTCGTTTTTTCGTAATACTTCAAATAAAACGAATTTTCTCAAAAAAAATCAAACGGTTTGATATGAATCTGTTGTCGTTATTTAATTTCAGGTTATAAAAAGTATCGAATAGTGAAATAAAAATCCAGGTCCGTATTTAAATTAAAAAAGTGGTTTATGGTCGCCCGAATCCGAGACGTCGGATTGAAAAACTAGTCTCATCAATTGTAGAGGAGAAAGTGACAAAGTGAAATGACTCTGTCATTTCGACTAAGGCTACAATAATTATTCACTGTTTTCAGACGTTTCAGATTTGGGCGATCATCATCAATTTTTTATTTCACTATTCGATACCTTTTATAACCTTAACTTAAATTATGACAAAAAAGTCATATCAGCATTTGATTTTTTTTGAGAAAATCCGTATTATTTGAAGAATTAGGAAAAAACGTCATCTAGTGACCACTAATAGAATCATTACCGTACAGTTTCTCTGACACCAAGTTAAATTGAATTGGTTCATCCAAAACAGAGATATAAACGTTTAAAAGAAAAAGTTTGACCCTTCCCCACCACTTTATTATTGAAAATAGAAAAAAATTATAAATAACAAAAAGTTGCACAAATCTCTGAAGAATTCAATGTTCATATTTTCGACAAATCCTAATTAGGAAAATTGAAGAGAAATTCGGCATTTCTATTTTTGAGTTGCTGTTACGCCCCCTTGCGGCTATTTTTCGAACTTGAAAATAATTTCCGGTTATTTCCCTTAGCTGATTTACCCATAAATATTTTTCACGATACTTGTGTGACCAGCGGTTACCGAGTTATGGTCGGAGGCCATTCTTAATGGATCACCCTGTATATTATAACAATTACACAAAATTTTAAAATTTTTATTTTATGAATTAATTGATAAAGTTATACATGTATCAGAGCTATTCTCTAAAGTGTTATAGTCTGCACTGCTGATAAGTTTGCTCCCTAATGAAATGCGAATATTAAAGGATGAGAAAAAAACGAAACTACTAAATACTATCTGGCCAGACAGACTTTGTTCTGCCTTTTCCGTTAGATGGCCTGATGAGTTTCCAATGTAATTATAAGAATATAAGGCCCATTCACCACATCGTTCAGAAATATTATTGAAGAAAAACATATAGGTTTTATAGAAAAAATACGCAAAGAAATAATAACAAAAAGTAGTGTTGAAAGGTATTGGTAACTAGACGATCGTTCAAAAAAAATCGTGTAAATTAGTGCAGTACAAGTCTCTCACGAATTTGCTGAAAAATCTGGATTAGTGTTTTAAGTATATAGACTTTCGAAACCCCTTGTGATGAGTGATATTTAGTACGTAGTGACATTTAATACAAGAACAATACCTACAAACATAATTGTCAGCTTTACCAGTGGCGCCCAGAGGTCATATTATATAATCTTGGGAATAAAAAATACATATATTGTATAACATTATATATACTTATTTTTTTTATTTATTTTGTGTATAATTAAAGAATTAAACATTTTAAATTAAAAACAAATTAATTATAAGCCCGCAGAAATTTTGCACAGTATGGGAAACTCTTTTATGCATATATTTAATTTAAAATAGTTTCTGGAATTAGGTTCTGCACAACTAAAAAAAAAACAATTAGAATTTTTAACTAGAGACTTGCCTCACGCCTGTCAAATATCACTTGAATATTTTAAACAAGGAAAAGTGACATTTTTATAAAGACTGTTATGCGAGCATGAAATGAGACGGATTTCGATAGCTATTTTTTTAAAGTCGACTTTATTGAAAGTAAAGGCGTCAAAAGTGGACTTTATTCCGGTAATTCTCTATTTTATTTAACAAAATACCTTATACAGTCAAAGTACATATTTAAAAAAAAATAATTAAGAAAACCTAAGCGATTAAACTGTTGTTTTACTTTATAAATGGGGTCTTCCCTACTTTTCTATGTGAAACACCATGTATAATTTACAATATTTTTGTGAAACTCATTTTCTTGGTTTGAAAAATACCTTAACTACAAACGATTTTCGAGAAGAACAAAAAAAATTTCTAAGATATCAAAGAACAACCAAGGCCCTCTTTCTATGTCTAACTCATATGCTTATGAAAACTTTTTTTCATTTTTCTCGAAAACCGGTAAAAATGCTTATTAATTATTTATGAAACAGGAAAATGATTTTGCAATATGTTGGATAAAATACGGATATTGAACCAAACCATTTTTAACATATGCAGTTGAGCAAGGAAACATTTTGATTTCGAGGTAAAGTTTTAAGACAGGCAAAAGGCAACCTAAACCTTAAATATTTTACTTTTTTAACTAAAGCACATGAAAAAAAAATGTATATCAACATAAGGGACAGCCAAATTTTTTTGTACTTTTTGAGTATTATTTGCATTCAAACTGCACAACATCTTACAAATCCTGAAAGATGCTGTTTACAATTCAAGAAATTTGATAAAAGTTCCAAAAAATCTGTAACGTTACAGTTCAGTTCAAAATATACAAAACTCGCATATTTTTTTTAAATAATTTTTACTCTTTTCTTTTAAGGGCACATTGCCATTTAATATTAGGAAAAAAAATGAAACTTTTATTTACTCACAGTGCCAAAATTTTTAAACACTTATGTTAAAAAACAAGCATTTTAAGAAAATAATTTAATTAGAATGTTCCATATGTTTGTGACGCTGGTATGTAAAAGGCTTTAATCGACAATAAAAAAAACTTAAAATAAGTTACTTAAGGAGTTATATAATTCCAAAAATAAAGTAAATTTTTCGGTTTTTTTGTGTGGCGTGCGCACGAGCATTGATTTTGATATTTTTAAGACAAAAATAATACGACAATGGTTTTTTCCAACTTAAAATTATTCTTAAATTTCTCGTTCAACTTAAAAGGTAAAAGCTACCTTGAGTTTTTTTTGCTATGCGCCAATTTTGAGTAAAAACTAAAAACCGTTGTGTTGTTCGAGAAAGTGAATGTAATTATTGAAGAATGCAATTTTGCAATAAATCTAGTTGAAAAGGAATACTTACATCTTTAGAAATACACATACATAAAATTATTAATTTTGACTGACATTCGATTTATAAATTAACAGAGCCTTGGTTATAAATAGGTATGAAAACTTGCTTCTCATTCATATTTCTATTTTTAAAGTCTTTAATTAAAATAGTTTTTAAAATGTTATTAACCAGAGTAGTTACTATATACATTTCTGAATTTTGTTTCCCGAAAGTGCTGCACTATAGCGCAGGAGTATACAAATTAATAATCCTGTGAGGCGGCCCGTTTTAATCCCTTAATCGCACAGCTAAAGCACAATTTTAGGCACAATGGGCCTAATGTACTTCTTTTTGTAATGCATTAGAACGCAGAGTGAAATGGAGAAGGTGCTTCTGCACAAAACCTTTTTTGCTCGTAAAGAGAACAGAGAGCTGTTGGAGATAATTTCGTCCCAACAATTTGGTTAATACTGCAAGCATGAACTAAGTGATTAAACAGGGAAGGAGTGACCCGGGAGACAAGGAATAGAACATTCCCGAGCTATATCTGGATCAGAGGTCAAAATAAAGCGCAAATACTCTAGAAATGTTAACGTAATACAGAATTTAATTTTTTATGAACAAGCAGAAATAATATTCCGTGACATGGTTGGGAAACTTCAACGCGGGGGACGGGTAGCGAATATTGTAGACTGTGACGCAACTACTTCGAATGACAAGTTAACGGTGCCCAACTCAAGGTAATTAACATAAAAACAATGGTTAAGGTTAAGGTTGAATTTTGTCTTTTACTATATTTGATAACCGTCATTCCTACCGCAGCTTATTATGTCTAACTGGCTGGCCTGGCAGACCTTGTTCTGCCTTTTTCACTAGATGGCGCAATGAGTTTCGAGTGCAATTATAAGAATATGGGGCGCATTTACCATATCGTCCAGAAATGTTATTGAAAAAAATTCATATTAATTTTATAGAAAAAATGCGCAATAAAACAATAACATATAAAAAGTCACTGATATTAATTTACATGCTTACTGCATTTTTGCTAATTTTACTTATTTTGAAATATATATTAGCTAGAGATTATACACCGGCTATTCCCTGTATTGTAAGCTATCGCGTAACATTAGCTGCAATATCTGCCTCACCGTTATTTTTCTAATAGAGTTTTGTCTGAGGGGAAATTCATTGGCAAACTCCTAGAAAAATAATCAGGTATATATATATATATATATATATATATATATATATATATATATATATATATATATATATATATATAGTAAGTGGGAGGGTAGCCACGACCGAACTAGTTGAATACAAAAGTTTCAATTTTTTCTTGGGGTAGCGGTCTGGGGCTGAAGTAAAACTCGTCTTTTTACATACGCCAAGCTTTCGAAAATTTATTGCTTCCTTTTTCAAGGCTACAATACAAAACAGAACTTTACAATATTGCACCATTGATTAGAACTGAAAACAACGTAGTTAAAGTCGACTGGTATACAAAACCCACATACTCAGGTAGATATATTAATTTTCATTCATATCATACACAAAAAATGAAAGCATTACGCAATAGAATACAAAAAATAAGCCATCCAGACTATACAAGAGAAAATCAAAAAAAATTTTGATAAACAATTCCTAAATTTTCACATAGAAGCTAGTTGTAGTAAAAAACTCACCTTGCACGTAAGTCCTAATTAAATTTAAATTAATTTTCATAAACTAATTTGAACATAAATGTAGAATCCTAATATTTTAACAAGCATAATTTGCCACAAATAAAACATAGAATTAGTAATTAAATTAAGTAATTAAGTAAAATGTAGGCACAAAAAATAGAAAATGAAAGTAATAATTAAAAAAAAAAGACATTTTTCGGTCAACCAGAAATATTAAAATCTTTCATCTCTCTTCCTTGATATCTTTATATAGATATTGTATATAATTTTCAATATTAAAAAAACGTTAAAGCTTAATTTGGCTGTTGCTGGTGCAGTATTGTAAAGTTCTGTTTTGTATTGTAGCCTTGAAAAAAAAAACAATAAATTTCCGAAAGCTCGGCGTATGTAAAAAAACGAGTTTTACTTCAGCCCCAGACCGCTATCCCAACAAAAAAAATATATATATATATATATATATATATATATATATATATATATATATATATATATATATATATATATATATATATATATATATATATATATATATATATATATATATATATATATATATATATATATATATATATATATATATATATATATATATATATATATATATATATCGTATATAATGTATATATATCCAATATAACCCGAATAAAAGGAGGTGGGGGAGTCGTATTTTCTTAGCAACTGCTATATTTTATTTCGTGAGTTACATTTCTTCGGTACCCGATCTGTAAAAAATTGGAAGGGTGATTTTATCCCGATTACAAACATATCATTTCGCCGCCATTTTGTTCCGTGATTTTGAACTCATACTTGAGTTTTACCAATTAGTACCCTCAGTTAATTCTTGCACAAAATTTGAAATTAATTAAATAAGTAGAATTTTACAGGCTCAGTTTATAAATATTTTATTGTGCAGCCATTTTGTTTCGCCATCTTGGATTCCTACCAAAATTTTGCCGCCTTATTTTTATGTAATAATTGATGTTTGTGCAAAATTTGAGGTAAATTTTATAAGTAGTTTATTAGTAATAATTTCATTAACATTTTCACTAGACCGTTATTTATTAGAAAATTTGAAATAGTAGTCTTTTAGTAACAATTTTATTAACATTTCACTAGGCCGCCATTTTTCCCGCCACATTGGAGTTTTGAAAAAATGTTATCAGATCATTTCTATACCATCCTCAATTTTATTTCAAAATTTGAAATCAATCAGGAAAGTATTTTTTTGGCTATTGCGCCAACAAGCAGACAAAAAGAGAGGCAGATCGACAGACAAGCAGACTGACACACAGACCGACAGACAGGCCGACAGACAAACCGACAGACAGACCGATAGGCAGACTGGCAGACAGACCGATTAAGAGAATTAAGAGAACATGTTTTTGAGCATCTAGGGACCCAAAAACGTGTAGATCTGTGAAAACCTGAAAGAGTGATTTATTAGTAAATTTATTTTCTTTAAAAATAATAATTAAATAATTATTTTTTTATTTAAGAACTAACCTATTGTACTGTTTGGCTTATCTTTTTGAGTATAGGCTCACAATAATAATGTACATAAACTTATCAAAATAAACATTTAAAACATATGAAACCAAATTTGAAGAAATTACGTAGAACTATTTAGGTACTAAAAAAAATTAGTGTCATGTATACAAAGACCTAAAATTTGGTGTGCTTATTAATAACCACTAAAAGACCTTTTTCCAAGTTTGCTTTTTTTTTAATTATTAAACACAAACAAAATTATAAAGAAAATTCGAAAATTCTTTGTCGGTTGATTTCGTATTACCGTTTCCTTGGGCTCAGAGGGCTTGACCAATGCATCTGCCCAGTTTCAAGTATTAATATCGTAAAAGACCACTCTTTATTTAGACATCATATAGGGAGTAGGAGGGGTGCGGGGAAAAGGGGGATTAGAATAACCCTTTAAGTTTTGTTTTGTAGGTCATGTAGATGACCTTTGAAAGTAGCGCAGTTTTGTTAAGAAAAAACAAATAGATGTTGTATGTATATTAGTAGTCGCGAGTTTATTTACATTTCGAGAAAAAGCTCTTGAGAAACAAGCTTGAGGCTCAAGTTTGGGACTTCTTATGTGAATGACATATTTATTATATATTATTGGCATCATAGTCATACAGAGCTCGAAAATTTTCTGACTCACGTAAATTCAAGGCATCCCAGAATACAATTTACTCTAGAGTTAGAAGGAAACAACAAGCATCCATTTTTAGATGTTTTGATCACAAAATTGCAATTGCAACGGACATCTCCAATTCACCGTGTTTAGAAAACCAACACTTATCGACAGATATTTAAATGCAAGATCACATCATCACCCAGCACAAGCTGTTGTGCGATTAACTGAAACAGGCTAGAAAAAACGAACTAAATATAATATCTGGTGCTTTAAAGAAATGGTGAGCATAAATCGCACCA